>CM051827.1:121207946-121529955 GCA_028451465.1 Erethizon dorsatum
TTCAGCGGGTGTGTGGGCTTTCAGGTAAACAACATGCTGTCTAGAAGGGGCCCCCAGCATGGTGCATGATCCACAACAGGCGCTTGGAAGTGGTAGTGAGTGACTTTGAAAATTGGCCCCCATTTATTTGTTTGCTGGGGAGAGGCCAGTACGTACGGAGGAGGTTCTGCCTGGGCTCAGTGGTGTGTTCATCTTCTTGGAGGCTGCTCTGTGTGCAAGAGACAGACCATCTCACCAAAGCCAGAATTTCTGTGCACCACAGACAGGGCTTCCTCCTCCAGTTGTGTCGCCTGGTGCCTTCCAGGCTGAGTTCTAAAGCACAGGGGTGAGGGTGGGGGGCTGGGGGCCCAAGATGTCCACAGAAACTGATGGTCTCCAGTGGGCGCGCTCTTTGTCTCTGCCTTCAGATGCTGGTGAGGGCCTTCAGGAGGAGCACAGGACCCTCTGTTGCTGTCGGCCCCTCCCTGGTTGTCTTTGCCTCACAGTTTCACTTTTCTGCTGGGACGGGTTATTGGTGCAGTTGGCAGCCACCTGCCTGGTAAACGATATGGTGGGGCCCCCATAAACCCAGACCATGAAACAAGTCAGCACATGAAAATACAGCATGGAAGTGACTCAAGGCCAAAGGAATCCATTTCTGAAAGTGCTGCCATTCCTTCCTGGAATTTTTTGGTGGAAACTGATGTTTGAGATGGGGGCAGCCTGTTCACGAGCAGGGCCCTGGTCAGGTTCAGCAGCATTTTCCCTGAGGTCCAGTCCTGCCTGCCCATGACCGTGAGGCTGTCTTCCTCAGTGAGGCTGTCCTGGCCAGGCTGTGCTGGGGGAAAAGCGGTACGAAGCCACCTCCACAGCAGATAGGGCTGACCTGACCGTAGGAGCCAGCCTGGTAATGCTTGGCCAGGGGCCTGGAAAGTGTTGGAAACTCCACCCAGCACGGGAGCCTGTGGGAGTTCTCCAGCACGGATGGGTTATTCTTCTCTGAGTTCTTGGGATTCCTGTGTATTTGAAATGTTTACCTTCTCAGGACTTCAGCTCGTCCTTTGCCTGCCCTCCAGAGACCAATATAGCAAGCGTATACATACTTCCATTTGCTAGACCACCCTGGTGATCAGGTAATTAGAGCCGCTCACAGGTTTTGGAAGGAAGACTGTATTGGAAATCACGCTCTGCTGTAATTCAAGAACAGGTTTCTTTGTAGAGGGACACAGTTGGTGTCAGGCACATGTGGAAAAGAAAAGAACAGGCCTGTAATTTTGGCAGGGCACCAAGGGCCAGTTATTAAATATACTGACCACAAGATGGCTACAGTAGTCACTCACTGACCTGAATCCAAGGTGTTATTTTAACACTGTCTCTACCTGTCCCTTTCTTTCTGCCAGGTCCCCAGTCTGTGTGAAGATCTCCTGTCTTCTGTTGACCAGCCCCTGAAAATTGCCAGAGACAAGATGGTGGGCAAGGATTACCTTTTGTGTGACTACAACAGAGATGGGGACTCTTATAGGTGAGCTCATACCCAGAAGGGCCATGGTGTCAGCCATTCTGCCCTTTCTGGCAGCACAGGGACTTCTGGACTTTGACGGGCTGCAGCCCACCTGCCTGTCTTTCCATTTGTCCTTCTGTCCTCTTCTTTCCTGTCTTCTGCCTCTTCCCCTCCTCCCTCCTGCTCTTCATCCCATCAACCAGCAGGTGTTTGTGGAGCACCTGCCATAAGCATTGGAGGTAGAACCTTCCTGCATCTTTCAGTCTGTGGGAGAGGAGCATTGTTACCAAAACTGCTGCTGCATTGCAGTCTCACTGGTTCTGAGAAGGGCAAGGTCCAGGGTATACAGCTGATGGGGGTGCTGAGGTCAGGGATGTCTGTGGTTAAGGGATGCTTGATCTGGCTCCATCAGATACGCACCTCTACTTTCTCTGTCCATCCCCATGGTGAGGGCTCTAAACAGCCAGGCTGAGAGATTCATTCATCACTGGATGGCCATGTGATCCATGTGTCCAGTGCAAAGCCTCTGCAGGGTTTGGGGTTGAATAGAAGAGGACTTTCTGAAGGAGGTAATATCCAAAGCAGGTTTTTAAGGGTGGACAGAGGTTATTCCTAAGAATGGGGTTCCCTAAGCAGTCTCCTGCTCACCACCTCGGAGAATGGTGGAGAACCGGTGTGATTTAGGTGTATTAGAGGACACATCACCTGGGCTCAGGCCTGAAGCTTCAGCCTGATGCTCTCACTGGACAGGGCACTGGGTGTCCGGACAGCAGAAACAGGAGGAATTACTTGGAGTCAGCCAGTGTGGACTGCAGACCAGCACTGCCCCGATAGCAGTGGGACTTCGACAAGTCACTCGTTATCTCTGATCTCTGTGTAAGCATGTTTGGCATGCCGGCCACTATTCTCAGCCTCTTCTATGGTGCCTGCATCCCAGTGAAGAAGCCAGACAGTAAGCACACGCATAAATAATACAGGTTGTGAAAATGTTGCTGGAGAAAACAAAGGACACAGAGAAGAAGAGACAGGATGGGTACACAGGCAGGGCTCCCCTGTAAATGTGACTTCAGGATGAAAACATTCAGTGACACACAGGTCTGGGAGAGCTTTCTGCACGTCAAGGCCCTGGGTGGAGATGAGCTTGCTAGCACTGAGCCATGAAAGGCCAGAGTGAAGAAGGCAGTGAGGGTGGGAGAGGAGATGAGAGGCATGGCAGGGGAGGCACACAGGACCTTGAAGGCCAGGCTGATGCTTAGTGGGAAGAGTAAAAGAAACAATATATGTAATGCTAAACAGCACAGACCTTGGATATTTCAGTGGCTTAATTTATACTAACTTTAAGAGACTAGGCCAGTGTTTTAGGATCATGTTCCCTTCCTGACTTCAGATTGAAGTTAGGTGGAGAATATGTGATGGTGCCATCAGGGCAGGGCTGGAGTAGAGATGGGGAGCGGGGGCGTGATTGGGAAGGATGCTGGCTGGTGTGCAGATGGACAGAGTGTGGGAAAGATGGTGAAGGCCCTGAGCAGGGAACTGCTGACAAGGAGGAAGACTCAGGAAGGACCTGCTTTGGGCTGTGTTAAGCTTGAGTTGCCTGTTAGACCAAAGAGGGGATGCCAAGTGGGCATGTATACACAATCTGGACCTCCGGAGAGAGGGCTTGGCTGGAGATGGACCACAGGTGCCCCCATACAGAGCTCTTGATGTAGCCCTGGGGCAGAACAAGTTCACAGCATGGTGTCCAGACATGGGAGCCTCCTGGGAAGTGGGTAGTACTGCTCTTGGAAAGAAAAGGCAGTGAAGGTGCTAAGTGGTCTGACAGCCCAGGGTCATACATGGCCACGGGAAGAGCCCTTGGCAGACCTGGGGGCTTAGGCTTAGAGAAGGCTTCCTGGGAGAGGTGATATCAGCATTGTTTTTCTTTTTTTCACTAGAAAGCTCCAGGTAAGGCAGCTGTGTAAGGCTGCCCATCCAGGGGAGCCAGTGGAAAGAAGGGATCAAGTCCATGCCCAGGCCATGCTCCCCTGGGCCCTCCGGCCCTCCAGGGCGCCCTGTAGACCCTGCCCCCTCTCCAGTGGTGCCAGAGGTCCCTGGGGATCTGAGCCTCCTTGTAGAAGAGCACGAGTGTCAAGGCAGACCTGGTCTTTTCCTCTCTCTCCTTCTCAATATGAAACTTTTTCCCCACACATTTCTATCCTATGTTTGATCGTTTGCTTAAATAAGATCCTTATGGTGTGATCGCTGCCAGCAGCGCTGTTTGAAACCTGTTAGCTGAAACAAAAAGCTTTCTCAGGGGAATATGAAAGGCCTGACTTTTGAAATCTAAGCGTTCCTGTCCATCTGTCTTTTCTCAAATGGCTTCCATTTAAGCTCTTAAATGTATTCTGAATGCCCCTTCCACTAAGAATATTCTGGGTAATGTTATGATTTTTTTCCCCCAGCTACAATTACCCCGGCTCCAGGCCTAACGGCTTGAAATGCTGTCGTCTGTGAGCCAGGAGCAACGTGAGTTACAGGCTGCTTGAAAGTTCCAGGGCCCCAGCCTGCAAGAGGATGGGCTCCTGTGTCTCCTCAGGTTGCCTTAAATGAGAGCCAGTTGGGGGCTGGGTGTTTCCAAGCCACAGAACGGCATTGGCCGAAGTGTCTGGCTCACGCGTGTGCTGAGAGGGAGTCTCAAAGCCAGCATATGGGGAGATGGGAGTTAAGTTTACATACACACCCCCACCAGTAGAGAAACCAAGTTGCTTTTACAGTAAATGGTGGCAGTGGCATCGTTCAACAGGGCTCTTGTCTCTGAGATCCAGTGAGAGTCCTTGTGATTTTCTTTTCTTTTTTTGGTAGATAGTATCTTGCCATGTTGCCCAGCTGGCCTTAAACTCCTGGGCTCAGATGATGTTTAGCATTAGAGTAGCTGGGAGTATAGGTGCAATCTGCTGCAGCTGTTCAGTTTTGTTTTTTTGAGCTTGTGTATCCCTGAGCAGGAAAAATAGAAAGTTGCTCCATCTCTGTGGCCTGGAGGACCACCTGCAGAACTGCCTGTCTGTCTTCCCCTCCCTTGCTTATGGCCCCAGCATCCTTCACAGATGCTAACTGCCCTGCTGCATAAGGCAGCCAGCATAGGCCTTCTTGCCAAAGACTTGCAGGCTTGGGTAGAGCAAGGAAAGGATTATAATAGTGTGAGAATTCACATCTGGAAGGCTGGGAGGGCAGGGAGGTGGTCACTTCTGCTTTTGTAACGGAAGTGCAAGAATTTATTTATTCTTTTAGCAATTTATTTTTAAATGAACATACTCTCAAGTGTCAGGCACTGTGTTAGGTGCTGAGAAACCAGTGGAGAGCAAGGCAGAAAAGCCACAGCCCTGTCTCAGCTGAAGTTCCAGAATTTGCTGTCTAGATTTTAAGTTCATTCAAATTAAATAAGATTAAACTGTAGCCTCCAGGCACACTAGCCATATCTCAAGCACTCTGAAGCCACAGGTTGCTCATGGCTGCCTTGCTGGCCAGGGCAGGTGCAGAACATTTCCATCCTCACAGAAGGTCCCGGCTGGCAATGCTGTATCTGAGGGATGAACAAGGCAGGTTCCGGGACGAGAGGCAGTGTGTCTGCACTTGCCCAGGAAAGGAGAGGCATCCGTGCCAGCTTGTGTGTGTGTGTGTACAGTGTAACCAGGCTAGTGCTGGTCCTGGGGCAGCTGGGGATGGGGGAGAGGGGGTTCACCCCATCCATGCAACGTCCGCACTAGTTCTGGTGAGCAGGGGGCTGGGAGCAGCCAGCTTGAAAGGAAAAGTTTTTAAGGCCCTTGCTATGGTGGTCAGTGTTACTGCTGCGTAGGAACCCTTGAGGGACACACAAGGTGACTCTTCCCAACTACAATTTGAGGGCCAGCTCTGAGAAAGCTGGGAGCTCTGCCCAAGGGCAGCTTAGCCTACAGACGTGATCTGCTGACACAGGTGCAATGTGGGACGTCAGTTACCAGGAAGAGACATCTGTGTACAGAATTTATTAAAACTGGGCTTCAGAAGGTAGTGATAACACCTTTTTTTCCTTAACATCAGTCCCACAATGAAAGGGTCTTTGAAGTCCCCAGTGGTGTGAAGGTTCAAGGTCCTCAGGGAAGCGGGTGGCGCAGCGTGCGTTTCTGGCCAGGAGACGTCATGGGGTTCCTACTCAGGAGCACGAAGGCTCTTCCCCAGTCGTGTCCTATCCTGTCTTCTTTTTCATTTCTCTCTCACCGTCCCAATTCTCCCTCTGAACACCCTGCCCCGAGAGTCCACCTGCAGGCATTACTGAGTAGACCTTTTCCCTATAAACCCCTTCCTCATTCTTTGTGTGACAGTCCTTTCCTGATGCAGCAAAATACACTTTGGGAAGTGCAGCACATCTTTGGGCCTCAGGGGCTGGTTCCTGTTACTTCACAGTCGTGTGTGAACGGCCCTTGGGTATTGGGAAAGCTGTCCTTTGTCCACGTGGGGCGGTCAGGCACCCCACTTTTTTAATATAATTGCCATTTCCACCTGGACCTGGGTCTCTTGCCTGCTTCTGTAACTGCCAGGTATCTTCTTAGACCTTCCCATGTGAGGAGGTCTTGGGAATGTTATCTGGAGCCACCAGCAAGTCAGGAAGGGAAGAGGGACATCAGTTGACCACTACAGTGGTGAACACAGAGGAAGCTAAGGAAGTGGGAAGGGAAGGACTAGTGTTTGTTAAACACTTGCTGTATGCAAGCTGTGGCCTTGGCTCTGAGCATCCTTTCCCTTGGCCCCTCACAACAGCCCTGCTGTTAGCTTTATACCACACAGCTGGTGAGAGAGGCTGCTGGGTGCACCCCCAGTCTCCTTTCTGAGCCCTTGCTCTGCAAAACTCCAGAAAGCCCTCCTGGTTGCTAGGGCCTGAAACATCTGGGCTGTGGGCAGTGGCTTTGCTTTTGAACTTTCAGGCAGCTGGGGCTTGGGCTTACTGCTCATAAGCCATGTGCCCCTAGAGTAACTCATGTGGCCTCCTCTCCTTCCTTCCCTCCCTCCAGGTCACCATGGAGTAACAAGTATGACCCTCCTTTGGAAGATGGGGCCATGCCGTCTGCTCGGCTGAGAAAGCTGGAGGTGGAAGCCAACAATGCCTTTGACCAGTACCGAGACCTGTGAGTTCCTTACTCCCTTTGCCTTCTAGCTCTTGTGGCTTTGGTGGACAGATTTGGATGAGAGTACGACTGCGCCAGTCTCTCCTGCATCTGTTGCCTGGCTCACCCAACTAATTTTTTAACTGGGATCAGTTTTGGGAAATTAAGGCTCAAAAAGATTAAGGTGTTTATCCAAGGCAACTGGCAGAGCCAGGGCTCAAAATCAGATCTGTCTCCAGTAGCCTCTGGATTTTACTGCCCCACATCCTCAGTTCTGACTGGGAGCTCCTGTGGTTCCCTCAGTGCCAGGGTAGGATGAGTCAAGGTCTCATGCAGAAGGACCGTGGCAGGCCATCTCTAACTGACCTCTTGTGAATCATGAGTTGATCGGGCTTTGGCCTCTTCTTTGAGAAAGTTTAATCCCAGAATTCTGGGAGGCTGAGGTAGGAGGATTGCAAGTTCAAACCCAGCCTGGGCAAGCCTGTCTCAAAATAAAAAGGCTGGGGGTGTAGCTTAGTGTAAAGACTGTGTTTTCAGTCCCCAATACCAACAACAACAAAAGCATTTGTGCCATACTATTTGGATTCCTTTCTGCACCCTTCTAACCCTGCCATGACCATACTACCAAAAGGATTGGTCACTTACTCACTCTTACGAGGGAAAGCTCCAGAGAAGGCTATCCTCTGGATTTTTTTTTTTTTTTTTTAATCAGCAGAATCTCATTTTAAATTAAATTCTATACTGAAAATACAGTGAGCTGGGGTATTGTGGTATACACCTATAATCCCAGCTACTCAGAAGGCTGAGGCATGAGGATCACAAGT
The DNA here is from genome assembly GCA_028451465.1 of Erethizon dorsatum. Lineage (NCBI taxonomy): Eukaryota > Metazoa > Chordata > Mammalia > Rodentia > Erethizontidae > Erethizon > Erethizon dorsatum. Next base: position 121,215,368 of record CM051827.1, read on the forward strand.
TCAAGGCCAACCTGGACAACTCAGCAAGATCTCGTCTAAAAATAAAAATGAAAAGACCTGGGAATATGGAGGCACTAGCATGAGTGGTGCCTCTAGCATGTGTGTTCAATCTCAAATACTAACTCCCCCATCCCCCCCAAGAAAGAAGAGTGTGTGTGTGTGTGCGCGCGCGCATGTGTGTAGCAAAGTTGTAAAATATGCAATACTAATTCAATACAAATTCCATCGTCTAGAATAGGGGCCTGCGAACTTTTTGCTGAAAGGGGCTAAACAGTAGTAGACATTTTAGGATTTGCAGACCATGAAAGACTATTTCTATTTTTTATTTTTTTCTATAATAACTTTTTTTTTTTTTTTTAATGCGGGTACCGGGAGTCGACCTCAGGACCTCGCGCTTGCCAGCAGGCACTTGTGCTGCTGAGCGATATCACCGGCCCTTTTTTTTCCTTTACGTGGGTACCCAGAGTCAAACTCAGGACCTTGTGCTTGCCAGGCAGGCGCTCATGCCACTGAGCTGTCTCACCGGCCCTATAATAGCTTTTTTAAAAATGTAAAAACCACCTCTTGAGCGTTGAGGTAAGCGAGATCTGGCTCTCAGTCTGTAGTTTGCCCCCTCTGGTCTAGAATGTGGACAAGAAAATGGAAATAAGAGAAACCAAGCATCTGAACATCTGAATCTGTTGTCAGAAAAGAGGTGTAGGACCCACCATGAGGCTGTTGGGCTGGGATAAGGAGCAGTTTGCTTGCTCTAACGTGGGTAATAAGAAATGGCTTTTGGAAGTTTGTGAGGCAGGGGGTACTTCTCAGTCTGACACAGACAAAACCCCTAACACTGCGCAAATGAATGAGATGCACAGGCGTCATTCTAAGGGAGCCATGAATAAATGGCCCTGAACATTTCAGTAGCCCCAAATGTGTCAGCTGTATAATACAGCTTTATCTTCAGTATCTTATCCTGCCCCAGTATTTTATGTGCAATATCTTTAGTCCTTAAAAGGACTTTTGGGGAACATTGTTTCATCCCTGTGTTATAGATGAGGAGACTGAGGTTCCAAAGGATTAAGTGACTCACATAAGACCACAGAGCAAAGAGTTGAATTTGAATCTGAATTTGCCTGAAAGTTCCACAAATTGTTGATTTTACAGTTAAAATGGGTTAAAGGTCCTTACATCTTGAACTCCACCCTGTTATAGGAGAACTCCTTCCCTGCTGATGCTGACAAGGTCACTCACTGCTCTAGCATAATTTATTTATAGTTGTTTTTTTGCTGTCATTCACCTGTCCAGTCCAGCTGTTCGACTAGAATGCCCAAATGGTATCAGTTTCATATTAACAATGATGATGACACTTAGCCAGTGATAATGGAGTGTGCACCATGCTCTTCCCTGTCTCATTCAAATTAAAATGACCCTAAAGGGGAGGATCATCCCCTTTTGGAAATGAGTTCACAGGTTCAGAGAAGCAAAGTAGCTTACCCAAATTCCCTATCCAGTAAGCTGTAGAATTGGGGCATAAAACCATCCTTACCTAAGCCAGAGCCGAAAGTGTATTTGCAGGCATTTGAGTGCCTCCCATGAGTCAGGTGCTCACAAACTACTGTGGATACAGCCTCTTACATGGCCCGCAAGCTCCCTGCCCTCAATGGTCTTCCACTGGAGAAGGACCAGGGGTAGACATTGAAGTCTTTAAGTGGACACGTCAGTGCTGGTGGGGGACAGGATTGGCATGACTTGCCACCCTAAGTTGCTCTTGAAGAGCAACACCAAAGCTGGGAGCTGACATCCAGAGTGGCCAGCCAAGCAGGGGCTGGCTTATGGCTTATGGCACAGCTGGCACCCCTGGACATGCGTACCTCTGTCAGCCAGCAGTGCACACTTTCAGTCTCTGTAAAAACAGAAATCTATTGGAAAATAGCTTTGAAAGTCCCTCACAGGCCATACAGAGTACCTCAGGAGGACTGCCTGCTCTTCCCGCTAGCGTGAGGTGCCAGTGGGCAGCCCCCACAGCAAGTGCCAAGCTTCCATGCACCGAGGGGCTGAGCTGCCCTGTGTGCTTCTCTCACATCCAACAAGCTACCCAGTCTTGCCCCTTGTTCTTTTCAGAGGCTGCATTCGGGGGGGGGGTCTTCTTTTTCATTGGCTTGCATGTTTAGACTCACTGGGGAGGATGGTTCTGATTTTTTATAGATGTAAATCTTTGTGTTTTATTTCCTCAGTGAAATGATTTGGACACAGTGCCTAGTGGTGCCATGTGGGCCCAGACTTGGGGGGGGCCAGTTTCCCCTCTGACCCCTCCTGTTTCCCTTATTCTCTCTTCCGGTGTTGTCTCAAGATGATATCTGTAAGGACACTTGGCTCATGCCTCCTGAGGGGTTTAATGAGCCCATTGTCATTAAAAACTCTTCACTCAGTCCTTACAATAACTGTTGGCTACCTGCTTGCTGGTTGCCCACTTAACAGATAATGAAACCAAGGCTGAGAGGTGCTTCAGATGGTCAACACAGCTGGAAGACACGGGAGCTGTGACTCAGCTCCTCACCCTTTCTGCTGCCTCCTGAGAGGGCTTCCCCTGCCTGGGAAGATGTCCTCTGTTAAGTCTCAATGACCCATATTTCCGTGGGCTGTGACTTTACCCACACTCTTCTCTGAAGGTGGGTTTACCTTGGGAATTGAGAGGGGTGGCAGGTCCGTCCTTGCCCCTGGTTGGGGATTGTGGTACACACCCCGGCCCCCAAGGCCTGTGCCAGTTTAAACATCCCCAGCACGTCAGTGTGTCGCTCAGCAGGAGGACGGAGGGGAGGAGAGCACCCAGGGCCTCAGTGGCACCCACAGAAGATGCAGGGAGGCCCTTTATTCCCTGCTTATGCAGGTGCAGCAAGGCCATATTCTCTCCACGGGACAGGAGACACAGGCCACCAGAGGACAGCAGTTGAAACTGTCATTGCAGACACCAGAGTCCTGAGTGTCACACCACCCAGTGTTACCAGAGTGCTGAGGACTGCTCCCAAGACCACACGTGAGGGCCTTCCCCAGCTGGACCACACAGGCTGAACCACCCCATTTCTGGGCTTAAAAGTTATGAAAACACATCTCCTTTTCCTTTTTATGTTTTAAACATCTTGATATGGTGCTTACCACCAGAAGCTCCAGCCTCAGAGTGCTCTTGGGAGGTTGTTGGTGGACATGTTGTGGCCTTGAGGGGCCTGGAACCTGAGCTCTTTCCCCTCAGTTTTTGAGCAGAGGCCTCCTTAGTCTAGGAGCCCTTGAATGGCACTAGCCAGGGGCAGCAGGTCATACCTTCCTGCCCTTTGTCCCTGTCCCTCCCCACCATTGACCCATGCCCATGAGAAAACTCACTTGTGGTCACCCTGTGAATGAAGCCACAGAGCTCTTCCATGAATTCTCCCACCTGTCTTCCTTTTGCATTGGCAACTGGGATCAGGCAAAGTCCCTCTGGGGAGGAGTTGCCCCACCCCATGCGACCTCAGGCCTGTTGGCTGCAGTTACTCTGGGCTGCTGCATGAGGGGCCAGGAAGATGGCTTGTGTCCTGGTGCTAGTGGGAAATGCTCCGGTCCTCAGGCAGACCCACCCCTGTCAGAAAGAAAAGGCACCACCTCCAGAGCAAGACAAATACCACATTGTCCCTGGGGGTCGGGTGAGCCAGGCTGCTGCTCCCAGGGAAGTGCAGACCCATCTTTTAACTTCTGGCAGTCCTGGTGTTTCACAGTTCTTCAGTCCTGTTAAATCGCAGCATTAAAACTGTGTTTGGCTCATACCGCTCAACCACCCACCCATCAAATGACTGAAAGCTGCCAGACTGCAGCCACCTCTGGGGTCACAGTCCTCTTATGGGGTATGGTGCGTTGCTGTGAACTTTCAGGGAGCTTGTAGTTTGTGGCCTAAACATCTCTGTATACTGGGAAGGCTACACTGGGCTTGCTCACCGGAGGTGTGACATACACACAAACCAAACAAAGCCAGAGGCCTCGGACGCCCTGCCCTTGCTAATTTTGGGGGTTGGCAGACCTGGTCCTGGGAGCCCTGGGTTCCCTCCCTGCTCGTAACCTGTGAGCCCTTTAGCCTTGTCCTTCCTTCCTCCTTGAGGTGCTTAAAAGATGAGTGGAAGGAGACAGCAGTGAGTGTGAGGAGGCCTGGAACTGAAAAGAGATCTAGGCCAGGTGGCCCCAACCCACACCAGCCCAGACATGGGGAGCACTCAGTCTCCACAGAAGTTTCCTGCCACAAGAGAAAAGATCCTATTCACGAGACCCTGAGGGAAGGCCTGGGTCTGTAAAGGCTTTGACTTTGCAGGGAGTAGGAGTTAATCACCCACACATGGAATCAGTATGGTCCGAGTGACGGAGGTGGGGCCAAGATGGCTGGCTCGCCGGCCCTCTGGCTTCTGACTCCTCTGGGGGTGTGTCACTCCCACCCCCCTGGCCTGTGCATAGCATTTCTGAATTATGGACTAACAGGGCCGGCAGTTGGGAGTGTGGCTCTTTGCCCACCGTAGGCAGAAGGTAAATAGAGGTCCAGGGAGCTGAGCTGTGTGTCCTACATGATTCCCTCTGCAGTCCAGCAATTCCTAGGTTTCCCTGCTGCACTTAACACTCCGCCACACACACACCTATGCCTTCCAGTGTACTGATCCTCTTCTTCGCCATTCTGAGGCAGCCTGAAGGGATTGTACGAGTCCTTCTCTCATAAGACTGTCAAGCAGTTATTGATAGCATTACCCAAACAGCTCAGTTTTAGATTAAAACTTCACTTTGCAGAGAATGCCTGAAAGATAATAGGCCCATTTTGCTAGCGTGCAGGGGCTGGGTAAGGGCATCACCTACTCCAAGTCATCTTGAATTTTACCACTTCTTCTGGGTCACCAGTACCTCGGCTGTTCTCATCCCTCTCTTTCAAGCCCAAGAGGGTTTTCCCCATTTGATCTATGGCCCAGGCTCAGTGCAGGAACCATGTAGGGAAGTCAGGAAAGGCAGCAGAGATGGCGGACTTGTGGGTGGCTGGCTCGTGGGCTGCTCCACGTCCTTTCCCAACAGAGTCGACACTTTGCTTTTTTGGGTGCAGTCCTGGTCTAGCGCATCAGTCACAAAACCTCATCACTGGACCCAAGAGACTGTTTTTCTGGAGAGGTTCCTAGAAGTGTGGCCTCAGATGCGGGCAAGCACTCACAGCTGCCCAAGAACTAGCTTGCTTATGGGCAGGCTGAGCCACCACAGGAACTCCTTTACTCTCTAGGTTTCCAGAGAAGGTGAGAAGCCCGCCCTGTTCCGGCTCTCATGTTGGGTTGCGCCTGACCTCTGTCGGCCTGGGTTCTGCGAGAGGCCAGATGTTCTAACACAAAGGGCTGGCACCACTCTCTCCCAAAGATGATTAGTCCCATCTGCACCAGACATCTTGCCCCGTGCTCTGCAACCCATGGCTTTTGGCTTGGAGCAGATAATACCTTCAAACATGCGGTTGCAATTTATTGGCCTTATAAGTTAATTTTAGTGGGTGTGCAATTGATTGAAATCAAAACTTAACGAAGGCCAGAGTCGGGGTGGGGGGGAGGGCCGGTGGAAAAGCAGGGTGGGAAGGCGTTTTGTGTTCTTCCTTATTTGGGGCTTGACATAATCTTCAAAAGCTTTAATTAGCTTTTCTAATCAACCCTCCTTGTCTGGAAGAAGTTTACAGAGTGAAACAAGACTGATGTCCCCGCGGCAGTCCCAGAAGCACATGGGCCTCTCTAGGAGTGGCCAGGGTACTTGGTAGCTGGGCCTCCCCAGGCTTTCTACCTGTTCTCCCCTTACCGAGGCTGCTTTAGAGTTGTGGCTGTTTTCACTCCTTCTACTTTCCATCTGTATAATCTGATGACGCTTGAGCAGTTTTGGCCCAGGAAGGGCAGGGCAGCAACAACTGTGTGTGAAGTTTGTTACCTTCATGCCCTGGGTCCCTAAAGCTCCATGGCCCAGCCCAGGCCCTGGGCTCTTGGGGGCCACCCCTTCCTCTGGAAAGTCCTGTGTTTCAGTCCTGTGGGGAATAGCAAATGGCAGGGGAGGCTTTCTAAGGCAGCCCTGCAGAAACGTGGGAGCAGTCACTGGGGCCTGGGGAGGAGCCCCCAAGTAGGAGGCACGTGGGAGTGAGTCTGGGGCCAGGCCACAGAATGGGGAAGGAGCTTGGCTTTTAAAGGGATAGGGGTTGGGTGTGCAAGGGGCGCTCAGCAAGGTGCTGTCATGAGTGTCCTGCTGCTGCGATCCTTATGTCTGTGCAGCATCCTGGCTGCTGGGCTATCAGCCTTGTCCTGATTGTGCAGCAGTCACCTGTGTGGATGTCTCCTCTGTGTTTGTGACAATGACACGGGGCTGCTTATGCAGTGGACTTGGCAAGGTAGAGGCCAGGTGACATGGTGGCCACGTGGGAAGGCTGTGCGTCAGGTCGTGGCCGGGCTGCCACCCACCATGAGACTTCAAGTGAGTCTGTCTGGAAAGTGGAGTTAATGATCCCTACTCATCCCGCCCCCTAGAGCGCATGAGGACACATGAGGCTCCCATCTGTGTGACTGTAGAGAAAACACTTTAAGGCCATCAACACGCATTTCCATGAGCCTCTGAGGGACAGGCAGTGCACTGTGGTGCAGCTGTGGTGTAGTGAAGCCGTCCCTACTCTCCTGAGGCTCCCAGGTGACAGGGCTGAAAAGGCACACGTGGGAATAGTGAACAAACGTGTCAACAGTGCCCTCACCAGTCAGGAAGTGTTATGAAGGGCCAAGGCAGGCCCCACGGGAGCAGAGAACAGAGGGGCTGGGCTGCAGATGAGGGCAGCTGAGGACGCTGCTCTGGGGAACTAAAGCACTTCGCCTTGTGCAGATAAGAGCTGGCTGAGCAGCCAGAGGCTGCTGTCAGGGCAGCCTTGGCTGGCATCCGGGAACTTGAGTTCAAGAGACTTCCTACCGTTCTCTAATGAGAACCTCTCACAGTACACGAATCTGTATTCAAACACTGTGATATGTGCTGAATTCCTGCTTTCCTTCCGGAGTCTGAAGTTTTAATGCATGTTTAAATAAGTAAAACCTTCGTGGGGCACTACGGTGTATACCTGTAATCCCAGCTACTCAGGAGGCTGAGGCAGGAGGATTGCAAGTTCAAGGCAACTTATTCTCAAAATAAAAAAGTGAACAAAATGGGCTGGGGGTGTGACTGAGTAGTAGAACCCTTGCCTAGCATGCATGAGGCCGTGGGTTTAATTCTCAGTACCAAAACATAAATAAGTAAAATCCTGGGCACCAAATCTCTAATGAGTCTCCTGGGCTACTGCAGCTCCTGGCTGGGGAATTCAGTGTCTGGTGTGACCCTACGTGGAGGGGTGTAGGAGGTTGCACATGGGTTCCTCGGCCTTCTCCCTGGGTGCTCCCACTCTAACATCTTGGCCATGAATAATACTGCTTTATGTGGGATCCTGTGCAACTACCTGGCACATGGATCCTATGCAGCTACCTAGCACATCCTCAAGCCTTGGCACCCTTGGGCCCACACAGCCATGTACCTGACAGCAGGCAGCTGTGGCAGTGCTTGGAGCAGTGGGGACTGCCTGGGCCCGGCCCTGAGATGGATCCAGATGGTTGTGATGGGTGAGTGAGGCCAGAGCAGGACATGGGCAGTGGGGAGAGGTGCACAGACCTGTTGGGCACAGGCTTGGGAAGTCATTCTGAAGAGTGCCCAGGGTATGACTCTGAAGGCTGGGGCAGAGAGGCTGGGGAAGGATTCTGACCATTTGGCTGAGAGCTCAGTCTGGCGGGTGAAGCCCACTGGTAAAGGCCAAGGGCTTTCTGCCATCAGAAATACCAGCTCAGGAACCTTAGGTCTCCAGAGTCAGGGCCCCCAGGGAGTGGAGGAGAGCAGAGAGTAGGCAGCTCTGGAGAAGGTGCAGGAGAGTCCTGGAGCTGGAGGGACCTTTGGGTAAGTCACATCCTCCCTCAGCCTGTCACTTTACATAGGTCTTTGTCCTCTTCCTCGCCCAAAAATGGGACTGTCTGCCAGATCCGAAGATCTCCAGAGGGACCCTGCGACAGGCACCACTTGCTGCACTCTGTGGCCCAGGGACAGCAGGTGGAGACAGTGAGGTTATCCCTGGCTTTCAGCTCATCAGCGGTGTGATTAGTACTTGGGTTTTAACAGGTATTGTCTGTATCTTCAACCATATGCATAGAGGGCCTCTGAGAACACACCTTGCCTGCTGTGGGGCACTGTGTGCCACAGCCTGGCCATGCAGAAGTGCAGAGAAAAGTTAGTGGGGAAAACCAGGCCCACGGCCTGCTTGAATATGGTTGAATATGTTGTTGGTTGAATGGGGAGCTGGGTCAGGAGAAGCCCCCTGGGCTTTTGGGGAGCGGGTTGAGTCAGCTTCCTGCTCTCTCGTGACTCTGCTCTTAAGTGGTGGCATCTGCTGCCATTCGCAGAGCCCCTGAAGGAGTCTGGATGGGCTTGCCTGTTGCCCCTATCTGGGGACCCATAAGGAGCACCCTCTGCAGTCCCCTTCATCTGGCACCCTGGGGCTGAGGCTGTGGTCCAAGGATCGGTTGCCTGGGCATGTGCTGTCTGGTTTTCATCTGCTAAAAGCAAGTTAAATGGAAAACAGGAGTGTGTGGAAACCAAGTTTGTTTATAAACATGATCCCCCAAGTCAGCATCATGGACTCTAATTCCTGCAGAATTCCTGGGTTCCCATAACCATATGGTGCAGTCACACTTGGGTTCCTGCTGTTCTGTGTGCTGGGCTGTATTCATTAGCTTTCTGTCACTGTGACAAAAATATCTGAAAAAAACTCATAGGAAAGATTTATTTGGACTTATGGTTTCAGAGGTTGCAGTCTATGGCCAACCAGCTCTTTTGCTTTAGGTTTCTGACAAGGCAGAAATGTCATGGTAGCTGGGGATATAGCTCAGTGGCACAGTGCTTGCCTGGCAAGCACAAGGTCCTGAGTTTGATTCCCGGTACCAAAAAAAGAAAGAAAGAAATGTCATGGCAGAAGGACATAATGGAAGAAAGCTGCCCACCTCGTGGTGGCTAGGAAGCAAAGAGAGTCTGTGCTAGCAGGTTTCCTCCTTCCTCTGCTTTTGCTCCATCCAGGCCCCACCTTACTAGATGATGCTGCCCACATTCAGAGTGAGTCTCCTCCATCGGTTTGCTGTCCCATGTGCCACAGACACACCCAGAAGTGTGCTTTACTAATTTCCTAGGTGTTTCTCAGTCCAGTGAGGTTGACAGTCAAGGTTAACCACCTCATGGAGTGAAACTTCCACTGAAACCAGGGACTGGCTGTCTCCGTGGTCAGGCCCTTGGTTCTGCCAGAACCCTGCACTCCCCTGTGTGGCAGGTTGCTTGTTAGAGTGTCAGGGATCCATGTCTTGCTAAGGCTCCTTCCCAGAATCCCCAGTGTGGGTATTCAGTGGGGTGTCCCAGCTTCCTGGTGGCCCAGTGACCTCCTTGGCTGCTCCTTCTCCACCTTGAGGCAGCACATACACAGTAGAGTGGTTTCACGTGGCATTTAACTTATAGGCTGAACCCTTCCTGCGCTCCATGTGGTGCCTCCCACCACAGCTGGGTGGCTCATGAGGCCAAGCAACCTGTCATGGGAATGAAACATGGGTCTTGGGGGCCAGCCACACTATATGGCCAGTCCCAGCTGCCCACTTCTCAGCTCTGCGACTTGGGCACATTCTGTGAAATAATATGTGCAAGGCCCTTGGCCCAAAATGGCTCTTCACAAAGAGCAGCTTTGTTATGATAGTGACACCTTTAAAGCCCCAGAGTCTTAACTGTTGACTTGTCACAAGGTGGGCTAACCATCAGCATTTCCTCTGTCATCCACAGGGGCAAGGTGGTCACACTGGTTCTGCATGTGGGTACTTCATCAGATCCCAAAGCCAGAGCCCAGAGCAGGTCGGTGGCCCCTCCAGCCACACCATTGTTTCCAAAGAGGCCTTTATTATTCCCCTTTAAGTAAAAAATAAAAGCCTCATAAAAAGAGGCTATAAAGAGCTGCAGCCGTAGTCCAGATGTGCACTTCTAAGTGCAGCTGGCATTAAAGTCACACATGCCTAAGCCCATTGGTATGTTTGCTCAGGGGGTCGTTGCACCTGTGTGTGTTGGAAGGAATTTCCGCAGAATACCTGCCCTGTGTCCACAGGCAGACTCTGGGACAAGTTCCGTAAGCTGTGGTGAAAACTGCTGGTCTCAACACACAAACAAGGCTGATTGAGTTTCAGCGTCAGATCTGGATGTGGCCAGCCCAAGGCCAAGTGTTGATCTTTCTCCAGTTGGTGCAGAGCCAGGTGTAGCCCCAGGGGCTGTGGGGATGGGGCCCTGCTCACAGCATCTTGTATCTGACGGGATGCTTCCTGGGCAGCTCAGAACATGTCGAGGCTGCCATCTCCCCCTGCCCGGAGTGAAAGCCTGATGGAAATGGACAGACACCGAGGTGACCCCTTCTAGTCCCTCACTTCCTGTCGCCTTCCTTCTTTCTCCGGGAGCTTGTTTGCAGATGCATCCTTAAGTGGAAACTGGTACAACCAGCATGAGGAAGAGAGCCCCCCTAGTAGTTGTGGCTGTTTGCAACCCTCTGGCCTTTACCAAAGTTGTAACCATTGGGCAGCTCCCATGTCCTTGAGTTGGACAGAGGATATGCATATCTTCTCATTGGTGGTGGTTTTGGAGCCAACAGATACAAAAAGAAATGTTGGTCTGTGCTGGCTGGGAGGTGGCCAGGCTTCAGGTGCCTCTTCTAAGCAAATTGGGGCGTGTCCTCTTTTCCTGGGATGGAGTTGAATTGTTTCCACCTGTGGCTCTAGGTGCCTTTTTATGTCTTGAGCATGAGGATGGCCAGAAAAAACAAACTGCTGCTGGTAGCTGGGGATCTTGCTTTCTGTTTTGAGGCTGGAAAGGAACAAAAAGGTATTGGGCAGAGCCTCAGCCCCTGGCAGAGCAGTACTGCCTCTGGGTTTTGTTCCCCCTCCGCCATCGGTTGTGGAGCATGTGAGTTGCCTGTGTGACCTTGTCCTTGCCATATCCAAGCTCCAGTTACAGCAAAAAGTGTCCTGCATGACCATTTATCACAAGTCTTGCTGCTGCTGTTTAGTGCGATCTCAGAAGCAGATGGACCATGCCTGTGAAGGAAGGGTATAGGGTTGAAAATGGTAAAATCTGTGGAATCTTAAGACTTTGGACATTTTGAGGGGCAGTGTGCCTAGCTTGGCACCAGATGCCTGAGGGATCTTACTTGTTTTGGTTGTGCTGACAGTTTCACTTCAGCTAGCATTCCAGCCAGCCCGCCTCATCTCTTTCCTCCCTCTTTCCCTCAGACAGCCTGGCAGGTCTCCTGACTCCATTCAGACTGTGGGCGTTCCTGTCTTGGTACTGCTTCCAACTTGACAGAAGCACCAGCCCACGGCCCTGCCTAGTGGACATCAGTTTCTCCACAGAGGCCTTAACTCTGGCTTCTGGCCTCTTTCTAGAAAGCCTTGAAATTTTCTAGGGCAGAGAATTGGTCCACGCGATCTAGAGCTCGGTTTTCTTCTCCTTTGTGTTGTCTCTTCCTTTCACATGTAGTCACAGGCCTAAAGGCCTCTGTGGAAGGGTAGCGCAGATAGAGGACATGGATGGCAGCAGATTAAGAATTCAAGAGATGATGGGCCGGCGAGATAGCTCAGCGGCTTAAGCGCCTGCCCGGCAAGCGCAAGGGCCCGAGTTCGACTCCCGGAACCCACATACAAAAAAAGGGGCCGGTGATATCGCTCAGTGGCACGGGCGCCTGCTGGCGCGCGAGGTCCTGAGGTGGACCCCCGGTACCCACAAAAAAAAAAAAAAAAAAAGAATTCAAGAGATGAGTCAAAATGGTGAAGCAGTATCTGTGAGAATGATGCATGACAGATTTCAATGGAGGTTGATTGTCTCGAATCTGGTCTACCAAGTACTCACATGTAGGATCTGACAGATAATTTGTATTAATCACCTTTCCGTTGCTGGGACAAAACACCTGACACTCAACTTAAAGGAGAGGTTATTTCAGCTCACAGTTTCAGAGGTTTTAGTCCATGGTCAGCTGGCTCCAGCATAGAAACATCATGGTGGAAGGGCATGGCAGAGGAAAGCTGCTCACCTCGAAGCATCTGGGAAGCCCAAGAGAGAGGGAAGAAAGGACCAGGGACAAGCTGTGTCTTTCAAGTGGGGCATGGTGGCACGTGCCTGTAATCCCAGTACTCAGAGGCTAAGGCATGAGGATCCCAAGTTTGACCCCAGCCTGGACTGCTTAGAGCCTGTTTCAGAATTAAAAAAAAAAAAAAAAGAGCTGGGGATGTAGCTCAGTGCAAAGATCTTGCGTTTAATCTCCAGTACTGGGGCGGGGGGAGGGAGGATCTAGCTCAGTGTAAAGGCCCTGGGTTCAGTCTCTAGTATCCACCCCCCCAACTCCCCAAAAAAGATAGCACCTTCCAAGTCATGCTCCCAGTGACCTACTTCCTCCTGTTGGTCCCCAGCTCCTAACAACACATTCAGCAGACTTAATCCATCGTTGAGGTCAGCACCCTTATAATCCATTCTCTTCTCCAGGCCCTGCTCCTGAACATAGCTGCATTGGGGTCCAGCCCTCAGTACAGAGAGTCTTTGGGGACACTTCATACTTAAACTATAACACAATCCATGCAACACATGAGGAAGCGTGTTCCATTTGAAATGACCACATGCTCTGTATGTGCCGGTGTGGTGAGGTATGACTGCGGAGGACTGGCTGGGCCACATCTATGATGAAAGGACAGCCTGTGCCAGGCTGTGTACTGATCTCCACAAGGCATTGGTTAACACACACTTGGGGCATTGCTTTCCCTTCTACCTTAGGAAGGACATTGACAACCTTAGGAATGTTGAAGAGACAGATAAAGTACAGGGACCTGATGTCATGTCTTAGAAGGAATCGTATAAAGACAGGAAGGCCAAAAAAGAAAAATTGGGGCATTTATGGACGCCACCTTTACATCTTTGAAAAAACTATATGAGGAAGGGGCATTAGATTCTTGTTTTGTCTGGCTCTAGAAGGCAGAAAGTAATTTTTGCTCAAGTCTAGAGAGTTGTCTGAATTGTTCTAAAGAGAAATCTTTGTATTAGGAATGCAGTGAGTTCACTGTCACTACAGGTATGTAAGCAGAGTTTTGACAGATACTTCATTAAGATGGTCAAGCCAGGCACGGTGGTGCCTGCCTGCAATCCCAGCACTCTAGGAAGCCGAGACAGGATGGCGAGTTCCAGCCCAGCCAAGGTAACTAAATGACTTCGTGAGATCCGTCTCAAAATAAAAACAAAATGGGCTGGGGTGTAGTTTGGTGTGAAGGCCCTGGGCTCAATCCACAACACAAGAAAGGGAGAAAGGGGGTGTTCAGAACCTGTATTTGTGGTGCTCAGGGTCTACCTCATTCAGGCCACCAGACCCTTGCAGTGGGGCGGAGTGTCAGAGCTGGGAGGGATCCTGTAGCCAGGTTTTTAAAATTTTACTGATGGAAAAATGGTCTTTGGGGCCAGGGATATAGCTCAGTGGCACAGCACCTGCCTAGCAAGCGTGAGGTCCTGAGTTTGATTCCCAGTACCAAAAACAAAAAGGTCTTTGGCACCACATTAGTGCCATAGTAATACTCTTTGTCTACTTGCCTTTACTTAATAAAAAGCCAGTTGTAGAAGAAAACCCCATCCAGCATCCCTAGGACTCCCCTTCTCGTGCCCCACACTTGTCTGGGTCTGTGCGACTGTGGGTCTGTGTTGGCATCAGAGATGCCTCAGCCCAGAGGTCCAAGTCTGCCGGAGCCTCCTGGCCCAAGCCCAGTCCCATGACAGTGGCCCAGTAGGTAACTGCTGGAAGGACACATCTGAGTGAAACCCAGAACCTCAGCGTTTGTATCTTGGCCAGCGCTGGAAAGCACCCTCCCGGCAGGTCTGTCCTGGCCTTGGCTCTCCTGGCGAGGGTTGTAGCAGGTGACTCACTACCTGCTGGGAGCCTTTTATTCAGCCTTGGAGGCAGTGTGAAGGAAGAAGTGTAGGCCCGCTTCCAAGGCCATTGCAGCCTGTCTCCCCGTTTGCAGCCTGGTGTCAGCCAGGCCAGGGCATTGAGGAAGTCATAGTTACAACTCACGTCCCCGAAACTACTTTCCACCCAAGGTCTCCGTACACACCAGCTCCAAACACTCCATAAAGCTTTTGAGGCCAAAATACTTTCTTTTTACTTTTGTGAGGTAAGTCATTTTGAGCTTGAAGTGTTATGTTTTCCCTTTTTTCTCTGTCCCCCAGAAGTCCTGTGATTGAAGAGTTATGGGCATAGGCTCAGTACACAACTTTGCCATTATTCTAGTGGAAGAGGGACATGCAGGGAGAAATGAACTAGAACTCACTAGACCCCCTGTGCTTTGAACTGATCCAGGTTCAGGGATCTTAGGTGGAGAATAAACTCAAACACATGCTTACCTGTAATTGACGAGGCTGGTAAATAGCAGCCCGGTTTGAGTGCCTCGCCCTTTGCTCCTTGCTGCTCCAGTGCAGAGGCATCCCTAGAAACACCATCTTGCAGTTACAGCTCCAACCCCAAGTGCTCCATTGCCTTAGTCCCAGCTGTCTGAATCCTCTGCAGGTCCTTATGCCTTAGCAAACGTTCATCTTTGCTAGGAGCCACCGGTACTATTTGTTGACAGTAGACACTTTGCAAATAGCGGGGTGATTCTAGGCTTTTGATCTGGGTCACTGTCATTCCACCCACTCTGGATGTCCTGGAGCTGTCTGAGGCCCCACCACTTTGTGTTCAGCCCTTGTCCAAGGTGACTTCTCTGCAGTCTCCTGAGATTGCCATCCTGCTAGTGGGATATCTTGGTTTGAAAGATAGTTTTGCAGGGTACATCAATCTGGGCTGGAGGTTGTTGTCTTTTAGGGCTTGAAATACTTCACTCCAAGCTCTCCCTGACTTGTGGATTTGTGTTGAGAAGTCTGCTGTGATTCTGATGGGCTTTCCTTTAGATTTTCTCTATAGGTTTCTTTTCTCCAACAGCTTTCAATATTCTGTTATTGTGTTTCTGGAATCTTGACTATTACATGCCTTGGTGTACGGGGCGTCTTGATTTGAGCATGGCGTTCACCACCTTGACCCATGTGTGTTGGGTTCAGCCCTAGGCTGCTCCGCTTCCCACTTTGGTGAGAGACCCAAGCAAAGCCCATGCTGTCATCTTCAGGCCTCCAGTTTGGCACAAGTTCTCTGTGCCACCCCCGTGACTGGTGACCCTGCTGCTGCAACTCTGGGCTTTCCCTCTCAAGCCCAGTTGGCTGAGCTGTGGCACTCAGTCCTGGGCCCATTCTCGCTTCCTGGAGAGCTGGGGATTTTGAAATGGCCAAATACAGGCAGAGCTCAAGACAGGGTGGCTTAATTCCCCTGTAGCCTGCTCTCCACTCTTGGCCACATTTGATCATTCATGTTGCCTTGCAGGGCCCAAGAGCAGGTCACTGGTGACGGCAGAGCCACCTTATTGAAATAGCATGTTAGCATTTAAACAATATTAATACTATTTGACTCATTACATATACAAAGGCCAGTTAAAGTGCTTCCATGTGTGTGCTGTTAGTTCTGGCGGGTGACTTCTCAGATGGCTTCATGTGGTTTCAGACAACGTTTTAGCACATTCTTAAAATACCCACAAAAGCCTTTATGTAAAAACTCATAAATGTGAACCACATAAAAATTTTTTTTCTTGTTTCATGTCATTATGATCAAAGTACAGTAGGTAAGAATAAATTTTCAAAATCTTGTTGAGGTCCCTCTTTAATTAATGCTTCATGTGCAGAGTAAAACCATAAACCCTGTAAAGGGGGGAGCTGTCTGTGCCCCCTGCAGTCGCTGCTCACCTGACCGTGCAAGGAGCCCACCTGACAGCACTTACCGGGGAGACTGGTGCTTCTGGGTGATTCCAAAGCAGCCCTTTCTAATCACTCAGTCCTTGAGCCTTTGTCCGGGAACATCACGTCAAGACTTGTGGCCGCTCAAGTCCCTGGAGGTCCCTCTTGGCATGTGGAATGCAAGTCCCTTCTTGAATTGTTGTGGTGTTTGGGCCATGCCAGAGGAGGCCACGTCCCAGCACGCCTGCCACACCTCAGGAGGGAACACTGCAATTCCCTCAGAGAAGAACACATTCAAAGTGAGGCCAGTGGCACCGCCTCTAATTCCACTTTCATCGTTTCTTTATTAAAAGTCAAATCAACTGTAAATTAGGATCCTGCCAGATGGAATACTATCCCAGCTATTAAAAACGATTATGGAGATCATGTGGCTCCATGGAAGAGTGATAATCATTAGGTTCCAGGTGAAAAAATGCTGAACACAACATGGTACCCATTGTTGTGCTCATGGTTATATAAAGATTAGGCATCTGGACAAAGACTGGAAGGGACTTTGGAAAAATCAGATTTATGGGATACATTGATTTTTAGTATTGTGGGTATATTTTAAATTTTCTTTTTTAAAAATGTTTTTGCCTTGATTTTATTTTTTTAGAAAAAGAAGAGTAACCCATTTAGAAAAAGAGAAACACATTGGGCTTTCATTTTTGCCTTCCTCTCCAACATTTTGAAACTTTAGATCTGGTCTGCGTGGCCCACAAGGGTAGCTGAGGATGGCAGAGAGAAGCTGTCCAGGGCAGGAGCCAGGCCACAGGGTGGGGCACTGGAGTGGAAACAGCCAGTTCCACCTTATAAAACATTAATGCTCATGTTTTATTTTTCTGGAATAACATGAAAGTATAGGACCAAGGGGCTCAACCTTAGGCTACCTGGTACTTTTGAACTAGTCACGGGATGGTGTTAATGAGGACTATCAAGCTACCAGGATTCTTCCTGGTTCCCTTGCAGGGCAGCCCTGACCTGCCTCTCCCCCGTACTCCAGCACATGGGAGAGCGGCGCCACTGCAGCTGGTGAACATATGAAAATGTCCCTGGGCTTCCAGCCTTCGTTCCAGGATGGCCAGAAGGAATTATCAGCCCAGCCTTTTTTGCCAGCACAAGAACCATCACCAGCAGGAAGGGTACCAGAAGGTTTGCTGTGGGTTGCTGTTCCCTCCGGCCCCCTAAGTTAACTCATGGCCCAAAAGATTCATGAGCCCATGCTGCATGTTGCCTGAACACTGTAAAACCTGGATTCCAGCACAGCTCTAATTTGGAGGTGACCGACCCATCTCCACATGGCCCAGCATAATTCAAGAATGGCCCAGTGTGTGCTCCCCCTCTCTGTGGCTGGTCCACACCAGGATTGCTCTACAGAGGAAGGTGGGACCTGGGATCTTAAAACACATCTTACCTTATCCTGGGAGGGGAAGTTTGGAGAGGATTTGGGTTAAGAGACATTATATTCCACTTCACATCCCTGAGGGTGCAGGGTTGGCCAGTGCCCTGGGGTTCACCCAGTATAGCCCGAGTGCTGGGCCCATGGGTGTCTGCCCATTCCCGCATGCTTTTCCCCTCATGGTCCTGCACTGTTGCACCTGTCCAGAGCCAGGCCCTCCACTGCCGTGTGACCAGCATGGCACTGTATCTGGCTTCTCGACACTTACAGCAGATGCTCACTGAGTGGCTCCCGTGCTTGTCCCTGCCAGTGGGAGGCAGCTGTGAACCCACTTTGACGGCTTAATCACAGTAGGAGTGTAGGGTTGAGAAGTGGGGGCGGGATGGTCCTGCAGCAGAGGGCTGGCCCCAGTCTACCTAAAGGAGTCTTGGAGGGATGGGGCAAGGGTAGTCAACCTAAGCACAAACCCCGTTGGGTACTCTGTGGTCTGTAGTGAGTTAGGGCAAGGAGATAAAAATAGCTTTGGCACCCTCATGTGTCAGCGTATCCATGGGGCTGGGGCTGCTTCCTTGGTCTGATTGATTGTGTTACACTCTGGTGTATATCATGCACTGACCTAATTTTTTTTTTTTTTTAGTTTGAAATAGTTTTAGACTTTGAGTAACATTGCAAACAGAGTATAGTTGGCTCTAAGTATCTGCAGGGGGTTGGTTCCAGGACCCTGTGTGGAAACCAGAGTCCTCATATGCTCAAGGCTCTAACATAAAATGTAATCATAATTGCACATGACCTGTGCACATCCCCTGTGTACTTTAAATTATCTCCAGGGGACTTACTATACCTAACACAGTGCAACTGCTGTGTAAATAATAATACAGTTATACTGTATTATTTAGGGAATAATAACAAGAAAAAAATCTGTACGTGTTCAGTACAGATGCAGGGTTTTTCCCAAATATTTTCAACCCAAAGTTGGTTAAGTCCAAGGATGTGGAACCTGTAGATACAGAGGAACAATTATACAAAGAATTCTTATCCACCCTCCATCCATGCTCTCTAAATACTAACGTTTACCCTGTGTGTGTTTTATGATATAACAGCTCTATTGGGATATAATCCACAGATGCATGTTAAGTTTTAGTACTTCATATAAAAAACAACAGTAATCATCTGTCAGGTAACTTATTTATTTTGCTTTTGTCTCTAAGCTGTCGGATAAAGTAGGCATTGTCTGTGTGGTCCAGGTTCTCACAGCTGGTCACTGCCCTTAGCTGATCATTGTTGGGTAGGTGAGCACGTGAGCAGAGATCGTCACCGGGGCTGCTCAGGGTGGCCCATGAGGCTGAGGTCCCGTGCACACACTGCTGGCCCTCCTGCCCTGCTCCCACAGTGTACCTGCTACACTGTTAATTCATGGCCTCCCTGGTGTCGGAGAGCCCCTGGACTATCAGGTAAAGAGTGCGCTGGCCCTGAGAGATTTGATTTTTCCAGAGTTGTGGTCAGCTGTCGACAGAGTTTGAGATTCTACATCAGCTCATTCCATCCCTGGGATCTCTGTTCACAGCAGCTTCTATCACAACAGTCACCTTGGGTCTTTTGGATCTGCGAGCCCAGCCTGATTGACTATTCTCCTGGCCTTTTCTTTCCCTCCTCCATTTGATCATAGCAAGGAATCTTTCCATATTGACTTGGATCTGGGGAGAAGCTGTGTCCCGCACTTACCCATTGTTTCCGGCTAGGGTTTTATAGCAAGTGACTGAAAGACCAGAAATGGTCCTGGTCCTCCTGGGGTGTGTGGGACTGAGGGGAGGAGTGCAGTACTTGTTGCTTTATTTTTCCATTTCCCCATTCAAATAGGAATCCCAAAAGGTAGAAATACTGACTAGAGTCATTTATAATAATGATTACTCCAGTAGCAGTGGCTTCCAGTCATTGTCTGCTACGTGTCACACACTGTGCCAGATCCTTTATCTGGGAAGAATCTGAAGGCCAGAGAAGTCAGTGAGCTTGCCAGAAACACGAAGCTCAAACTCAAATTTAAACCCAGGAGCCCTAAGCCCACATTCTTTCTGTTACCCCTAAAAATGCTGCATCTCACTCCCACCTGGAGGATGACTGGGACATAAAGATTAGGCCTAGAACCATTGCCGGGAGGGTCCTTAATCCCAGACAGATGTCTCGGTACGTCGTTGCCAAGTGACGGCTTGAGACCTGGTCTGAGATCTCTTAACATCTAATGGGCACGTGGGCCTGTCTCTTGTAGGTATTTTGAAGGCGGCGTCTCCTCTGTCTACCTCTGGGATCTGGATCATGGGTTTGCTGGAGTGATCCTCATAAAGAAGGCTGGAGATGGATCAAAGAAGATCAAAGGCTGCTGGGATTCCATTCACGTGGTAGAAGTGCAGGTACCGCCGCCCCAGCAGCTGGTGGCCCGGCCCTCCCAGTGCAGGTGCTAAGCCCACCAGAGAGCCCGGTCTCTAGCAAAGGTTTCCGTTGTGATACAAAGACCCCTGCTGATTCCTCCAGATCCATTTGGAGACATAAAAGGCTGCAGTAGTCCATGATAACAAAGATCCCAAAAGAACTTAATATACAGGATTACAGATTCTGCCCCTTTAAAAACCAATTGGGAAGAAAAAAGAAAAAGCAGCAAGCTGTATTATGCACATGTACCCACTCCCCAAGATGATTATAAATTGCATGTGCTGAAAACATATATAATAAAAAAAAAATCATCACCAAGAAAAAAACCAATTGGGATTTTTAAGGGAGGTAATATTGTGGTGATGCCTTCGGAAGGGACATGTTAGAATGACCTGAACTGAAGAAGACATTCAAGGCCCTCCTCAGCTCACATTGCTCCTCAGGTCCTGATCTCTGCCTCGTCCCCCTAGGAGAAGTCCAGTGGCCGCACTGCCCATTACAAGTTGACCTCCACAGTGATGCTCTGGCTGCAAACCAACAAATCTGGCTCGGGCACCATGAACCTCGGAGGCAGCCTCACCAGACAGGTAAAGTTCATGTTCCCAGCCACTTGCCAGTGTCCACAGGTGCCAGCCTCAGAGCTGACCTTCTGCAGTGTGCACCACTTAGGATGATCATGTTGTCTAGCTATAAATGTGCCATCTGAGGGGGCTTTGTGTTTCAGATAGTGCCCTCTGTGCCACACGTAGTTGCACACATTTGCCATTTCCCAGCTGGCTCCCTGCTGTAGCAGGACACGGTGGCTGCAGGCTTGGCCATGGCTTCTTCTCAGTCATTAGGGCTGGCCACAGCCCTCCACTGCAGGCTCGAGTAGTGCTCCAGGAAGCAGTACTGCGGTGTTTGCCTTCCTGTAGCCAAGACCACCATCAGGCCAAGCCAGCTTGCCCCTCTGTGAGCCACTCATCTGCAGCTCAGGGTCTCTGCACCTGGGTGCCTCAGCCCAGTCCGAGGACCAGCCTCAGTTCACAAGAGAGTTTACCAGAAATGCTAGAATGTTGGGCCCCACCCAGACCTATCAACTCAGGATCTACATTTTAGTGAAATTCTCCCAGGAATTCTGTGTGTACATTAAAACTGAAGAAGTGCTACTTACCCATTTCTCTCACCCATCTTATCCTTGGGTATCTACTAGCAATCAGGTTTCTAACATCCCTTCCCAGCTATGTCTACACTGAACTTGGAATTTGCACTAGAGGACACTGCCTGCTCCTGCATCAGACTTCACTCAGTGTCTCCATCAGATACTACTGGAAGTATCTAAGCCAGTTTAAGACCCTTGATACCCATCCGGAGGGAAGCTCGTGTGTAAGACCTTGACCCCTCTGAGACCCTTATGCACCCTTCCTTTGAGAGCCCTTCACCTTCTTGCAGGAAGCTTTGAGTAAAGGGGAAAGAGAAAGCACAGACCACCCAGCATACAGAGGCAGCACGATTTGGCTCTGAAGGAGCAGCACTTTGCCATCAGGAGGGAGCCCACCTCCGTGTGGCACCCTGTCCCATTCTGGAATGCCTAGCTGTTGAGTGTGAGCATTCCCCTGAGTGTCAGATTTTTTTTTCCTCAGTAAAATAAGTACACTTGGGGCTGAGAGTGTGGCTCAATGGCAGAGCTTTTGCCCAAAATGTGCAAGACTCTAGGTTTGATCCCCAGCACCACACACACAGGAAAAAAAGATAATCGTGCTTTTAATAGCTCTTGATAGAAAAAAAAAAATATGACAGGATCAGTTAGTAACTCTTTAGTGAATTTGTATTCTACTAGTTGCAGCATCTACATGCATTCGAAATATAGTAGTGCAAGGCAGATGTCAGCCAGCACACCTGGGGTGTATGTCGGAGCCTTAGATTCCTATGGAGAACCCCCACCACCTCTGCTCTGGACAAGGCTGTCCTTGCCCCACCCAGAACCAAGCACTGGTGCTCTGGGGCAGAGCCCATCCCGCTGCCTGGAAATGGCCCCTCACCTTCCAGGGACATTGAAAGGGCCAGCCGCACCCCGAGGCATCCAGCTTCCCCATTGCCTGCCTCCCCACACCCTGACACCTGGGAAATGGGTGGAAAACCACAAATCTATATCCAGAGACTACTTCCTGCATCACTTAACCATTCCCAACTGTGTATAATTCCACCCAGTATACAGTGACCTGGACAAATATTTAATTCTCAGCCTTCCTAATAGTTTAAATCAGAGCTGTCAGCCACGGCTAGCGTCTGGTTCCGGCTTGCCTTGAGCCAAGCCAAACGTGGGCCTGATGAGTGGCTGTCCTCAGCATACCTTGGCTGGGGCCATGGGCCTTGCTTGCATTGCCTTTTGCTCTTGGGGTTTTAATGAGGAAATTCATGCTTCTGTCATCATTCTTATGGTCAATCCCATAATTCATCTGAGGTGCGTTAAAGCTGGGGCTTGCTTCCAACGTAAGTAACTATAAAAGGGGGAAGGGGGAGTGGTGAGGTAGACAAATCTAAGTTAATGATGCACAGCTTCTGAGCAAACAGGGGAAATGAGCGTTGAGGGGTTTAGCTCTGACTCCCAGATGAGCCCTGGAAAAATGTCTGGGGTTGCCTTGGATGGGAGACAGGGGTTCCCGGAACATTGGGCAAGCAAGCAATACACAGTAAGCATGCATGGCTGTGCAGGACGTCTCCCTTGATTCAGTTATACGTAAAGCAGTTATCCCCACCCTACAGGTGAGGAAACTGAGGTGCAGCTGTTAAATAGTTTGTCCATGATGACTTGACCAATAAGAGGCAGAGCTAGGATTTGAGCCTAGATTAGCCTGACTGGAAAAAGGAAATGCCACTTTCTACTGTACCACACTTGTTTGGTCTGAAACTGTCTTCTGTGCCTGCCGTTCAGTAGATGCTAAATAAATGTTCAAATGGGAATCAGCTCCTTCTAGGCAGGGCCCCACTTTATGGGCACCAGGGGACAGGTGGACCCCTGGAGATATATTCACACCTGGAGGGAACAAAGAGGGCTTTAGGATTTTTAGGTGGTCCAGTGATGTGACCTGATTCACATTTCCAGAAGCTGGCTGACAGGAGGACCTGTCCAGGAGAGAGGTAATGAGGCCCGGGGGAAGCCCTCAGAGACCCAAGGGTCTCTACAGGGAGAGGTCAGCAAAGGAGTGAGTGTCAACTCCAGGCAGGAAGGAGGGCAAAGGCAGGAGGCTGGAGGAGCAGGCACAGCAGGGGAGGTGTTTGGAGCAGAGCTGCCAGGGCTGCATGAGCCCCAGGATGTGAGCACAGCTCAGATGGGCGCCTTCCTCACCCCTGCCCTACACAGTCCTTGCAACAGTGGGCTGAGGGTTCTCCTGTGGACTCGGCCTCCTTACCATCATGTGCGCACACACTTTGCCCAGCTGTCGGGGGCCCTACCCAGCAAGCCAAGCAGTGTCCCAGTTCTCCCAGTGTCACGTCCCCTGCTCCAGCAGCAGCCTGGCCAGGAGCCCTGGTCCGTGGGTGGCCCCAGACGCTCCCTCATTTTCTGGCTTTCTAGGCCCTGCCTGCACAAGTGTCCAGAAAGACTTGCTGGTGCTTCTCCTCAGGGGTCCCTTCCCAGGGCATCCCAGGCTTGCCCATGTCCTGACCTCTCTCAGTTTGATGGCTTCGGGAAGCACCAGCGAATGAGCTGGAGCACTGCTCTCGGTGGTCCCTGTCACGGTGATGAATGGCCGCAGCTGCATTTCCCAGCTGGTCAGGACACACCCGGGTATGAGCTCCTGGGGTCCCTGCCACCCCCTCACGGTGGCCTTTTGTTACCCCATCCAGAGCTGTTTTTCTGGAACGTGGATTAGAAAACAGAGTGAAGTGTTTAGGCGGATCCCTGCCAGTGTGGGGCTTCGTGGAGGCTCATTCCAGCCCCATGGGACCCTCCTGTGAGGAAGCAGGGAGGTGGGCAAAGGTGCCCCTTGGCTCCCTGCCTCAGAGCCTCAGCGGGAAGGCCTGGGGCAAGTGAAAAAGGATTGTGCGCCAAGTACCAGCACGTTGAAAAGGAAGTTGTGCTGGGGTCCTGTCCTGCGTGGCGGCAGACGTGGGAAAGGCGGACTGTAAATCTCTGGAAAGAGATCCAAGGTCTCCCATCTGGGGAAGGGCCCTGCAGATGTTCGTTTGATTTTTTTTTTTTTTTTTTTCCAGATTCTAAATATTTAGACATGAAGGTGGAATGTTTTGTTGAGTGGGGAGATCAGGCCGGTCATTTGCAGGCAGAGCTGTCTTCCCACGCAGCCACAGGCTCCCCGACTTGTCTTCAGGCAGGAAAGCCCCAGCCACAGCCCTTGTCGCAGGTCATGGCAGCACAGGTCTCCCTGACTTGGGCTCGGCAGTTCATTCAGCCAGGAAGTATGTTTTCCTGAGAGGGATGAAGCCATGGCCCGCCCTTCCAGATACAGGGAACAAAGGGTGGGCCAGCAAACTCGGGGCAGATCTGGGAGTGTGTGCAGCTGCAGCAGCTCCTTGCTGCCACCCATGAGGTCACCCGGGTGGCCACACTCGAGCAGCATGGCTCCTAAGAGCGGTTTGTTGGGCATTTGTCAGATGACCCAGGGCAGAATGACCCAGTGCATGGTTGAGGAGGAAAGCTGGGTATTAGGCTGTCTCTCTGCCACCATCCTTGGCTACAGAGGACAGGGCAGGAGAGGAAGGGGCCAGAGATGATAGGTTGGAGACACAGGAGGCCGGATGGACCCTGCTTGGAATTTCTGAGCTCCGGATTGTGGTTTATCCTTGGCTTTTCTGGTAAAGAGCATAGAGGAAATAGATCTAACAGAGAGGTCTTGTAGAAGAAAACAGCTTTCAGAATCATTCAGACCTCGGTTCTGGTCCTAGCCCAGTAGCTTCCCAGCTATGTGACCCGGACAAACCACCTTGCTTTCCTAAGGCTCTGAGTTTTCACTGTAGAGTTGATGATGTCTGTTTTTGAAAGCTCAGACTGTTTCAACACATGGCTTGTACTCAATAAAGATAGCTGTTACTGCTACTACCACGGACCTTCTAGAATGTATACAGTTTTAGACCAAATGTTTTCCTACACTGGCCAACCCTAGCCTTCCTTGGCTTGGCAGCAGGTTGGGTCCTGGCCTCCAACCCGGCCTCGTGCCCACAGCACAACTTGGCAACCAGCAAGACTCCAAGGGCCAGAGGGGCCTGGGAATGGAGCTCTGTTTTGACAAGCCAGAAGAGCTGCCATCCTGCCGGGCACCACTCTAGGCATTTTATGTACATTAGTTCCTTTAGTGTGAGGCAGAGGCAAGGAAATCAAGTCCTAGACAGGCTGAGGCCCTTTTCCTTCTGGGCTCCAGCACAGGGGCCTTGGGACCTGAGCCAGAAGCAGCCACAAGGCTCTTGAGTGGCACTGACTTCTGCCAAGCCCTCCCTCCTGGCTGTCCCCACTTGAAGATGCCATGTGCCAATGAGAGACACAGTTTCCCCTTCTGGGGACAATGGCCACCCATTTCCAAGAGCTTCCTAGTGTCACCCCCATCTCAAGCCATGGAGAGGAGGCGAGGGTCTTACTGGGAACAGGCAGGCTGGGCTCTGACTGCAGACTTCAGTTGGAACTACCTTGTGGAACATCTGTGCAGCCACAGCACATAAAAGTGTTTTCCTTCTGGCAGCCACTTTTATAAGGATGTAATAATATATGCATTACAAAAATAGTTCTATTTCTGGTGGGTCAGCAATGCCAGCAAGCTGAGCCTGGCCAGGTGTGGAGGGGAGTCAGTGGGGGGTGGGCGAGGGGGCTGTGGAAAAATGTTGGCGTGTGCCAGGATCTGTCCTCCACTCCACCCCAGGCGCCCTCCCCTCCCTCGCCCAGCCGCTGCCGGGCCTTTTATTGGGGCTCAGCTTCCCTGCCCTGGCTGAGGGGCCCCCCTGTGTGCTCCTAGGGAGTCCCTCTGCTCCCCCACCTCCTCTTGAGTGTCCAGTGGTCTCAGTCTTTCTGCTTGTTGGAAGGTGGCTCTGGACCCTGAAGGACAAATATAGGAATTGGAAGACCGAATCGCTGGCGTGACTTTACTTAACCTCATAACGAGTGCTGGCCTTACCTTCTGCTGCTGGTGCTCATTTAAAATGGGGCCCTGGGTGAGCTCAAAGCCCTCTTCCCTTCCCAGGGGTAAAGGGGAGAGCGGGAAGCTGCCCCTCTTTGTGGAGCTGGGGAAGAAGGAGAGAGACTAATTTGCTGGAAGGATATAATTCACTGGGATCAGACACCCCCTGCCCTCAGCCTTCTCCCTGCCCAGCAGAGCAGCTCTGAGCAGCCCTGAGTCTGGGCCTGGTAACCATTTCCATGTGAAGAGAGAAAACACACAGTCACCGTGGGTCGGCATCCAAACATTCCTTTTAAACATGGGTAGACGGGAGGGCCCTCCTTCCTCCCTGCTGTGCCCCCCAACTCCTGTTCGGCATACACACCTACCAGTTGTCTTGGCAACAGGATTTTGCTAGAGGAAGATGACAGTCCAGCAAACAGCATTTCTGCCTGGGGGAGGCTGAATTAGTGTTGCTGACGTGGAGGGTGTGGCTGCCATTGTCATGTGCATGGGCACTCTCACCGCAATTCTGTGTGGACCCTTTGCAGTCTCAGATTTAGACTCCCCGTGGAGTCCCTGCCTAAGAGTGCTCAGAGCAGTCCAGGGCCCACAGGTGGGGGGCAGAGGAGCCCATCATTCTAGCATTCCCCTCCCTCTTCCATCTGACCAGCCTCTGCCGAACAGTCCTGCCATAACCAGATGTGTCGGTTTTTTGAGACAGGGTCATGCTGTGCAGTCCAGGCTAGCTTCAAACTCATGATACTCCTGCCTCAGTCTCCCAGTGCCTGAACCAGATGTGTTTGTTTTGCAGAGACTGAGTTGCATAGCTTTGGAAGGGCTTTTTGAGGCCATAGTTTCCAGCTTGGAGTTCTAAACTGTATCCCCATGTTACAACATCTTACCATCAGCCACCCCATCCTCCCTCAGACACCTCAGTGATCTGGAGCTTACTGCTCTATAAGCAGATGCTTATTAAGGACAGATCTGTTAACACATTGTGGCCCCAACTCTGTCATCCATATTTTCTCCCCTCTCGGTCCACCTTTTTGGTAATCTGTAGTGAAAAAGATTGGTCTGTTCCCTCTTCAGAGTCCTGCAAGCTCCCGAGTCCCCTCCCCCACACCCAGGCTTGTATAATCCCATTTCTTTCCTCTGCATTCTTATGGTCAGTATGTTCAAACCTTTTAGGTGGAAAAAACACTGCCTTGTCCATGGCTCTTTTAAAATCCAGTGTTCTAGCTGGGTGTGGTGGTGCACACCTGTAATCCTAGCACCTGGGAGGCTGAGGCAGGAGGGTTGGCAAGAGTTAAAGACAAGCCTGGGCTACATAGCAAGACCCTGTCAAAAAGAAGGGAGGGAGGGAGGGAGGAAGGAAGGAAAGAAGGAAGAAAGGGAGGAGGGAAAAAATTTAGTGTCTTAAATCAAACTCATGCTTGCCAATGTGTCCAGACCAGAACACCATTGCCTTCTGACACCAGTCATAGACTTGTAACTGCCATTCTTCATTTTGTAATGGGGGTAGGAATGTCACCCTGACCTGAGCACCTGTCATAGTTTCCATTTTATACTCTGAAGTTGCATGAAAGCTTTATAGTGGCCACATCCGTTTTGGGGTTTTTTGGGAGGTTTTTTTGTTTGTTTGTTTGTTTTTTCCTGTTTTCTGTTTCAGTAATAAGGATTGAACCCAGGGGCACTCTACTACTGGGCTACATCCCCAGAGCTTTTTACATTTTATTTAGAAACATGGTCTCCCTGGATTGCCACAGCTGGCCTCAAACTTGCAATCCTCCTGCCTCAGCCTCAGCCTCAGCCTCCTGAGCAGCTAGGATTACAGGTGTGCACCACCAGACCTGACCACATTCTTTTTTTTTTTTTTTTTTTTTTTTTGGTTATCTTTTTGTGGGTACCGGGGGTTGAATTCAGGACCTCATGCGCCAGCAGGCGCCTGTGCTGCTGAGCGATATCACCGGCCCTTTTTTTTTTTTTTTGTATGTGGGTTCCGGGAGTCGAACTTGGGCCCTCGCGCTTGCCAGGCAGGCACTTACGCAGCTGAGCCACCTCACCAGCCCCTGACCGCATTCTTGACAAGGGTGAAACCACCTAAAACTCACAGATCTCTTCTTTGCAGGAGCCGTTTGCAAGTCAGCTGTACCCATTTTGTACCTAGTGAGGTTAATGTTTGAAGTTACTTACCTGGTTTGCACACTGAAGTAGGAAGAGCGAAGGATTGAGATCTACAGTACTATGAAGTTGCATCTGACAGGCTCCTGTCTGGGCAGACAGGTTGACCCGGCGCAGGTAGAGACGCCTGCTGGGTGCCTCAGAGGCCACCTGGGAACACAGGCCCGGCCGCTGTGGGCAGAAGCGCCCTCTGAGCTGGCTGTCATCTGCCGTTGTCTCAGCCCTGGCTGCAGATGTTAGCCAGGAGCCTGCTGAAATGATGCTGTTCTCTGTTCTTCCAGCCCAGCTTCCCCTTCAAAGTAGGCCGTGAGACCTTGTCTTTGGTGAGCCCATGCCGGCTTCTGTGATCTCTGATTGTAAAGCATACCAACAGCTGGTTTTTTGATGGTGGCACCATCAAAAATTGGTGTCTGCACTTGCAATCCCAGCTGCTAGGAGGCTGAGGCTGGAGAATCACAAGTTCAAGCCCAGCCTGGGCAATTTAGTGACATAGTGAGACCTTGTCTCAACATTTTAAAAGGGCTGGGTATGTAGCTCAGTGCAGAGGTGCTGGGTTTTTAATCCCTAGTACTGCAGGGGAGAAAAACTGATGTCTGGATCAGTTTCCAGTTAACACGTAACTTCTAGACCGTGTCTTCCCTCTTTCAGGAAAAGCAGGTCAGCACTGCTGTTTTTGTGTCCTTGTACCTCCAAGGTGTGCCATCATTTTCAAGGTCAGATTGTCCAATCCCAGAAGCCTGATCATTTAAAGTGACTTTGGGCCAGGCGTGGTGACGCACACCTGTAATCCCATACTTGGCAGGAGGAGGATTGCCACAAGTTCAAGGCCAGGCAAGGCTACATAATGAATTCAAGGTCACCCTGAACTACACAGAGAGATGCTGTCTCAAAAAAATCTATCAGTCAGTAAAGTGACTTGGTTTTCCCTACCCTTTGCTCACCCACTGGGTTTGGTCTTCTCTTCCTTCCCTGCCTGAAAATCCTCCCTGATAAAGACAAGCAGAAGAAGCAGGTGGAAGCACAGAGCTCTGACCCCTAAATACCATCACCCACCCATGCTGGTACTCCTTCTGGTATTGAAGGTCGTGACCCCACCTTTGCTTTTCTCTTTCTGCCTGAGCTCATCTTGAGCTCTGACCTCTGGCCATTCTGATACTGTTCTGTCCCTGTTTCTTTTTCTTTTTTTGTTTTGTTTTTGAGGCAGGGTCTCAAGT
The DNA here is from genome assembly GCA_028451465.1 of Erethizon dorsatum. NCBI lineage: Eukaryota > Metazoa > Chordata > Mammalia > Rodentia > Erethizontidae > Erethizon > Erethizon dorsatum. The sequence goes on from CM051827.1 coordinate 121,244,617, forward strand.
GCAGTTTGCCAGCCTGAACTACACTGTGATAGCCCAGGCTGGCCTTGAACTCACAGCAATACATCACACCTGGCTCTCCCTGTTTCTTATTACGGATTCCATATTTTCATTTCAACAGTAAGCCCTTATAGTCACTTTAGTGATGTCGAACACTTACATAATCTGTATCCTGCTAGGCACCCTGTGAGACATAACATAGGCAGATCTTGTCCCCGAAAAGCTATGTGTGGTGGCACATGCCCATAATCCCAGCACTCTGGGAGGCTGAGGCATTTTGAGCCCAGCTTGGCAACTTAGCATGACCTTGTCTTAAAATTTAGAAAGGGCTGAGTATGTAGCTCAGTGGTAGAGCAAGGCCCTGGGTTCAGTTCCTAATACAACCCCAAAAAAGGTTATAATCTTGTCAGAGAAGTAACAGGGAAAAAAAATAGGGGAAATCCACTGTCCATGACCAAGTGCTCAGGTCAGGCATGGCCCGGCAGTTCCTTCTCCACCTGCTTTCCTTTCGGGACTCAGCGTGCTGATTATGATGGTTGACTGCCTGGCTTAGGAGGAAGGTCCTGGCGACTGGGGTGCTGGCTCCCCACTTCTGCCCCAATGCCCAGCCTCCAAGTTAGAGAGGGCATGGGCTCTGAAGGAAGAGCAGGTTTGACCCAGATTCTGCCGTGGCTGCCTGTGGGCAAGTAGCCTCCACCCCCCCCCCCCGGCCTCAGAGATTTCTGTCATCCAGTGCCGTCGGGCCCTGCTGGTAAGGTGTTCAGCCAGCAGCATGCCACCGTGTGACAGCATCATGCCTCAGAGGCTTCAGCTGCGGCCCCAGCCCCTGCCTGGGCAGCTAGCCTGGGCCCACACCTGCTAGCAGTGGTGTGAAGGCAGAACAAGCGAGCGAGTCCTCTCTAGTTGGCCCTGGGTGAGCCAGTGCCTGGCCAGAGTGGCCTTTTTGCTGTCCCTGCTGTGGCCGGCGGTGGGGGGTGGGTTCTGTTCCCTGCCGCAGCAGAAAACTCCCTTGGAAATGGGCTCTCGGGGCTTCTGTTAGCTGGGTTGTTCATGGTCTGAAATATCCTTTTTGTGCTGCAAAAGTGGCTTTGTAACACCTGCAGCTGACTCTGCAGAGCCACCACGGGCACAGCCCTGGGCTTTTAGTAAACCTTGGAGGTGAACAGGCTTCATTCTCCAGGAGCACCTGCTTCCTCTCATGTAGAGCAATGCATTTTTGTCTTCTGCAGATGGAAAAAGATGAAACTGTGAGTGACTGCTCCCCACACATAGCCAACATCGGGCGCCTGGTAGAGGTGAGTGGCCTTGGCCCCAGAGCTGTGGTGACACTGGATGTAGGCTGCTGGTGCCGGCCTGTTCGGCTTTGCCTGCCTCGGCCTCTGAGCCTTCTTATTTGGCCGCACACAAGGCTCCACCACAGGCGCCGCCCTCCAGCGAGCTCCCAGAGGTCCGCGCTCAGCCCTTGGCCCTAGGAAGCGATAAGTCCCGTCTCCCCCAATCCATTGGGTGTGAACAGAGACCTGGGCTCGAGAAGGAAGCAGATCCCTGGAACAGGGTGGCCTTGGAGCAGCTTCAGTGGAGGCTGCCTTGGCCTTGCCTGTCACCACGTTGTTTGGAAGAGGGGAAGTGCTCTCCGGTTTCACAGGATTGTTCACAGAATTGGTGGCCAGGCCGAGGGGTGGAGATGTGGTTTAGACCAGCTCCCAGTAATGGTCAGAGTTGGCGGCCAGTCCCTAGGTGTTGGCTTCCTCCACGCCTAAGGACGGGAAAGGCTACGAGCACAAATGAGAGGGAGGGGGAGTCTTGGCAGCTAGGCTCTCGCTCACAGAGCCGTGCTGCAGCTGTGTGTCTCCCCCCTGTGGTCGCAGCGGGGACTGCAGGGTGAGCGATGGGATAGGGGTGGGCCATTCCTCACTGTTTCCCATCCTGGCTGACCACCCTCCCTTCCCAGGACATGGAAAATAAAATCAGAAGTACGCTGAATGAGATCTACTTTGGAAAGACAAAGGACATCGTCAATGGGCTGAGGTAACGTACCAAAAGTCAGAAGCCTTGGAACCAAAACCACAGGTTTGACTCCTGGCTCTGCTAGTTAATAGCTGTGTGGCCTTGGGCCTCAGTCTCATTCATAAACTGGAACCAAAGTACCTGCCCTCTGGGATTGACAGGTACATTCCTACTATAGTTCGCACTCTCCATAGCTTCTGGTTCCTGCCTCTTTGCACCTCTTTTCACCTTCTCAGCCTTTGATGCCCTCATCCCTGGAGTCTGCCTCTCTAGCTTCTCAGGCCCATGTAGAGAATCTGCCCGGCTCCCTTGGCACTGGGGCCTGAGGGGCCCCACCATCCCCAGGACACCAGAGAGAATGCCCGCTGCTAGGGCCTGGCCTCCTCTGACCAGCCCAGGCTCCCAGCAGCACAGCGTGGCCTACAGACAGCCCCTCCCACCTGCCGCCTGCTACATAGTGCGGGCAGCTCTGCGTCTTACGGCTGTGGCCAGGGTCCTGAGTTGTCCCTCCCACTCACCTTGGGGCCTAGGTTCTGCAGTGTCAGCTGACCAGAAAGCCAAGGATCTCTGGGGCTTTGGGGTCCCGTGGGGTCTCAGCAGGAGGTAGCTATGGAATGAGCACTGGTCTTGGAGTCCAGAGGCCTGGATCTCCTCTAAGCTGACACCTGAGCCCTCAAGGAGACCTTCTACATGCTTCTCCGTGCCCCTTGTCCAGTCAGGGGGGCAAGCTTAGGTGGACTGGTGACGCTTGTGAAGGATTCTTTGGCCCAGGTCCACCGTGAGTCCGAGGGCCCTGCTGTGCCCTCGGTGACCGGCCCTAGAGCCTATTCCATGCCCAGATCTCCTGGCTGGGCCAGAGGAGAGGAGCATGCAACCCTACGGCTGCCCGGGCCTGTGTATTTGCATAGGAGACAGATGTTAGTCACCTTCTGTACAGTTTTATAAAGAGGAGGAGTCCTCTGTGGACCTGCGGGGTGACGGGTATGAGCCCCTGAAACCTGGCACCACTGCCAGCCAGTCCTGACTTGCACTGGAGGGGCCCTGCACAGCCTCAGAGCTGCAGTTGCCATGGTGACCCCCTTCTGCCTCATGTGTCCCCTGCCTGCCCCCGGCTGCCAGCCCCATGTTCTCACTGCTGTTGCTCTTTCCCTCTGGCTTCACCCTCTCTGAACACCCTCTTAGATCTCTTGATGCTATCCCCGACAACCACAAGTTTAAGCAGTTGCAGAGGGAGCTCTCTCAAGTGCTGACCCAGCGCCAGGTCTACATCCAGCCTGATAACTAAGCCAGCCCAGGTACCCTGCCCGAGAGGCCTGAGATGCCCACTAAACAGGACTCACCAACCCGCCGAGACCCCGCAGGTCCGGTGGCTGCTGCGAGGCCATTTAAACCACCACTAACCCCATGTCCGCTCCTGGCTGGCGAGCAGCCATGCAAACGTGCAGCCTTGGCCCCACCTAACACAGATGTGTCACGTGTGTGGTGTGTGTGCTTTGCACTGTGGGCAGAGGCCAGGCGTGGGGAAGACATGTGGTTTGGGCTTTTGCTCCTGAAGAAGCCCAGCCCTGGGGACTAACATCGCCTCCCAGCAGAGGCCACCACTCTGCACCTGCCAGCTGTCTGTGGAACAGGGGCTGGGCCCTGCCCTCTGCCCTTCACCTCTGCCCACCCGTTCCTCGGGGCAGCCTCTCTGGGTCTGGGGGACACACAGCCAGCTCTTCCCATCTTCAGCAGGGATTCCAGATGCCCACGAAGCGCTGCCCCAGTGCACCAGGGGCCAGCTGACCTGGGAAGGTGGTCTCCTCCTGAGCCTGGGGACCAGGGTCAGCGTGAGGCTGTGGTCCCTCCAGCCAGCCCATTGCACCTCCACACTGACTGCTGCAGGAGTCACCCAGGCCCCAGTGTGGCCATCACCCTCATGAGCTGCAGCGAGCATTCCTCTTCTGCCAGCTCTGCTCAGGGAAAGGAAAACAGTCATGCTTGTTGACGATGGCCAAGAACCACGACTTGAGCTTTGGACAAGTGCAGATGCACCAAGGCAGTCAGCGTGGAGGTGGGGGGCTTTGAAAAACAAGGCTTTTGGCTTTTGGCAGGTCCACCCAACCCAGAAGATGCTCAGGGAACTTCTAGTGGGCTGGGGCCAGGCGTGTGTGTGACCAGGCGGAGCTGTGCTCCTGAGGCTGTGTGGTTTCCACAGCAGCCTGGTGAGTGTGTGCTGGCTCCGGGGTCCAAGGCGGCCATCAGCTCGAGATGCAGACAAGGCTCAGGCTTCCCATCTCATGGAAAAAACCCCTTTTAAGGCGCACCATGATGGCACCATTCCCCACTGCCCATGGAGGTGTCCTGGTGTAGGATCCCTGGTGGGTGGGTGGGGGCCTGCTGCTAGGACCCCTCCTGGAGCACACCCTCGGGCACTGATTCGAGGTCCCTGAGCAAGACTTTGCTGAGCTCTGCCCGTGAGTGGGGCCTCTGCTCCTTTTCCTGCGGCTGACTGAGTCTGGCATCCCCATCTCTAGCCTGATCCTGACTCTGGAACAGTCACCTTTTAGGGTGGGGTTGGCCGGACACAGCTCAGACCCAGAGTTCTGGGTTCCTCCTTCCCCGAAGAGCCGGCCCCGCCAGGCTGGGAGCCCCTGTACTACTGCTGAGCTGCCATGTCCTTCGGATGGTGGTGTTGGCCACCCATTGTGAGCCCTGTGGGTCAGCTGAGATTTGGAACCTGGAGACCCCGACTTTGCCTTCGCTGCTTCAGAACCACGGGCAGTCAGGGCAGATGTGCAGGGATGTGACCGCAGTGGCAGCATTTCTGTGGGGACTTCTTTGTTAGTATACAGATTGTTTCAAAGTCTTGTCCGTGCCACCTCTTACTCGTCTATGATTTTTCTGGGATTCAGTAGCCAGACTTTTACATCGGGATGCTGTTGCCTCTTCCAGGCCTGCTTCCTTTTACTCCCCCCACCACCGTTCAGCACTTGGGGGTTTGTTTTCTGATGCTCCCTTCCCACTCATTTTCCAAACTTGAGAGCTCTGAGCAGCTGGCCCTCCCTCTCCCCACTGATCATTTGGGGAATTACTGGGGCATCTGTTTCTTAAAGGGTGTTTCCAGGATTGGACAGCAGGGGGTGCAGGCACTCACCCTGTCCCTGTGCTGCCCTCTGGAATCCTGGCTGAGGGAGTCCCTGAGTCTGGGCCACGTTTACAGCCAGTAGTGCCTCGTGACAGAAGCTAGACGCAGCTGCCCTTCCTGTGCTGCCTTGGCCTTGACCCCCAGTGCTCAAACACGCAGAGACCCTGCTCCTGAACTGCTCGCTGGGTGGGGCACTGCTGCACCCTTGGGGGGGGTCAGCCTCCTCTGCCCCTGGCTCGAGTCTCCAGCTCGAAGCTTGGGGCAGCTGGTCTGCAGCCAAGGGTTGTGACTGCACTGTGCTCAGAACCTTTTGGTTCCCGTGGCACTGGGCGTTTGTAGTCAAAGCCCTAAGTTCTGGTTGCTAGAACCAGGTCACCCATGGCCTGGGGCAGAGCTGACATCCATGGGTGGGCTGTGCTTCTCCAGGGAGCCCAGCCAGGTGCCGAGGGTGCAGGTCTGGTGCAGGCCCAGAGCCTTGGCCCCGGCCCTCAGTGCCTCCTCTCCTCCTGTTCCATCTTCTCAGAATTACCCCTTTCCTCCCCTGCAGGTCTGTGCAGACTTTTGCAGACAAATCAAAACAAGAAGCTCTTAAGAACGACCTGGTGGAGGCTTTGAAGAGAAAGCAGCAATGTTAAACCTCTGCTTCGCGCTAACTGGCCATGCCATGCCCTCATTAGGTTCCTTTCTTAGAAAACTCATTTTCTGCTCCCTGTCCCTCGTCCCTCCCTCCCTGACGGGTCACATAACAACTTGCATCATCGACCTACCGCACAGCACCGTCTCTCCCCGAGAATAAAGCCCGATAACCACCCTGTCTGGCTCCGAGGCCTGCTTCCCACCACGTTTTGCTATCGAAATTCTCGATATTTCCATAGAAACCGTGTGTTTTTTGTTCGCCTGGGCTCCGTCTTCCCCCCCCCTCCATTTATAGGCATAAAATACACTGTCAGCCGCCCCTCCTTCCCACCTTTTTGTTACATTGGTGTAAAAAATGTAAAACAAAAAAATTTTATGAAATAACTGTGGTGTGTGAAAGAAGAAAAACTGATTCCATGTGTGTTTGGGAGTTGCTTGGGGTTGGGGGTCGGGGTTGGGATGGGGCAGCTCTGGAGGAAGGGGAGCCAGCCCTCGGCGACGTCCTGTCCTGCGCAGACCAGACCCGCCCGGCCCTGCGCAGCCGCAGCCGCAGCCCACAGGGAGGGGCGGCGTCCTGCTCTTCTGGCCAGGTGCTTTTCTGTCAATTTTTATGGAATGCAAAAGGAGTTTTTTGTTTTATTTTGTTTTTTTGTAAAGCTTAAACAAACAAACAAAAGAATAAATCTACATCTTATACTTGAGCCTCCATACTTAAAAAAAATGAAAAAAAGAACAAAAAAATAAAAAGAAACTGGGACGCAGCACTGGCCTTGTGTTCTCGCTGATCTCACTCTCCTCGCATACATGGCCTCAGCCGGATGAGGCTGGGGGGACACCAGTGGGGAGACCCTGAGCTGGCGGTGGAGTGGCAGAAGACAAGCGGGGAGCCAGGAGGGACAGGCATTACACTGGAGCGCTTCCCTTGCCCACCCCTGCAGGGCCAACCATGAGACAGCACCAGGTGGAAGGAAAGTCCCTGTCCCTCCTTGCCCTCTGCCTTTCTGCCTTCAACTTTTTTTTTTTTTTTTTCAAATTCCCCCCGGGGTGCACCATTCCCAGAAGTACTGCAATACCAGGTGGGTGTGTGGGGTGGATGGAGCAAGCTCTTGTCTCCCAACTCCTGAAGTCCACATACTGTCCTCTGGCAGAGGGCGGATCAGATATTAAACTGATAAAAACAGGTGCTACACTTCGCCAAAGTGTAACCTCAGGACCACCTCAAGGGCAGGAGAGCCATCAACCCCCGCTGGGTGTTGCTGCCTCCGGTCAGTGCCCTTCACTTCACAGCAGAAACCGGAAGAAAGGTACCAAGACCCTGAGGTACCACAAAGCTGGGCTTTCTCCCCTGAGCAGGTCTGAGAGTGCCTGCCACACCCTTCCCAGCCACCCATCTGCTTCCCTGGGCTTGCCCACTATAAATAGAAACTTGGCAGTTAGCGCTGGCCCTCTTGTGAGGTCCCCAACTCCTGGTCCTGGCTTCTTGGTCTGAAGCAACACGTCATGGAATGTAGAGTAGCATGGGACAGAGAAATAGGCTAGCACTTGCCTAGTGTGTTCCATCCTAACACTGTAAAACACAAACAGAACAAGAGGAACCTCCCACTCACAGTTCCTTTTAGTACCCAGGGGATTTAGCTGCTCTTGCCACAAACTAAAAATGAAAATATACTTTAAAAAATAATGAGCCGGTGAGATGGCTCAGCGGTGTAAGCGCCTGCCTGGCAAGCGCGAGGGCCCGAGTTCGACTCCCGGGACCCACATACGAAAAAAGGGCCGGTGATATTGCTCAGTGGCACGGGCACCTGCTGGTGAGCGAGGTCCTAAGGTCGACCCCTGGTACCCACAAAAAAAAAAAAAAGATGATGGATCACAAAACTGGTGGAAAAGATGACTGGGAATGCTGGAGAGAGGCAGGCCTGGCCTGATGCTGCAGCGTGGGCTGTGGGTAAGGCAATGGCGTCGAGCCGTTTTCCTCCCGGGCCCTTGGGACAGATGCTACAGCCTCACAGGCTTGCATTAGCACGATGCCTGGCGCACACAAGGCGCGGAACAAATGAGTTTTTGTGTACGTAAGTGTGCTATCGTGTGGCCAGAAAAAACTTGAAACCCAGAAATTGTGGCATATGACAGGCCTGATCTTGCTCTGCATGCCGGAGTCTTTACGGGGCCATCACTGCTGGTTTTCTGATGCTGAGTCGAGCCAGTGAGATGGGGACAATGGACTCTGCCATGGGGTTTCTTAAGAGGAGGGGCAGCAAGGAACAAATGGCCAAAGACAAGAGCTCATAGCCTGGCTCAGGGCCATCTTGTAGCCTTCTGCCACGTCCTGGCTACTCCTGTCCCTGCTCCTTTGTGGATGCTGGCAGGACCCCGGCACATCCTCAAGAGGGAAGGGAGGCCAAGGAAATAGCATAGGGCAGCTGGAGTGGGGGCAGCGATAGCCCTCTGGCTCTGTGGGCTGCAGGTGACAGCTGCTGGGGTTTGGCAGCAGTGGGGTATGTCCCCTACCCCACGGGCTCACTAGGTGCCTCCTGGAGGTGCCCCTGGTGCCAATAACCAGAACAGGAGGCAGCCATGGGGAGAGAGCAGGGCCAGGAGCCCTGGGCCAGGAGCCAGGAGCCTGCCTTTCAGTCTGAGCTTGCACAGACCCGTCTGGCACTCGGGGGCTGTCCATGCACTGTCTCGGGAGAGGGGAGGCTCGGGTGGATACTTAGGGGACCGTCTCTCCGCTGCCAGATCAGCTTTTGTAGCCCTTCCTGCGGGGAGGTTCTTCTGGACCCACTTCCTTGTCTCCAACACCAACTGTTCATTCAGCTCATTCCCTAAGCAGTTGGTCACCTCTGAGAGTGCAGGCCCTGGGGACCCTGTTGCTCTTCTCTTCTGGTGCCACTTCACCTCCATGCAGCCTTGATGTGATGCCCCCTTGGTGGTTCTTCATTCCTGGAGGGGAGCCACAAGGCTAGTACAGGCGGTGTCTCCTGAGAGACCCTGGTCCTGGGCAGAGCTGCTTCATCCCCACCGCTGCCCTGAGCAGCCTTGGTTCTAGACACTCACTGCCTTCCATTTTCCTTCCCTTCTGTGATCAACTTGTATCCTGTCATTGCTTCCTGTGTTGCTTCTTAGTGAGTGGCACCCTGGGTGCCTACTGGCAATAAATGAGCCCTAAAGAGACCAAGGACTGGCTGTTCACCAGGCCCCAAGCTGGCCCCGAACCCTCACAGGCCAAAGCAGCAGGTGGGGCTTCTCCCCCTAATCAGATCCACAGGTGGGCAACCAGGGTTGCAGCCCCCATCGGCTTCAACCCACAGCCTGGATCCGCTTGCCCCACCACCCCCAGCTGCTGTCCATGCCCAGGAGGCTCCTGGTGCCCACGTCTGAATTCCAAGAACTGCTGCAATTTTCTCCTCTTCTTTCTGCAATGGTTTTGTGGGGTGGTTGTGTTTTGGTGCTAGGGATCGAACCCAGGGCCTGTGCATGCTAAGTATATGCTGCACCCCTGAGCAACATCCCCAGCCTCTGTTTTTTAGCTTCTACAACAGTCTGAAAACTCAGTAAGTATGCTTCATTCCTAACAATATTATAAATTGTATAAATATTATAAAATAAACATTACATAAGTGGAAGTTAAAACGTCTCCCTTTATTTTTTCTCTGTATAACTTTAGATTCAAAAATGCAGGAAACTGGATTAATCACATGTTGTCATGTAGTTACTTCCCTCAAAACTTATCCACACAGCTACAAATATTTTGCGTGAGAACTGTTGTTGCAGTTTTTTTTGGTTTTTGTTTTTTCAAGATGGGATCTCAATATGTCGCTCAGGCTCACCTCAAATTCTTGGCCTCAAGTGATCCTCCTGCCTCAGTCTCCTAAGTAGCTGGGACTACAGGGGTATGCCACTGTGCCTGGCCTTGTTACAGATTTTGCAATTTACTTTGTGACCCTTTAGGAAGCAGATGATCTATTAAATAGATAGTTGTGGAGGGGTTTGTTGTTTTTTGAAACAGGGTCTCACTATGTAGTTCAGGCTGGCCTTGAATTCACTATGTAGCCCAGGATGGGCTCAGACTTGAAGTGATCCTCCTGCCTCAGCCTCCCAAGTGCGGGAATCACAGGTGTGCACCACCACACCTGGTTTAAATAGTTCTTAAGAACAAACTGGCTGGTGCTGTTTTTGTTTCGTTTTATAGTTTGGTTATAATTTGTATTGTTAGAGGCTATTTTAATTGTAAAGGAAATTTTTTTTTTTTTTTTTTTTTTTTTGGTGGGTACCGGGGGGGCGACCTCAGGACCTCGCGCGCCAGCAGGCACCCGTGCCGCTGAGCGATATCACCGGACCCTTTTTTCGTATGTGGGCTCCGGGAGTCGAACTCGGGCCCTCGCGCTTGCAGGGCAGGCGCTTACGCCGCTGAGCCATCTCACCGGCCCTGTAAAGGAAATTTTAAAAACATATTTCTAATACTAGTATATTTCTAACACTACTTAAGGATAAGACTGAGAAACACAGCCTGTTCCCATAATTAGAAAGCCACAAAACTTAACAAGCCTTAACATTCCAGGTGCCAGCTGCATGATAAGCATAACTCAGCCAGACAGTGATGTTTTGCTTACTTTCAAGTCCCAGAGACATCATTTCAAGGACAGCTCGGCTCAGTCTAAGACAGTGATTGATTCCTCCTGCTCACCCTAGCCTCAACTTCCCTGTTATAAGGTAGGAAGCCCCCAATTAACTTGCCTGAACCAAACCTGCCTAGCAACATGTGACAAGACATACGTAACCAACTGTAAAGTATCATGTTGTCTGCCTTTTGTACTTCCTTCTGAAAACCTATGTAAGAAACCACCCTACCCCAAGACAGTGCTGATGATTTGAGACCTGATTCCCATCAGCCCACTAGCATAATAAAAGTTGCCTTTTAACTCCTCAGGGGTAAAGAGTCTTTCATGTGGTTCGATATCAGATTTCTGTAACAGTATCTCCCCTACTTGTAGTCCACTTACCTTTTAAAAAAATTTTGAAATATAAACACTGTTTCATATAAACTCACAAAGAAATTAAGCTTGTGAAATAGATTTAATTGTAGTATAACATTGTAAGGTCTTATTCGTATTTTTATTTGAGATTTTTTGTTTGTTTTTTGAGACAGTGTCTTGCTATGCAGTTCAGATTGGCCTTGAACTCACTATGTAGCCCAGGCTGGCCTTGAACTCAAGATGATCCTCCTGCCTCAGCCTCCTGAGTGCTGGAATTACAAGCATGCACCACCACTCCCGGCTATGTTTTCTAGTCTTACCTTCTGCTTACACAGATACACACTTTGACCTCACCGTCTCTACATCTTTTGTGAAACTCTCCAATTTGGAATAGGTGTTCCATAAATGCTCTGTAGGGTGCACAGACTTACAAAACATATCCGCTCACTGTTCATCCCTTTAAGCCATCTAGTGAATGAAACCTTGACTTCTCTAGCAGCTGACTGGCTACAGGGTCCTCCTCCACAGCTGGACTGGATTACTTTGGACTGGATATGAGTAGAAATGCGAGCTGTAATTAGTTTCATTACCCTTAACTTCCCACAGGGTCAGTTTACAAACTTCATTCGTTCCACAATTCTAGGGAAGATGGCTGCGTTCATGCTTATGTGGAGAAGAGGGTCATGTTGTGTTCATCACCTGATGCAGAGTTCAAAAACGGAAGCAAAATTTTGCCAAATGTTTCTGTTCGCAAACTGAATTGTTCACAAATGGAAGCGTTTGTGCACTGGGATATTACTGTACTTACTAGCTGACTTGATGTTTTCAAAGAGCTTTATTGAGTATAAGCCACACACCATGCACTTCACCCATGTAACATGTAAGCTCCGTAGTTCTGTGCTTGTTGGTGACATCCCTGTCACCCGCACTCCAGTTTGGCTCCAGTTCAGACCTGCAATTGGGGTTCATGCTGCACAAGAAGCCCCCAGGTCTTCAGGTTGGGAAGGGTGCCACCTGGCCCCAGGTAGCATTGGAACAAGAGGGACAGTGTCTTGGACATGTATTGAGCATCTACTATGTACCAGGGATACATGGTGAACAGGACGCACTGTCCCTGTCCACAAAGGTGGGGCGGAGGAAGCGGATGCAGTGGAAATGACTGTCCTCAGGGCTATCGTGGGGCTGGGGGACTAGATCAGTAGTCCTCAGCTGAATTAACCCACAGGCAAAGGTAATCCGAGCCACACGCTATCAGTTAATGCTCTTTCAGTAGGGCTCAGTACCTCGCTGCATCCTGGTAGCCACTTGGCTATGATGAAAGCCACGTCAGACAAGAAAAGGGATGGAAAGAGGAGTGAGCTGAGGATTTCACCTTCGTACAGAAGGGGAGATCTAAAGGCCCTGTTGTCTCCGCTGTGGCTTCAAAACATCCCAGGTGCAAGAAATAAACAATGGGGCCTGGGCTCCAGTGCAGAGGCTGGGCCGCCGGGCGCATCCTTTCTGTTCACTGGGGAACGTCATCAGCTGTCAGCCAGCCTGCCCCTGGGCCTTAAGAAGGCCTTGCGTCTGTGGGGTGCCGGGCCCGGCAGCACAAGGTGTTAAGTGGCACCTCACTCAGAAGTTAAAATGTAGCCCGCCACAGTAGGGACATTTTGGGGGTGACTGGCCCAACCCCCTGGGCTGGATAAGCTAACGGAACCATCATGTATCTACCTGCCCATCCCAGGTGCCACATGCAGGCTGTGAGCCCATAAACACACCTCATTTCATCATCAAAACTATATCCTGAGGCTGACGCCATTACTGTCGGTGCCATGGGATGAAGGAACTGAGGCTGCAGACAGGTGCCCACATCATGGGGCTTGCCACTGGCTGCATATTCTTGGAACTCAGTGTGTAGGACCTAGAAATCTGTGCCCCAGACAGCCCTACTCCTGTCAACTGAGTGTGTCACCAGGTCTCCCCTGACCAAGGGTCAAAGCTAGGGTATGAACAAGACGCCCTGGGATAGGCTACGATTCCTTCAGGCTCGCCACTGTGACTCCTCTGCAGGCCTTCAAAGGCTGAGGACCCAAGGTCTGGACGAGCCACACAGACCAGACATTCCCTGAGGGCAGGGACCGTATCACCTCCACAGAACAGGCACTCGCAGGGGCAAGGGCCACGTCTCCCCCATCAGCCCAGTCCCTCCTGAGGGGGGAACCTCAGCTCTCTATGAGCTGGGCAAATTCTGAAAACAGGAGCTCCCACCCCCTCAGCCTGGGCGCTTCCCAGACAGCGATGGTGTCACCCTCACCCACCAGGGCTTCCCGGGGCAGGGGCTGTGTTACTTCATTCTCCTCCCGCCCAGCTTCAGCTCAGGCCTGCACTTGAGGTTCTTGCTGCCACACAGACCCCTCAGGTCTTCAGGCTGGGAAGGGTGTGACCTGGTCCCAGGTCCCTGGCATCAGGCCAGGTCCCAGCCCCAGAAGGAGCACCTGATACATGCGCCATCCATTAGTGGCAGTGATCAGGGCCTGGGGTACCTTCTCCTGCAGCCCAGGCTGAGCCAGAGGCTGCAGGATGTGTGCCAAACAGCTGCCACCCCTAGCTGGCCACCTAGTCCCCTAAGCCTGCTTTCCCATCTGAAAAATGGTCATCACAACTCCACCCAGCAGAGGGAGCCATGGGGATGAAGCCCAGCCAGGCCTGGCAAGTATGCAAGGGACCCCTGCTGCACGGCACAGGACACGAGGGCTTGGCAAACCTGCCAGAAAGATAAGGTGGGGAGGCTGGCCCTGTCTGCATCAATGGGCCCGAGCCTCAGACCCCAGTGCCCTCCTCCTCATCTCCAGCCAGAGGAACTTCCCCAACCAAACTGCTCTGCCCTTGGCCGCTGCCGTGAGCCCTGTCCCCAGGACCTGGCTGTCCTTCAGGAAGGCTTTTTGCAAGCAGCCTTCTCCCGAGTGGCTCCGTCTCTGACGGGGCCTCCTGGGCAGGTCGCGTCTACTTGTTCCTATGGCACATTCTACTTTTAGGTCACAGCCCTTGGCACCTGGGGCTGGTCATGTTCTTCTCACCTTGAGGGCAGCGAGCAGAGCTGAATCACTGCAGCCTGACACCCGGCCCAGCATGGCCCAGTGGGGGCCACCTCACCAATCCCCAGTGGACCAGCGTAGGCTGCGGTCCCTCCTTTTTATGGGGCTGGTGGGGGCTGGGCTCTAAAACAAAGTCTCAGTCCCAAATATATCCTCCCTCGGTGTGCCAAGCGGCCACAGGTGCCTGCGTCTGGTTTCTGGACCTAGGGTGAGGCGAGTGGGGCCAGAATCAGGCCCACAAAAGGAGGGGAGCTGGCCCCTCTGATGCCAAGGCTCCCACTGTGATCAACAAGGCAGGCGGCAGAGTGAGACCAGGGTCTGGAAACACACAGGCTGGGCTGGAGCAGCAGAGCTCAGGGCCGGCCCTGCCCTCCTCCCCAGCCTTCACTTCTGGCCTGTCACCTCCTCCAGGAAGGCACCTGATCTCCAGGGAGAGCTGGCTGTCCTTCACCTCCAACTGAAAAATCATCACAGCCAACCCTGAGCCTGGACTACACGCCAGACTTTCACACTGTGGGGTTAAACCTCTCATCACACCATCCTCGTGTGCACCACCACACCCAGCCTCTCCTCTGCTTCTCCCTGCACACCCAGGTGCAACGACCCCACTGGAGTGTCGTTCTTACTCTAGGGCCTGTGACAGACAGGGTGCAGAGACAAGGGTGAAAGAAGCCAGGGATGCTGGGAGGCTGGGCTGGGGTACAGGCAGACATGGTCCCCCACCTCACCCCAGCCTCCCACCCCCAGCTTGCCTACCCCTGAATCTCCATCTACCACTGTTTCCCGGAAAAGCCCAGACCCCGGCACCCAAGGAGAGAGCAGCAGAGACAGGCCTCACTGGAAGGTACGTTTACTAGGTCACATCAGGTCCTTGGGACAGTCCTGGGCTGTTCACCATGGCACGGCCCCCAGGGCACACAGGCAGAATGAGGTAGGTGGGCGGAGGGCGGCCGAAACCTGGGTCTCCACAGTTACAGCAGCTGCCTCTGACCTGGGAGGTGTTCGCGGGGCGGGCCAGTCCCGGGGCTGTCTAGCTTCCGGAAGAGTCAGTCCTCATGGAGGGGTGAGAGGCATTGGGGAAGCAGGACAGCTGGGCAGGAGCCCCAGGCTTGGGGCGGCAGCAATGTCACTGCCCACACCTCTCCCTCTGGGCACGGTATCTGGAGGTCCCTGACGTCCTGGGCTCATCCTGGCGCTGTCAGCTGGGCAGGAGGGGCTCCCGCTCTGGGAAGGCAGCCTCGGGGGTGTTCCTGTACACCAGGAACTGGATGGAGATCTGAGGGCCACGTTAAGGCCCAAGGGAGCGGCCTGAGTTGGGCCTGCCTGGGGTGGGGGTGGGGCAGTGTCTCCCACTTCCCTCCTCTCCCTCCCTCCCCTCTGCAGGCGGGAGGCCAGCCACGACCCCCAGCCTTAGCTCCTGCTGCACCCTCCACTCTGAGTGCCCTCTTGCTCTCCCAGCCCAGCCACACCCCATTCCTCTCCAAGCTCTCAGGCAGCCCCCCAGACCCTGGCCCAGGACCCACCCTGCCACCCTGCCTTCCTCCACCCTTCAGCACGACTCTCCTCTCTCATTATAGCCCTGAGGGACTCAGCAAGTGGTTTTTTTTTTTTTTTTTCTGTGGGTACCGGGGGTCGACCTCAGGACCTCGCGCGCCAGCAGGCACCCGTGCCACTGAGCGATATCACCGGCCCCTTTTCGTATGTGGGTTCCGGGAGTCGAACTCGGGCCCTTGCGCTTGCCAGGCAGGCGCTTACGCCGCTGAGCCATCTCACCGGCCCTCAGCAAGTGTTGAAACAAGGGCCATGTTTACTTTCTCCCAAATGAGACCCAAATAACGTCCTGTGCAGCCCCTTAGCAAACATTTACGGAGCACTCATCGAGTGCTGGGTCAGGGGAGAGCTTTCAGATACTTTATCTGACATCACTGCCTAGGCAGCAACTGTCACTCAGATGAAGGTACAGAAGCACAGAGAGGCTGGCAGTTTGCTGTGTCACACAGCTAGGAAGCACTGGAGGAAGCAGGATTGATTTTCTGACTCTAACTGGAGTATATCTACTCCATGTTCATTCCGATAGCCGGGATGGGTTGACTCTTCTATTCCTCAGGCCCTCTGCACAAGCTGTGCCTGGAACTTCCTCCCTTGCCTTTGCCTGACCAACTTCTTCTTGCTCAGGCTACAGTTTTAAATGACACTTGCAGAAGTCTTTGTTTACCCTCTAAAAGGCCAAGCCCATGGTAATGCACTCTTGTGGTCTTTCCCTGCGGCACTTGGTGCCACTGAAAGGATAAACCACGTGTCCTGTAGGACTGTCCACTGAGCTGTGTCTCTGGGTCAGGGTGATTCTGTTCTTGATCACTGATGTGTCTCGTGTTTGGCCAGGTGCTTGGCCCACAGGAGGTGTGCACTCTTCCAACAGATGGATGGATGGATGGATGGGAGGATGGATGAACTGACAGACACATGGGTGGATGGGAGGATGAATGGGCAAGTGGGTGGATGGGTGGATGGGAGAACAGATGGATGGGAGGATGGGAGGATGGATGGATGGATGGATGGATGGATGGATGGATGGATGGATGAATGGATGGGAGGATGGGTGGATGGGAGAACAGATGGATGGGAGGATGGATGGATGGATGGATGGATGGATGGATGGATGGATGGGAGGATGGATGGATGGGAAGTTGGATGGGTGGCTGGGTAGATGGACAGATATATGGATGGGTGGATGGTTAGATAGGTAATGAACGCTGTGCTGTGTCCAGGCAGACACTGACAGCCCACCCTGTGCCACCTGCGCTGCACACACTGAAGGATACAATGGTATCAAGCAGCAGCACACCTAGGCTGCCCACGAGCCAGGGCAGGTGGTGCAGCACATAGCTGCCTTCACTCTGGCCCGCCTCGGGGTTTTTGAGCAGCACGCTCAGCCCGTACAGTGCGTTCCCCAGCATCACCAACGCGAACAGAGAGTAGGAGATTCCCTGGGTTGACTTGCGCAGGAACTGGGGGTGAAAGAGGAGGACCCTTGTCACTCTGGATTGTAACTGCTCACACGTCCACCGGGCCCATCACACTGTACATACTCTGAGCTGGGACACAGACCGGCCCCATCCAGACCACTCCTGACCACTTCTGATCCCATCCTGACCGCTCCTCTCAGACCTCCACCCCCAGGTCCACGGCGGCCACGGCGGCACACACCTGCCAGCCCCACAATGCTCTGCTCTCCAGCCCCGCAGGTTCCCACTGCCCAGCGAGCCTCCCCATCCCTGTTCCCCTCCCCTCCCTTCCCCTCCTCTCCTCTCCCTCCTCTCAGCTCTGAGATGCTCCTCGTCTGACCTCTGAGTCCTGGACAATACAGCCCTCAGGAACCCCTCCATGGCAGGCACCTATCTCCCAGCCCATTTTCCAGGGACAGAAAATGAGGCTTAGAGAGTTGGATTCACTTCCCAAGCCACCACTGAGGATGGTGCCAGGCCTTCTGGACAAAGACTCCTACACGCCACTCCTTAACCCAGAGGCCTAAGCCACTGGGCCGCTCTCTTTCCATTGGCCCTAGCCCTGAGCAGGGGCTCAAGGCTCACATTGGTGCGGATCTGTGGCAGCCGCGAGAGTAGGTACAGCACACTGGACACAGAGCCGATGACGAAGCCGATGATCTCCTGCTTTGTAAAGGGCTGGAAGGACAGAAGAGGGTGCTCAGAGCCTTGTGGGGGCCCAAAGAGTGATCCTCCTCCACCAAACACCCACATGACCTGCAGGGGACATCCCTGGGGGAGAGCCAGCCCCCACCCATTAACCCACACCCAGCTACCCCACACCTCACCTTATTGCCTGGCTCCACAGACAGGAGCATCCGCCCCTGGAAGACTTTCCTTGGGGCAGCCACAGAGCCAGTGCTGCTCAGCAGTGGTGTGATACACACAGTCCCCAAGATGAACAAGAGCACAGAATTTACGGGGGCAGACACTGGACATGAGGCAGAAGAGAAGCCACGGTTCCATATCTGGGTCCACCAGAAAGAATGGGAGTGGCATCCCAGCCATGCCCCCAGTAGCTGTGTGACCTTGGACAAGTGACCTAACCTCTCTGAGCTTTAATTCCTCATGTGCTGAATGAGTCTATCAATAGTACGCTTCGGGCTGGTGAGATGGCTCAGCAGCGTAAGTGCCTGCTTGGCAAGCATGAGGTCCTGAGTTCGACTCCCGGTACCCACATAAAGGAAAAAAAGGGGCTGGTGATATCGCTCAGCCACACAAGCGCCTGCTGGCAAAAGCAAGGTCCTGAGTTCGACCCCCAGTACCCACAAAAAAAAAAAAAAATAGTACGCTTCTCCCAGGGTTGCAAAGATAAAACAATGAGAACAGTAGGGTCTGGAAGAGGAAATGCCGAGGAGACACAATTCCCTCTCTAAAGCCTCCCCCTGTCTTGTTCACCCTTGGCCCTTCTGAATCGCGGAGGGCAGCGGCAGCCTGTGCACTCGTCCTCCTTCCCCAGCTCCGAGCCCAGGGCCAGACACAGAGGAGGCGCTGAGCCACATTCACTGAATGGGAGCAGAGTGACCGGAAGCTCCCTGTGGTCTGGGCCGGATACGCTCACAGCCCTTCAACCTCTATCTTGACCCATTAACTTTGGCTCTTAGATAAGGCCTTCCGAGGCCTGGTTTATCACCCAGCAATGGGAAACCCACTTCCTCACAAGTTCTAGGCCCCCCTGGCTGCCAGCAAGGAGTCTGCTCCAGAGCAGCACCGTACTCACACAGAGAGGGGCGTTTCTTGAACTTGTAGTGGAAGTAGAGTGTCAGCATTACAAGGTCAGCCAGGACGTAGTACACAGCTGTGTAGGTCTGCGGGAGAAAAGAGCCCCAGACTCAGGACCAGCACTGCAGCACTTTACCTCTGAGCCTCAGTCTCCTCACCTGGGAGGAGGGATCGCAGTTCCTACCCGGCAGAGGTAGAGATCACTTGGGCAAAGGGCCCAGCCCAGTGCCCAGCCCCCAGAGGTGCTGAGGAATCCGTGGCCAGGGCTACCAGTCAGGACCTCACAGTCCCATCGCGGAAGACTGTATTTCCTGACGGTGATTCCCAGCTGTGCCTGGCCACTGAAGAATGATGATATCAGGGGCTGCCAAGGAAAAACTCATTTCCTCCTCAAGGGTCCTGTACCCTAACAAGTTAAGCTGGGGTTGTGGCCCCTCAAAAGCAAAAGACCCCAGGGTTTCAAGGTGCTCAGATTGGAGATGGGGAATCTGAGGCTCAGAGAGGGGCAGTGACATGCCCACTGTCACACAGCACACCGGGAGCAGACCCTCTCTAGGCAAATGGACTGATGGGTCAGGACTCTGAGGCCTGGGCCTCTCCTGCTGCCTGCTTCCAATGCTTCTGCCACAGCTGCCCCACCCTGCCCAGGACCACCCACCTGCAGGGGCAGCTGGTCAGCAAGGAAGGAGCCAATGAGGTTGCAGGAGTCTCCACCGATCCAGCCCAGGAGGAACCACACTGACAGGGCCTGGTCCATGTTGCCCGTCTTGCAGGCCTTGATGTACTGGCTGTGGAGAGGAAGGCACATGAGCTCAGGGGCCCAGGGCTGTGAGACCACCTTGCCTCAGAGGGCCAACAAGGAAACTTCCCCCATGAACTCCAGGACAGTGTGGCAGGGCAGCGAAGGCCAGGAGATGGCCTGGGCAGGGGGCATCATTCCCAGTGGCAGGGTCTGCATGACCTTTCTTTGCTCTTTACCCCGGGGGGAATCTCTTCTAGCTTGGGTGATTACAGCCAGAGAGACTCTCAGCCTCATCCTTCGCCACGCGCTGGGGTCCCAGAGGGGACTCAGGGTCTGTATGGGGTTCAGAAGTTGGTGTCAGGCCCTGAGAACCACTTCATAGGTTCCCTGACTCCTTTTGTTTTGTTTCATTTTTTGCAGTGCTGGGGATAGAACCCAGGGCCTTGGACATGCTAGGCAAGCGCTCTACCTCTGCACTGTGTGCCCAGCCCCTCTGTATTTATGAGTCAGATGAGGGGGCACTGAGAGCAGAGTGGGGGTGGTGCAGTAACCCAAGGCTTGCACCCTGCCCCATCTCCAGGATCAGTCGATGATGAGATAGGCCACACCACAAAGGGCAACAGAGAAAGTGGGACGGGGAGCCTGTAACTCAGTAACATGAGTTCCGGTATTTTGGTTCCCCAGCTGTTTTCCCAAAGGTCTTTCTTTGATGCTAGACCCTCCTTCTAGTCCTGTGACCAGGTGGAGGTTCGAGGCCGAAGCTGAGCATGAGCCAATGCTGCCAGGGCCACTGGGTCTCAGGTACAGTTCAGAGCCCTCGCGGGCACTGACTCCTCAGTCTTCCCAGCGCCCTTCAAGGCTGTCACGATCCTCCCCACTGGGGATGGAGGACACTGTCACACAGCTCAGATTCTCCCAGCCCAAGCCTCTGGTCTTGTGCTTAACCATTATACACACTCCGTTTACTGTTCAAATTTCTTCTTTGCAGTACTAGGGACCAAACCCAGGGCCTCATGGATGCTGGCCAAGAGCTCTGCCACTGGGTTGCACCCCCAGCTCCACAAACTTCCTTTTAACCATCTGCACGTGGGTACTCATGAAGACTCAGAAAGAAAAAGGAGGAAAGGAGAGAAGGCAGGAGAAAAGGGAGGGAGGCAGGAAGGGAGGGAATGTGGGCTGAGAGTGTAGCTCGGAGGTAGAGAGCCTGCTTAGTATGTGAGACCCTCAGTTTGAACCCCAGCACCAAAAAGAAAAGGAAAGAAAGAAACTAAACAGCACCTCCTCCCACCCACCACCCACACCTAAAACCAGGAGAGCCGAGCACTGACTCCAGTTCTTCCCACCTGATCCCACCTCTGTCGCCTCCCCGGCCCTGACCCTCTCCGCCCTCTAACCCAGCCTTGTTCCCCTGGAGCCATCCATCCTCTCCAGGCTCTCTCTAATATTCCAGTCTGCGTAGTGGCACACATCTGTAAGCCTAGCACTCGGGAGGCTGAAGCAGGAGGATTGCCGTGAGTTCGAGGCCAGCCTGGGCTACATAGCAAGTCCAAGGCCAGCCTGCACTACACAGTGAGACCCTGTCTCAAAAAAAAAAAAAAAAAAATTCCAGCCTTACCAAAAACTGTCAAGAGCCGTCCACAGCTCCTTGATAATAACCCATATCCTTCACATATGCCCTGGCAAGGCCCCAGGTCCAAGACCACGCCTACCCGGAGTTGCTTTCCCTTCCTCCAAGCTCATCTCTAGATGCCTGCTGCCCCCTCCTAGGCCCAAACACCTCCTCTTCATCTTTCACTTTCAGTAAACGGTTCCTCCCCAGACCTTCCTCTAGCGTCCAGCCATCTTCTTCATCTTGTGACACCAAACAGCCCATCCCTCCTGGACTCAGGCTTCTAGTCTTTCTCCCTTGTCACTCTCAGATTCTATTTTTTTTTTTTTTTTTTTAAGAAACAGTAATTGAACCCAGGTCCTTCACACTGAGCTACGTCCATAGCCAAGTTTTTCATTTTTTATTTTTTAGTTTGAGACAGGGTCTTGCTAAGTTTCCCAAGCTGGGCTTGAACTTGCAATCCTCCTGCCTCAGCCTCCCAGAGTACAGGGATTACAGGCATGTGCCACCACACCCAGCTGCTGAGGGTTGACACTCCTGATTCCTGCACTGTTCTGTAGTGTCTTTGTGCCCCTAAATCATCAGCATTTTGTATTCAGTGCTGTTGTCTCCACCACCAGACCGTCCAAGCTTTGAGGACAGAAGCCATGTTGCATGCACCCCTACCCACCCGCTCCTCGCCCCCCTCTTACCAACTGTGTAACCTACCACACGTTACTTAACCTCCCTGGGTTTCGGTTCCCTTATCTGTAAAACAGAAAAGCCTCTGTACCTATCTCACAGGCTTGCTTTGAGGACCCAAAGAGGTAAAAACACATCCGGCACTTAGAACTGAGCCAGGTCCAGAGTGGATAATCAGTAAACCATAGCAAAGGTTATCTTTCGGTATCAGCAATGCCCAGCATGAGATCTCGTGGGGCTCCATCCAGGTCCCTCCCAAGTGGGCTGGAAATGAGTGAATGTGACTGGGGTGGGGGTGGCACACCTGGCCTGGAGTCTAGACAGGCCCATGCAGGACCTCGAGCCACTGTCCCACCCCCAGCCCTGCCTGCTCCAGACACCCAGGCATGACTCACGGGAAGGTGGATGCAGCGAAGCAGAGAATGGAGATCAGGCCCAGGCTCACGCTGGCCTTGTCCCAGCCGTCCTGGGCACACTCGTGAAACACATCCCATATCCACATGATGGAGCCACTGGGGCAGCTGGAGAAGTTGCCGGCACCCACTTTCCTCCAGATCATGGCTGCAGAGAGAGGGTCCTGGCCTGGAGAGACCTCGCAGGAGGGAGGGAGGGTGCTGGTGCGCTGAGGCTAGTGAGGGTTCCTTCTACAGGGAAAAAGAGAGGAAGCCCTCAGCTGTGGGAGGTCCACCCCCTATTTACCACCATCCCAGCCCTAATCCAGCCTGATCACCTAGTCCTGGCTGACCAAGTGCCAGGACGAGAGAAAGATAAAGATATAATCTTTGCCAATGGGGACACAACAGGCGTCCAGGTACACAGATCAAAGTGAGCACGCACAACCACAGAGGGAACCCAGAACCTGCAGTCAGGGACACGAGCATCTGCACAAACACTGAGATTGGATCCATTTTTCTGCTGTTGTTATTATTATTATAAATTCCTCTGGGAGGGTATGCACAGCCAGGCCTGTTCAGTTCACGCTCTCATGAACTACCCCACACATTGGTCGGATGCGAGTGAGGAGGAGAACCCCCAGGGTTGCCCTAGCAGCCGAGATGCAAGTTGGGGTGCTTGAGCGCATGACTCCCCAGGAGCTCACAAGGCCCGTGGGACACTTACTGGCAAGGAACCCACAGCCACCTCCCAAGCCAGAATCCAGCTAAGTGCAGGGGCAGAGAGGAGATGGCTGCTCCCAGTGCCCCGGCTCCCTGGACAGAGAGCAGAGCAGTCACTGCTGTGTGACAACCTAGAAAAGGGGAGAAGGGGGCCCGGCTGGAGCCATCTCCATCGGTGATAACTGCCACCACCCTGATGGCTCGGCTCCTGGCCAGCTCTGGGCAGAGCCTCTGGGATGCGTTAATGCAGTCAGTCCTCCCCACTCCAGGAAGCAGGGGCTACTGATGCACCCAGGAGGGGCCTGAGACCACAGCAGGGATGTGCTCTGCCAGGGCCACCCCTCCAGGAAGCAAAAGAGTCAAACCCAGGACCAAGACTAGGACCCCTGCTCACAGCCACCACACTCCATTGCCATCTGGCATGGCTGCCCAGCTCTCACAGTGCTTCCCCTTTTCTCACTGTGCTAAGTGGGGGGGGGGGTCCTTGCCCAGCCGGGGGCTCCCTCTAGCACCTTCTTTCCCACTGTGTCTGGGAGCCCCACTCCTCACCAAGCAATGCCCTGGCTGAACCCATGGAACTGCTGAGGTTGCAGAGATCAGGGAGCCTCAGGAGAGTCAGCTCTTTTTCTCAGGAAGCTGTAAGTCTCAGCCCTAACATGACCGGCTGTGGGAGCTCGGGCCCACGTCACTGTGTAACTGGCTCACTGTGGTGTCACGAGGGGCCAGCACAGGGTGGTGGAAAGGCTCTTCCTGGATCTCAGTGGCCCTCCTTGATGACCATCAGCATAGCTGATGCTGGAAGCACTCACCTGATGCCCTGTCACTGGCAGCTGCAAGAATACCCTAAACTAACACGCAGTCCAGGTTAAGAACTGCATCTTTGCAATGTCAAAGGCATTGCAAACCGAGCCCTTCAATACAAAAGCCCCTCCGACTGGACCGCCTCCTCCACTCTCCTCTCGTAGATTCTGAGCGTGCCACTGTAGTCATCCACGTGTTTGTACACTGTCGTCCTTACAACTCCCCAGCAGGACAGGGGACACTGTCCTCATTTTACAGATGTGGTTGAGTGGCTTTGGTGAGCAATTTAACCTGTTGGAGCCTGTCAATAAAATGGAGCTAATGACACTCCATCCTTGGGTGGCTGTGGTGACAAAACGCACATAAAACTCAGCCCAGGGTGTGACTTAATACACAGTAGTGATTGTTGTGAGGATGAAAGCCCAGTATCTGGACCACTCTGGGGCCCCTCCCTCCCCTTCACCGGGTTAGGGAGGAAATGATGTGGACAGAGATTCTGGGTTCTTAAAGGATTTCAACGCTGAACTGGAGACAGCCTCTCCATCCACACCCAACCCCTCTCCCTGACTCTAGGCAAAGCCAGAGAGGCATTTCCCACCAGAGCACATCCAGCGTCCACCTCAGGGTACTGGATCAAGTCCGCATTCCTTGAGACAAGGCCCAGAGGCATCCCAAGAACTGCCCTTCTAACTCTGCTCCTGCCCCACGTGTCTGCGCACATTGTCTCCCTACCTGGGGATGTCCTTCTCCCCACAGGCTCTGTTAAAGAGATTCTATGACCCAATTCTAAATGGCCCTCTCCAAGAGGCCTTGCAAAAGCCAGCTGTACCAAACCTGCCCCCTCCTCCCCTTCCCTGGGCCACACCCCTGAAGAAGGCTTGTCAAGGTCCTCAGCAACCATTTTAACACCCACCTCTACCCCGGCCCTGGTTATTCGCTTCCTGGTCTCAGCACCTAGGCTCACCAGTACAAGCTATGCAGTAAAAGTTCAGAAAATGTTGAGAGACAGAGAGCAGCTGGAGGGAAGAAAAGTGAAATAGAGAAGAAGAGGAAGAAAGTGAAAAGAGGGAAAGAAATTTCAAGGAAAAGGGAAAGAAGGAGAAAACTAAGCTCAGAGGACCGAGGATTAAGAAGAAAAGCAAATCCGTCTGTCTAGCTGCTGGTCCGGCTGCTGGTCTAGAAATCCTGGGCAAGTGACGAAGCCTTAGAGTTCTCATCTGTAACTTGGGGGAATAATGCAAGTACTCACCTCCTAGGCTAATGCAGGGTTAAATGAGATAACCCAGGCCATGCAATTACAGTGGTGCCCGGCACAGGGCGAACACTCACAGTAATATTCAGGGAGGCTGTAGCAGTTCCTGCTATAAGCCCCACCCCCACCCTCGCCAGGGTTTCGGGCACACAGTAGCCTTCGGTAAGTATTGAATGGACAACACCTGTGACCGTGACTCTGGCCAGTCCTCACATTTGTAAACCCACACTGGCCCTGCACCCTTGGCACCCTTCCCTGCGCTTCGCGTGGGCACACCGGGGGAGAATGTGGCAGGGCAGCGTCCCAGCTTGGGAATCCCACCTGCTCCAGGCCTCCGGCCGGGGCCAGTTTGAAGGGATAATGACAGGGCAGCTGCTGAGCCAGCGCCCTCGCTCGGTCCGCCACACGAAAACAAAGTCACTAGCAGCCATCGGCCACAGAAGCAGGTGAAAGGAGACTCGGACCCCAACCCTGCCCAGGCTGGCCTGGCGGCCGTGCTCGCCGTCCCCGAGGTGGACAAGGCCCCCGCCCCCGAGAAGCTGCCCCAAGCAATCCCCGCGCCTAGTCCCAGGATCTCGCGCCTTTGGAGGGGACTGAAGCCCGGGACGGTGCAGTGGCTGGAAGAGGATGTTGGAGAACGTGGCAGGAAGCGTCAGGAGTCCGCACCCCAAGCCCGGAGACCCGCCGCCAGCCCCCAAGCCGTCTCACCACGTCAGGATCCGCCGCTAGACCCGGCTTCTGGGTTCAGTCCTCGGGGTCAGCTGACCCGGCGCCGCCGCCGCGTCTCGGGAGCCGCGCGGCTCCGCCTCTCAAGCCGCGCACTTGGCCGACAGTCCCTGGAGGAGTCGCGGGCGCGCAGAGTATGTGCGCCTGGAAACCCTGCGCGCCTTTGTCGTAGCTCCCTAACCTCCTCCAAGCTCCGCCCCCCGGGCATGGGCGGGGCCCAAAGCGGCCCCTTGCGCAGGCGCAGTCCTGATGCTGCGCTTGGTGTCTCGGGCTGTGGGCCGCGCTGCAGTTCGCTCGGCGCGAAGTTCCGGGCTGACTGAGTCCCGTACAGTTGTCATGTCCCGGCCGCCGCCGCCATGGGCCACCGGGGACATCTCGGCCCGGCCCGCCACGGTGCTGGGCACCATGGAGATGGGGCGCCGCATGGACGCGTCCGCCAGCGCAGCGGCAGTGCGCGCCTTTCAAGAGCGCGGACACACGGAGCTGGACACGGCCTTCATGTATAGCGACGGCCAGTCCGAGAGCATCCTGGGCGGCCTGGGGCTCGGGCTGGGCGGCGCAGACTGCAGAGGTAACGGCCGCCCCTGACCTCCCTGTCTCTGCCCGAGCTTGCTCTGACGCTTCCACCTCCTTACCTCCATTGCAGCTTCTGCCAGGTGCCCGTTATCCGTCCCTTCACCCAGGCTCTGCGCCTCTCCACTCCACCCGGCCCTGACCACCCATGCACTCTCAGAGCACCCTGTCTCATCCTGGTCTTTGTTCAGTCCCTAGACTTTGTTCCCTGCAGTTGGCAGTGCTTTTGGGTCTCATGGAGAACTATGGGGATGCCAAGGGCCCGCTGGGGAAATAGGGGTGGGGGGGTGTAAGCCCTTTCCCTCTGTTCTGTGCCGGGCTTTATTATGGGGCTACAGGAGGGAAAGCGACTAGCCTGCGAGGAAGCCCAGAGTCCAGTGGGTAAGACTGGAGCACTAATTTCTAGAGCCTGCAGAAGAGGGAGGCTCAGATAGATGCAGTAGGGAAAGGTTAGAGAACTCTGGAGCTGGGCCTTTAGAAGGTCAGTACTGGCCTGGCGTGGTGGCGGACACCTGTAATCCCAGCACTCGGGAGGCTGGGACAGGAGGATCGTGGTGAGTTCAGGGCCAGCGTGGGCTACATAAGCGAGTTCAAGGCCAGCCTGAACTACATAGCAAGACCCTGTCTCAAAACAAAAACAAAAACAAAACAAAACAAAAAAGGTCAGTACTGTAGTAGTTTGCTGTTGGGAGAGAACAAAAGAACGGGCATTAGAAGCTGGAGCATAGCTGCGCAAAGACTTGGCTTGCAAAGTGTGTCACGTGCAGCAGGATGACCAGTGGGCAGGTGTGGCTCAATGGAGGCATCTGGTTGATAATGAACATTCTGCTTCTGAATTGATATTTCTTCTCCAAGCCTTCCCTGCTTCCTTCTTTGAGGCCTGGAGCTCAAAGGGCCAGAGTCCTCAGATCGCACCTGAGATAAAGTTCACACTAAGGCAGCCTGGGGGGCAGTGGGGGACAAGCTGTGGACTTCTCTCCCATATTCCATGTGATCAAGAACACCTCTCTGACATGCTGAGTTAACTGCCAAGGGAGAAAAGTACAAAATCCATCTCAGTCCGGACAGCTGGGATTCTTCACAGGGAAAGGAACAGGGCTAAGTTAACTCACTTCCAAGCTTTCCGGATGGCAGAACTTTGCAGTGTTCTCCGAGGGCAGTGCAGTGGATGGACGAATGCACACGCTTCCTACAGTCTGGGAGGAGGAGGGTCTCTAATTACGTTCTGCTCAGTGTGTACCTATCTCAGACAGATCAGTATCTTGAGGAGCCAGCCTCTGTCCTGGTCTCCCTGCTTCCGGCCGCCCCCTTGAGTTCCTTCTCTATACTGCAGCCAGAGCGAACTTGCTGCCTGGTTCACACCTGACGTAACCCGTGAGTGATCGAGTCCAGATTCAGTGGGGTGGTGTCTGAGAGTCTGTGGGATCAGATCTGTGCCCTCTTCCCAGGTCCCCTTTACAGACACAGAATTGGAACTGTACAGCCTCGCGTCTGTGTTTTCTTGTCTCTGACATTTTTGTCCCTTCCTTGTTGGCTAAGGCTGATTCCTAGGGACTCAGATGGTGATCACCACTGAGACCAGTGATGGCAAACCTTTTAGCGCTTCCACTGGGGCACGCGTGCCATAGGTTCACCACCACTGGCCTAGAGCAAGCCTTTCCTGAGTTCCAGGACGGGCCTTGCGCCTCTCATAGGGGCTCCTGTGGCACTGTGTTCATTTCTCTGGGCAGCCTGTGGGCTCCTGGAGGGAAGGGTTCCAGTGTGTTCATTTTGTCTCTGCACACTCAGTCCCTTGTGCAGCGTCTGGCACCACCAGCAGCTTGGTGACTAGGGATGGGGACTGGAACAAAGGTAAACATCAAAAACTTCAGCTGAAAACACTGTTTAATCCCTGTGACTTCTGTGTGAGGACAGTTCAATTATTGCTACCCCATTTTACAGATTAGGGAATTAAGGCTCAGGGAATTTAAGTAATTTACCAGGATCACATGGCCAGTGAGTAACTCTGATTCTCTTTAACTGTTACATTTTCCTTCCAAGTGAAAATTGCCACCAAGGCCAACCCTTGGGATGGAAAGACACTGAAACCTGACAGTGTGCGGTCCCAGCTTGAGACATCATTGAAGCGGCTGCAGTGTCCCCGAGTGGACCTCTTCTACCTACATGCACCTGACCATGGCACCCCCGTGGAGGAGACGCTGCGCGCCTGCCAGCAGCTGCACCAGGAGGTGAGGGTGGGAGGTGGTCCCACCTACTCTCATGCTGACACTACCAGGAGAGTGGAGGTACTGGGGCACCCAGAGCAAAGCTGGGGCGACCCCACTCCCGGGTCCCCACCCCATCTCCCCTGCCTGACTCCTGGGCTAAGCTAGTTCTGACTGGGCCTCTCCCCTGCAGGACAAGTTTGTGGAGCTTGGCCTCTCCAACTATGCGGCCTGGGAGGTGGCCGAGATCTGTACCCTGTGCAAGAAGAATGGCTGGATCCTGCCCACCGTGTACCAGGTGAGGGCTGCCTGGGGTGCCAGTGCTGCTGTGGCTTTAGGCACCAGATCTCTGCTGATCCCAGCTCTCTTTGCCCCTCAGAATGCCCTGTGTCCTTACACAGCACTCTCTCCCCTGCTCAAAGCCTGTGGGTGGCTCCCAGGTGGCCTCAGCATGAGGCCCAAGCTCCCCAGCCTGTGCTCCAGGCACCTGCTGCTTCCTGCCTGAGTGTGAAACTCGGTCTTCCTCCCACACCCACCCTGCACTTCAGCCTGGAACGCTCCCGCCAGCTCCCTGGGAGAAGGGCTGAGGTCTCTTCCTCAGAACCCCTCCCCATGGTCCCCTGACGCATCTACATCTTTATGCGCTCAGTTATTTATTATTTACTTATTTGTTTGTTTATTTATTGTTTTCTGAGACATGGTCTCGCTATGGAGTTCAGGCTGGCTTGAAGTCACTATGTCTTCAGTGAGTCTTTCTGAGTCCTTACTATAATCCTAGAATCTACTCTCATTACTTTATAATTCTCTTATGTCTTTTTTTTTTTTCTGGATTGGGGATCAAACCCAGGACCTCATGCACGCCAGGCAAGTGCTCGCCCACTAGCTACATCCCCAGCCTGTTGTCTTCTTTTTTAAACTATAGCATCTCTTGGAGGCAAAGACTTTGCCAGACTTGTAAATGGTTATAAATCCAGTGTCCAGCCTGTAGATGGGGCCACAGTAATTTGTAGAATAAGTCCAGGCCAGTTTTCTTTCCCTGGGTGGGATACCCTTCTCCACTGCATACCACTACTAGGGAATTTACAAATAACTGCTGATGTCCTGAGTTGGTGTGGACTTTTGTTGTTGTTTTGTGACCAGGTTGTGCTCAATAGTGCAGGCTGGCCTTGAACTCACTACGTCATAGCCCAGCAGTGGTCTGGAACTTGCAGTGATCCTCCTGTCTCAGCCTCCCCAGTGCCTGGAATTTTAGAAGAGGAATGCTAAATGGCTCGGTGGCATGTGCTTGTAATCCTACCTACTCAGGAGACTGAGGCAGGAGGATGACTGAACCCAGGAGGTCAAGGCTGCCCTGGCAACATAGTGAGACCTTGTCTTTAAAAAAAAAAGTTCTGGGCCAGTGAGATAGCTCAGTGGCATAAGCACCTGCCTGGTAAGCGCGAGGTCCTGAGTTCGACTCCCAGAACCCACCAAAAAAAAAAAAAAAGTTCTAAAGATATAATTATTTTTCAAAAAAGAAAAGAGGTCAAGTATGGTGGCACTTGCCTGTAATCTCGACACTCTGATCGGCTGTTGCAGGAATATTGCAAGTTTGAGCCCAGCCTGGGCGATTTACTGGCTTAGCGAAACCCTGTCTCACAATGAAAAATTTAAAAGACCTGGGGGTGTAGCTCAGTGCAGAGCCCCTGGGTTCAATCCCCAATACTGAAAAAAAAAAAAGAAGAAAAGAGGCAGGCTGGGTCCCCTCCCTTGACATATCCACCTTCTCCAACTGGCCCCTCTCCCTGCAGGGCATGTACAACGTCACCACCAGGCAGGTGGAAACAGAGCTCTTCCCCTGCCTCAAGCATTTTGGATTGAGGTTCTACGCCTACAACCCTTTGGCTGGTATGGGCCCCCTGGGGACAGGCCCTTCCGGAATGGGCGGGCATTGCTGGCTGTGTCTGTGCCTATTTCTGTCTCTGTGGATACCCCAGCCCAAGCCATGGGAGGCAGACAGGGTTCGGCAAGAGCTGGGTTGTGTCCCCGTCCCTCCTTGGTTCTTCCCCCTCCCCGTGTCCAGAGTTGGAGAGTCTGGCAGCCTCTGGGAGCAATCTGGGCCCAGATCTGACCACAGCCTTCCTGCAGGGGGCCTGCTGACCGGCAGGTACAAGTACGAGGACAAGGACGGGAAACAGCCCGTGGGCCGCTTCTTTGGAAATAGCTGGTCTGAGACCTACAGGAATCGGTGAGCAAGGTCTGCCTGCGTCAGAATGGGTGGGGTGGGAAGTCCCCTTTATCTGAAATGAAGTTGTAGGTGGCTTTTCTGGGGGTGAAATCTCCATTGCTACTTGTACCTACCTCTCTCTCTCTCTTTGTTTTTTTTTAATTTTGAAGAAAAAAAAAATAAAACAAAATTTCAAAACAAGATAATAGGAGGGTAACAATAGTTAATACATTACATATTGTTATCTTTAAATTACTTACTCAGAGTACAAGATATCAGCATTCAATTGTCCAAACAATATTAGCACAAACCTTTCTTTTCAATGAACTAAGAGAAATTAGTAGTGTATCTTAACTGTCTTTTATATGTGTGTATATATATATATATATATATATATATTTTTTTTTTTTTTTGCTTTTCCCTTCCTTCTTTTCTCCATTCCCCCATCCCAGTTTCTCTTTCCTTTTGAACAGTTGCTTCCCGTTTTACAATATCTATTGTACATTTTGGATCTTATTTACTCTTTCAGCTTCCCACAGTAGGGAGACAATACGATGTTTACACATGTGCATCTGGTTTATTTCACTTATGAGTATGGTCTTGAGTTGTATCCATTTACCTATAAAAGTCTCCAGTTTATCCTTCTTTATGGCTGAGTAGTACTCCATGGCATAAAAAGACTACATCTTTTTTATCCATTCCTCAGTAGTTGGGCATTTGGGTTGTTTCCAAGATCTAGCTATTACAAATTGTGCTGCTGTAAACATGGGTGCACATGTATCACTGTGGTACAATGTTTTTAATTCTTCTGGGAAGATACCCAGAAGGGGAATAGCTGGGTCAAATGGGACCTCCAATCCTAGTTTTTTGAGAAATCTCCACACTGATTTCCACAGTGGTTGCAGCAGTCTGCACTCCCACCAATAGTAGAGAAGGGTTCCTTTTTCCCCACAGCCTCTCCAGCATTTGTTATTAGTTGATTTCTTGGTGATAGCCATTCTTTCTGGGGTGAGATGGAATCTCAGTGTTGTTTTCATTTGCATCTCTCAAATGACCAGTGATGTTGAACATTTTTTCATATATTTATTGGCTCTTTGTATTTCTTCATCTGAGAAGTGTGTATTCATCTCAGATGCCCATTTTTGGAGTGGGTCTTTAAATTTGGGAGGTCTATTTTTTTGAGTTCTTTGTATGTTCTTGATAGTAATCCTTTGTCTGAGGAACAGCTGGCAAACATTTTTACCCAGGTTGTGGGTTGTCTCTTCACTCTGTTGGTGGTTTCTCTTGCTGTGCAAAAGCTTTTTAATAAGATGAGATCCCAGTTGTTGATTCTTCGTGGTAGTTCCTGTGCATTCAGGGTTTTACTCATAAAGTCTTTGCCTACACCAATGTCTTTCAAGAGTTTTACCTATTCTATCTTCCAGCAGATTTAATGTTTCTGTTATAATATTTAGATCTTTGATCCATTTCAAGTTTAGTTTAGTGCATGGTGAAAGATGCACCAGTTTTTCCAGCACTATTTATTAAAGAGGCTGTCTTTCTTCCAGTGAATGTGTTTGGCACCTTTGTCAAAGATAAGGTGGCTTAGTATGTCTGGAGTTGTTTCTGCATCTTCTAATCTGTTCCATTGATCTTCAGGTCTGTTTTTTGCCAGTACCATGCTATTTTTATCACAGTAGCTTTATAGTATAATTTCAAGTCAGGGATTGTGATGCCCCCTGCCTTGCCTTTGTTGCCCAAAATTGCCTTTGCTATTCTAGATCTCTTCTGGTTCCAAATGAATTTTTAGGATTGTTTTCTCTAATTCTGTGAGATATGCTGTTGGAATTTTCATCGGAATTGCATTAAATCTGTATAACAATTCTGAAAGTATGGCCACTTTCATTATATTCTTCCTACGCAAGAGCAAGGGATGTCTTTCCATTTTCTGATATCCTCTTCAATCTCCTTTTTCAGAGTACTGTAGTTTTCAATGTAGAGGTCTTTTATATCCTTTGTTAGATTGATTCATAGGTATTTCATTTTTTTGGATGCTATTGTGAAAGATGTTACCCTAATTTCTCTTTCAGTGAGTTTGTTATTCGTGTACAGGAAGACTATTGATTTTTGAGTGTTGACTTTGTATACAGCTGTGCTACTGAATTTGCTTATTAAATCTAGCAGTTTTTTAGTGGAGTTTTTGGGGTCTTCTATGTAGAGTATCAATGGCATCTGCAAATAATGATAATTTAACTTCTTCCTTTCCTATTGTTATTCCTTTTATTTCTACTTCTTGTCTAATTGCTCTGGCTAAAGTTTCTAGGACTATGTTGAATAAGAGCGGAGACAGTGGACATCCTTGTCTTGTTCCTGATTTTAGAGAGAAAGCTTTCAGTTTTTGTCCATTTAGTATGATGTTGGCTGTTGGTTTGTCATAGATGGCTTTTATCAGATTGAGATAAAGACCATCTATTCCAATTTTCTGTAGGGTTTTTTATCATGAATGGGTGCTGGACTTTGTCCAAAGCTTCTTCTGCATCTATTGAGATGATCATATGATTTTTGTCCTTGGCTCTGTCAATAGGGTATATTACATTTATTGATTTACGTATGTTGAACCATCCCTGCTTCCCTGGGATGAATCCTACTTGGTCATGGTGTATAATCTTCTTGATGATTTGCTGCATTCTGTTTGCCAGTATCTTATTGAGGATTTTTGCATTTGTGTTCATTAGGGAGATTGGCATGTAATTCTCTTTCTTGGTTGGGTCCTTCTCTGGTTTTGGTATCAGGGTAATGCTTGCTTCCAGGAATGAATTTGGGAGTATTGCTTCCCTTTCTATTTCATTCAAGAGTTTGAGAGTAGTGGTGTTAGTTCTTCTCTAACTTTCTTGTAGAATTCAGCAGTGAATCTGTCAGGGCCTAGGCTTTTCTTTTTTGTAGATTTTTAATTACATCTTCGATTTCATTGATTGATATTGGTTTATTTAGGATTTTTATATCTTCTTGATTGAGCTTTGGTAATTCATATGTATCTAGGAATCTGTCCATTTCTTCTGCATTTTCCACCTTATTAGAATACAAATTTTCCAAGCAGGTATAGATGATCTTCTGGATTTCTGCAGGATCCATTGTGATTTCACCCTTTTCATTCCTAATTGCATGGATTTGAGTCTTTTCATTCCTTTTTTTGATAAGGAATCTTGACTACAATATGCCTGGCTGTGGATTTTTTTTGATCGTGGCTAATCGGAATTCTATATGCCTCACTTATCTGTATGTCAAATTCTTTTTCTCTACCGGGGAAGTTTTCTGCCATGATGTCTGAGAACAGTTTTTTTTATATCATTTATGCTATCTCTTGCTTTTTCATTGACTCCAATCAATCTTAAGTTATTCTTCTTTGCCTCATCTAGCAGCTGCTGGATTGATTTGTCATGGTCCCTTGCTATTTTTAAGAAATCTTTCTTTTCATGATTGCTAACCACAAGCCTGTCTTCTATATCTGAGATCCTGTCCTCATACTGGCTTAATCTGCTGTAAATAATTTCAGTGGAATTTTTATTCTCCTGGATATCTGCTTCATTGTGCCTTATGGATTCCATTTCTTTCCTATGCTGAGCATTCATGGCTTCCATAATTTTCTTAAGCTCGTCTATTTTTTTGTCTGTATCTGCTCTAGAGACCCTCAGCATAGTCTTCATTGTGGACATCATCTCTGCAGTTATCTGAGAAATTATTTCTGATTTGATTTTTTCCAGAGCCTCATTGAATTGCTTTATTGTTACCACTTTAGAGAGGCCAGGTGGGTGGCTATCAGATTGTCCCACCTCATTGTCCCCTGGGTTTGCCTTTGGTGACCTGGATGCCTGGATCTTGTTTAAGTGTCTTCTCATTTTCTTTTCTTTCTTTAGTTTAATTCCTGGGTTGATGCTTGTAAATTGCCCATGGTAGGTTGCTTTATTGCTAGTATTTAAAACCCTTAGGAGCCTTTCGGCCGGTTCCGCCATCTTCCAGTAATTTGCCAAAATGACGAACACAAAGGGAAAGAGGAGGGGAACCCGGTATATGTTCTCTAGGCCTTTTAGAAAACATGGGGTTGTTCCTTTGGCCACATACATGCGAATCTACAAAAAGGGTGATATTGTAGACATCAAGGGAATGGGTACTGTGCAAAAAGGAATGCCACACAAATGTTACCATGGCAAAACAGGAAGAGTCTACAACGTTACCCAGCATGCGGTTGGCATTGTTGTAAACAAGCAAGTTAAGGGCAAGATACTTGCCAAGAGGATTAATGTGCGTATTGAGCATATTAAACACTCAAAGAGTCGAGATAGCTTCCTGAAACGTGTCAAGGAAAATGATCAGAAAAAGAAAGAAGCCAAAGAGAAAGGTACCTGGGTTCAACTGAAGCGCCAGCCTGCCCCGCCCAGAGAAGCGCACTTCGTGAGAACCAATGGGAAGGAGCCTGAATTGTTGGAACCTATTCCCTATGAATTCATGGCGTAAGCTGGGGATGTAGCTCTGCCATTCAGCACCTAATTGGCGGCTAGATGTTCTAGGCCCTACTTAAAAATAAAAAATTATCCTGTGTTGTAAGGATGGTTTTCTTAGTTGAACAGGTGTGTGGTTCCTTTACCTCAGAAACAAATATTTGGAGCAGATTTTCATTGTACCTAGTTAATTGTGTCAGGTCTTTACTCTTCAGTGTTT
Source organism: Erethizon dorsatum (assembly GCA_028451465.1). NCBI lineage: Eukaryota > Metazoa > Chordata > Mammalia > Rodentia > Erethizontidae > Erethizon > Erethizon dorsatum. The sequence continues at coordinate 121,279,804 of CM051827.1, forward strand.
TTCTTGCTGAAAGATATTGCTGAGGTATTGTGTAGGTGTATACCCAAATGGCCAAATATTTATGAAATATTTATATTGGCTTGAAGATGCTGTAAATCACCATGGAGAAAAGATGTATCAAAATAAATGGAAGTCACTTGAGTTAAATAAATGGAAGTCCATTTCAGTTAAATAAATTGTTTAAAGCACCAAAAAAAAAAAAAATAAATAAAACCCTTAGGAGATGACTACTTCGCTGAGGTATCTTCCAGATGTAGCTTGTTTTTGGGTTTTGAGTCTGTTGCTAGATCCTGCCTCTTCAATTTGTTGGACATGAGAAGTTGCTGCCTGTTCGGCCCAGTCTTTGGTTCTTTGGTACTGTGCCACAGTATTTTATGTGACCCTTAGTCAGTCTCAGTCATGGAATACCAGGAAGAAGAGCTGTTTAGAACAATTATGTCACTTTTGGCTATAGTTTGGTACAAAAGCATCAAACACAGCCTAGAAAATGACAGACTGAGCTAACCAGTAATTTGCCACTTTTAACCGTATAAACTAAATCTAAAACAATCTAAAACAAATCTAAATGTAAAACAAACCAGAGAATTATATACAGTGTACAAGTGCTTTTTTTTTTTTTTGTGGGTACCGGGGGTCGACCTCAGGACCTCGTGCGCCAGCAGGCACCTGTGCCGCTGAGCGATATCACCGGCCCTTTTTCGTATGTGGGTACCGGGAGTTGAACTCAGGACCTTGCACTTGCCAGGCAGGCGGTTATGCCGCTGAGCCATCTCACCAGCCCAGTGTACATGTCCTTAATACGTCAATTTTGCCCTCAGGGGTTAAAATTTAAAATGGGTTAAGGCGAAAATAGAGAAGTGGAAGAAGAGGAAGAAATTAGAAGTGTGGCTGGAGGACAAAGAGGGATCACGCTAACTTTGGGAAACTGGTGCAGAAGACTGGAGGGAAAGAGAGAAGGAAGGGATTAAAAAGAAGAACAGAACAGAATCACAACCACAAAAAGGCTAGAAACCCTGTTTACACTCATATAAAACCAAGATCAAACAAAGAAAGAGAAAAAAATAATAAAACCACAACAACAACAACAAAAAAAACAGGAAAAAAATGTTCACTTCCAGGTTTGTCTCTGCTGTTGCTGGTAGACAGCATGTGGAGGCAGAGTCCCGTTCCATGCCGATCTGTCCCAGCAAGCCAGCAATAGCTTTTCGGCGGAGTACTGGATAATCTCAGCAAGCCTGCACTTTCCAGCTGAGACCAGACTCATTCGGCTGCAGTCAGCGCACCTTCCATGGGCCTGAGCGCAGCCGGGAGCCCTAGATGGAGCCGCAGCTGCTCTGAGTTCTGAGCTCAGCCGCCCCTCTCCAAGTTGGCTCCTGGCCAATCGTTCTCTAACACGAGATGACTGAGCCCTCGGCACTCACCGCCAGCCAGTGCAGTCCCTCACATCCACTGCTCCCTTCCACCACCGGCGTCTTTCCATGGAGGCCCCCAGGGTCGCTGGCAGTCACCGTGTCCTCAGGTTTGATCTGCTCCTCTCGCACAGCGAGTCCCATCTCAGAGAGAAGGTGCCACTGGCCACCTCCTCCTCCTTCTTTGTTGAAGTTTCTCTCTCCACTCTCTCCGTGGGCTTCAAATCGCGCTTCAGATCCTTCCTGGGTTCAGGGGACCCGCTTCCCTCCTCCTGTCTTCCTCCAGTTGCTATATTCCAGCGTCTGGACGGCGTCTCTCAGAGAGGCTCTTTCTCTGCTGCTTGGTAACCACTCCACCATCTTGGTAACTCCTCCTTGTACCTACCTCTCTTGATTCCTACACAAATTGGCAAACTCTGGGATCGCTTATTTTCTTGGCACCTCTGTGAAGAAATTAGGAATCCAGGGTCCTGTGGTCTTCCAGCCATAGCTCTGCCCTGAGAAGTCACCTGCTGAGAAGGTAGGAAAGAGCTCTGGACGGAGGCTTAGGGGACCTGGGGCTGAATCTTGCCCTCCTAGCTTCTTCGTTTCATTAGGTACAGAGGGGCAGGTACATTAGCCCTGAGGATACAGGTGTCATCAGTGTCTCTGGTGAGGGCCAGCAGCCTGGCCTATTGTGATGTCCCATAGAGCAGAAGGTCCACTGCTGGAGAGGACACTGCCAGATATGGATAGGAGCAGCTGTGCTGTTTGGCTCTTTGCCTGGGGCCTCCAGGGTGCTGACCCTCATGCCATCCTGCCACCTGCTCAGGTTCTGGAAGGAGCACCACTTCAAGGCCATCGCCCTGATGGAGAAGGCCCTGCAGGCCGCCTATGGCACCAGTGCCCCCAGCATGACCTCGGCCGCCCTGCGCTGGATGTACCACCACTCCCAGCTGCAGGTAACCCTGCCGGCCCTGGGACGCCACCTCTGCCCTTTTAAGAACTCAGAATTGGGGCCGGTGAGATGGCTCAGCAGCATAAGCGCCTGCCTGGCAAGCGCGAGGTCCTGAGTTCGACTCCCGGAACCCACATAAAGGAAAAAAGGGCCGGTGATATCGCTCAGTGGCATAAGCACTTGCTGGCAAGCGCAAAGTCCTGAAGTCAACCGCCAGTACCCACAAAAAAAAAAAAAAAAAAAGAAAGAACTCAAAATTACCTTTAGGTGATTTCTAAAGACTGTTTTCTGTTCTCTTCTGAAATTTCTCCTTCCAGTTTATTTTCTGCTGTCATCTAAGTGCCAGGTTTTATAATACGAGTTTCACAAACATGATATCATTATTACTTAGACCTTAGGAGGTATGGTTTCTCTAGTTTTATTGATGAGGAACTGCACTTCCCATGGCTAATAATGGGGTAGAAATTTCAGTGCAGGTTTAACTGTAAAGCCCATCGGTCCCACTCCTCTGGTGGGAGCTGGGGTTCCTTCTCTCTCGAGCCCAGGTCTTCCTGGTGAGAACTTCTCAAGCTATAGCCATAGGCGGTTCACAGTGTATATGTTGTAGCTGCTCCATATGTGGGGTCTAAGGGCTTTAGGTAATTTTCCTCTCCATCATCACACTGAAAACAGAAGATTTGAGTCTCAGGAGAGCTTAAGTAACCAAGGTCTTTATGCAGCTGATGGGTGGCAGAACTCACCTGGCTCTGTGTAGATGAGGAGGGAAGAGAAGGTATAAAGTCACCTAAGTATGAGAGTCAAGGGCACCTTCTGTTCTTACCGGATGCTCAGGATATAAATACACACAGATCCCAAATCTTGGCAGGGGCAGGGGAGGGAGGGGTGTGACTGGAGCCACTGGGCAGCACAAGTGTACTCAAGTGTGGTTTCTCCCCTTGCAGGGCTCCCACGGGGACGCGGTCATCCTGGGCATGTCCAGCCTGGAGCAGCTGCAGCAGAACCTGGCCGCTGTGGAGGAAGGGCCCCTGGAGCCGGCTGTGGTGGAGGCCTTTGATCAGGCCTGGCACCTGGTTGCCCATGAGTGTCCCAACTACTTCCGCTAGGCCCGATGTGACTCAGGGTGCCTAAGGCCTCTCTGTCTCCTCTTTGATTCTCTGACCCTGACCATTTTGCCTTAAGCTGACTTAGCATGGTCTTTCCTGATTGCCTCAATCATGCAGTCTCTTCTAGATTCCTGCCCTGCTCCCTGGTGCCCTGGCAACGTGGAAAGGCTGGGGCTGAGTCCTACACGAGCGTATCTGTCTCAATAAAGCAGCCCTCAGCCCAGCTGCAGCCCTGGTCTGGTGAAACGCCAGCTGTCTTGTCTCCTTGCTGTCACTGCCTGTTGCCACCCTGCATGGGGGCCTCCGAGAAAGGGAGGAGCCGTGAGCTGGGGTCTCCAGAGGGCAGAGGTGGTGGGACAGGTTCAGGAGCACCCTGGCCTTGCAAAGGTCTCCTCACTCCTTCTCCTGAGTCCCGCCTGACCTCTCTGTCTCCTACATGTGAGGGGAAAAGTGGGCCAGGCACCCTGGAGTAGCTTTTCTCTCATTCAGGATTGCAGCACCCAATACTCAGAAATGGGACAATTTGGGCAAAAATTACCATTAGTCACCAGTAAGACGAAGAGTGACACTCTTCAGAATTCTATGGACTTCCTTGTTATTTATTTTGTTTTTTTGAAGCGGTATTGCTGTGTAGCCCAGTGTGGCCTCAAATTTGTGGCAGTTCTCCTGCCTCAGCCTCGCAAGTGCTAAGATTACAGGCATGCACTACCACACCTACCTTTTTTCTCCTTTTCTTTTCCTTTCTTTTCTTTTTCTTTCTTTCTTTCTTTTTTTTTTTTTTTTTTTTTTTTTTGAGATAAGGTCTTGCTATTTTTCCCAGACTGGCCTCAAACTCCTGGGCTCAAGTGATCCTCCTGGCTCAGCCTCCCAAGTAGCTGGGACTACAGTTGCACACCAGCACACCTAGATTGTGGACATTTTTTAACTGTTTACCAATCTCAGCAGTGGCTTTGCCCTTTTCTTAGCTAAAAATTCCTGCCTGGTCACGCGTAAGTTTCTTGGCCTTGACTCCAGGCCTCCTTCTGTTGGGGCTGGAGGCACAGGCAGCCTCCCGAGAGCTGGGATTTCTTTTCTATTTTTTGAGTGCTGGGATCCAGCCCAGGGCCTCACACACACCATGCAAGCACTCAATCACTGAGCTACATCCCCAGCCTTAGTTTTACTGGAGTTTTACCTTCCTTTGTCTTCATGGACAGCACAGCAGATGCACTCGAGTTAGCTGGCATATCAGTTACGGCTCAACCAGCCACCCCAAAATGAGTTGCTCAATATGTAATCCCAGCACTTTTTATTTTGAGACAGAGTCTCGCTAAGTTGTCCAGGCTGGGCCCAAACTTGAAATCCTTCTGCTTTAACCTCCCAAATAACTGTGATTATAGGCTTTTGACATCATTGCCAGCTTTTTAAACAGAATTTGACAAACTGATGCTAAAATTCATATGGAATTTTTTTTATTTGTTTTTTTTGTTTGTTTGTTTGTTTTGAGACAGGGTCTCACTATGTAGTGCAGGCTTCATACAGAAATTTAAAGGACCCAGAACAGCCAAGACAATCTTGCTAAAGTACAAAGGTAGATGACTCGCATTTCCTGATTTCCAAAGTTAGTACAAAACTACAATAATGAAGACAGTGTACTGCTTGCAGAAGGATACATAGAGATCAATAAATAGAAGTGAAAGGCCAGAAATAAACCATGACATGTAGTGTCAATAGATTTTAGAGAAGAGTGTCAAGTCAAATCAATGGAAATTTCAATCCTCTTCAATAAATGGTGGGAGCCAGGCCTGGTGGTGCATGCCTATAATCCCAACACTCAGGAGGCTGAGGCAGGAGGATTTTTGCAAGTTTGAAGCCAGCCTACGCTGCATAGTGAGTTCAAGACCAACCTGAACTACACAGAGAGAGACCCTGTCTTAGAAAAACAAAATAAATAGTGCTGGGACAACTGGATGTTCTCATGAAAAGAATAGAATTGGAACCAGAGATGGTGGTACATATAATCCCAGCATTCTAGGAGGCTGAGGCAGGAGGATTGCTATTTTAAGCCCCGCCTGGGCAGTTCAGCAAAAGAGCTGGGGATGTAGGTCACTTAAGGCCCTTGGATTCAGTCCCTATTTTTGGTAAATACATATAAGTTTTTAAAAGTTAAAATGGATGAAACACTAAATGTAAAAGGTAAAACTACTAAACCCTAAGAACAAAATATAGGAGTAATTGGGTTAGGCAGTGGTTTCTTAGATATGACACCGAAAGCACACCAACAGAAAAGAAAAGGGCATCGTCAAAATTGTCTTTGCACTACTGGAGATCAAACCCTTTGCACTGAGCGACATCTCCAGCCCTTTCTGATACAGGATCTCACTAAGTCACTAAGTTGCCCAGGCTGGGCCAGAACTTGCAGTCTTCCTGCCTCAGCCTCCTATAGTGTGGGATGACAGGTGCGTGCCACCACACCCAGCTGAGAGTTGCTTTTAAAGCTGGAAACTAGAACCACCTGAGGACTCACCACTCCTGTGTTCAGTAGCTAATGCCAGCTGTTAGCTGGAACGTCAGGTGAGCTCTTGATTGGAACACATGTGCCCTCTCCATTTGCCTGTCGCTTCCGCACAATGTGGCAACTGACTGCTCACAAAAACCAGATGGAGTCCCTGAGCTGCGTCCTGTGCCCCAGAGATGACCCTTGGGCTGGCGCTGGGACTTCCCTCGAGTCAAGGCCCCCAAGCACCAGTCTTCACTCAGCCTCCAACCCCCAAGTCCGTGGACGGGTCAGCCTCGCTGGGCTTCCCCAAGGGAGAAAAAGAATTACAAGAAGCAACTGGACGTACTGATAAAATACAAAATGAAACAGACTTAATGAACAAGCCCGTGCGGAGAAATTGAAAGTAGAACAGAAATATAACAAACTGCCAACGATTCCTTCAGAAGAGGACAGAATCGATCGCCCAGATACCAAACTTTGGGTAACAACATTGGTCAACCATCCACAAGGATCTGCTGTGCTTGGCGAAAAAGATGAAGAGGCCCTGCATTATTTGACTAGAGTTGAAGTGACAAAATTTGAAGATATAAAATGGGGTTACAGAATAGATTTTTATTTTGATGAAATGCCTGCCTTCTAAAATAAAGTCCTCAATAAATAAATAAATAAAGTTCTCCCCCAAGAATTTCACCTGAGTGAGAGTGGTGATCCTTCTTCAAAGCCACTGAAATCAATGGAAATCTGGAGAGGATTTGATGAAACAGTCGAGTTAAACACAGAAGAAAGCCAGTAGGAAGCGGCAGCCTGAAGAACCCAAGAGCGGAGCATCGCGATGCGGTGCAGCTGAGTAAGAACAGGTCCTCGAAGATGAGATGTGGGCAAATCCAGTGCAGTGCAGATGACGAGGAAAGGGAAGGAGAAGAAGATGAAGATGATGAAGAAGGATGGGAAGAAGGGGATGAGGAGGAAGGAGAGGAGGGTGGAGAAGATGACTGATTGAACACATGGCTTCCAACCTTCTTTTTTTTCACTTTTCTCCACTCCCAGTAACAAGGTGAAGTCTCTTCCCCCATCTCGTGCTCATTCGGTCTGTCCTTGTGGTCTCTTTCCCCAAACATCATGGTCCTCAACTTATTTCGTGGGCAGATAACTTGAGCAGAATACAATGGGAAAATAATCTCTATAGCCTTCTGTTCTAAATTCATTTTTATCCCTTCCTGTCTCCACACAAACTATGGAATCACCACCACCGTGCTCTCTGGGAAGAAAGAAAACCCTGCTCCCTTTGCTGGCAGCTGGAAGGTGCTGGCCCCGGTGTCGCAGTGCGTGGAGTTCTAGCTTTTCTCCTCCTTTCTCTGTGTACTGGGCTCAGGCCATAGTGTCTCTATGTGAATATGCATGGTTAGCATTTACCAACGGGAACCTGTCTACTTGCTTGTGTTTAAAAAGAGGAAAAAAATGCTTTAAAAAATGGGCTACAGACAGTTAGCAAAGGCTGGGTTTGAAATGTATGGGCGGGTTAAGCGGACATTTTGACAACATGGCTTCTCCTTTGGGATGTTTAATTGTGAGGTTTAGCAGACATCCTTGCAGTTTAAGATGACACTTTTAAAATAAAAGTCTCACCTTATTAAAAAAAAAAAAAAAACAGGGCCGGTGAGATGGCTCAGCGGCTTAAGCGCCTGCCCGGCAAGCGCGAGGGCCCGAGTTCGACTCCCGGATCCCACATACGAAAAAGGGGCCGGTGATATCGCTCATCGGCACGGGCGCCTGCTGGCGCGCGAGGTCCTGAGGTCGTTCCCCCGGTACCCACCAAAAAAAAAAAAAAAAAAAAAAAAAAAACAGGCAGAATCCATTCTGCCTTTTTTCCAATATAAGATTCTTTTTCTTACTGCCGTTCGTGTCACTCTTGCTCTGTAGGAGTGTCAATGTTAATGTTGTTCAAAAGGGTGTGAAAGCCAGGTGTGGGGTGCATGACTGTAATCCCAGCACTTGGGAGGATGAGGCAGGAGGATCTTCACAAGCTTGAGGTCATCCTGGGCTACATAGTGAGTTCAGGTCAGCCTGGACAACATAGCAAGACCCTGTCTCAAAAAATAATTAAAGAGGGATGTGAGAGAACAGGTGATGATTTTTGGAAATGAACTGTCAGGGGAGCAGCCATCCTGAGTGGTCAAGTTGAGAAGATGAGGACCTCAGCTCTCAGGGCCCCTCCAAATACGTTCTCGGATTGGAGGTGCAGCTCAGTGGTAGAGCATAGAGTCCTGGCTCCTGTCTCCAGCACTGCAAAGACCTAACAATAATAAAGGATATATTCACAGTTAGAACATGCTGATAGCATTACAGACATAGCTGATGGGCACTTGAACTGAGCCACTTCACACCTGCAGAGATTCTTCCAAAGTCTAAGGAAAGGTGTGGGGGGTGTGGCTCAGTGGTGGAGCGCTTGCCCAGCACACACAAGGCCCTGGTTCAGTCCCTGGCATCAAGAACAAAAGAAGGAAAGGAGAGAGAGAGGGAGAGAGGGAGGGAGGAAGAAATGGAGAAGGGTTGAATCTGGGAAATGGCGATCACGTTTAATCAAAATAATAAGGAAACTGGCCCAAAGTGTATGAAAGACTAGAGAACAAGTTGATATAGATTGTGTATAAGGATACTGTCTTCACCCTTTTTCCGTAGCTAGAACACAACACTTGAGATCGGGTAATCTGTGAAGATGGGAGGATGTCCCAGAATAATGCCCTGGTGTCTGCTTGGCTTCTGGTGAGGTTCTCCCGCTGCTTCAACTCCCGGCCTAAAGTGGAAGGGTGAGTGGGCACATGAAGAAAAGGCCTGCTCAGTAACAAGCCCCTCTCCCATCAGGCCAGAGGGAGAACTCATCCCTGTGCACTGAAGTTCTCTGAAGAAGCCACGTCTATATTTGAGAGCCCACGGACTGACCTTGGCTGATTAGAACCTTGTGATCATGGAAACATGGAATATTGCAGATCAAAAGTCAATGCTGGCCAGGTGTGGTGGCACACACCTATAATCCCAGCACTCAGAAGGCTGAGGCAAGAGGACCTCCACAAGTTCAAAGCCAGCCTGAACTGTATAATTAGAACCTGTCTCAAAAAAAAAAAAAATCCAGAGTTATCTTGTGCTAGCGTTAGTTCCTTTTAATAGCCATTTCCTACCAACCTCTAGCACATCTAATATACTCCTTTTAGATAAACTCTTGGAATGTATAGCTAAGCCTGACAGGCCTCTATCCTCCACCAACCCCAAAGCTGAGACTGTGACAAAGACAACAGCTGCATTCTGTAAAAGATTTCCCCAGTGGGCTGGGGGTGTGGCTCAGTGGTAGATCGCTTTCCTTTCATGTGAGAGGCCCTGGGTTCTATCCCTAGCATTGCAAAAAAAAAAAAAAAAAAAAAAAAAAAAAATAATTCCCTGTCTTGGTAAAGATAACATTCGAATCCTATAGAAGAGACTTCCTCACCTTTCCTTGGCCTGCCTACTTAATGACTGCACGTACTTTCTATCATCCTGTCAAAATAAAAGCTCTGGCAACCTGTTCCATGGTAGACCATATCTTCCAGGGGATGGAGTCGTTCAGAAAACTCGAATCTGGGCCGGTGAGATGGCTCAGCGGCGTAAGCGCCTGCCTTGCAAGCGCGAGGGCCCGAGTTCGACTCCCGGATCCCACATACGAAAAAGGGGCCGGTGATATCGCTCAGCGGCACGGGCGCCTGCTGGCGCACGAGGTCCTGAGGTCGACCCCCCGGTACCCACAAAAAAAAAAAAAAAAAAAAAAAAAAAAAAAAAAAAAAAAGAAAACTCGAATCTGTGTTCTTAGGCCATGATCACTCTTTCCTTTAAAACAGAGTTGATATTTTTCATCAACATTCCCGAGAGCATAACCCAGTCCTGCAACAATGGCATTAATGGCCTAAACACCTCCTAAAGGTCCTGCCTTCTGGCCACTGCCACATTGGCATCCAACATGAACTCCCAAAGGGGTAGCTCATGTTCATATCCCAGCAGGAAAGGGGAACACACTGCAGAAAGGAAACTGCTGAAGCCAGGGGCTGGTGCGAGAGCCGCTGGGACACCTACTTGCTTACTTTCCATCCTGGCTTGTACTAGGGATCGTGATGAATTCCATCTCCAGTGTCTCATATTTGCGTTCTGAATACATTTCAGGAGCATTAGGAAGGTAAGTGTCAGTTCCATAATTGTGAGCAAGTACATCTGCTCCCTATGTCTTTAGTGTAATGAGGCTATTTTTACCATGACACTGTGCCCCATCAAAATTTGTAAGTGGATGTCCACTGCAAAACCCAACTTCTGTCTTCAATGTTGAACTTCATAACTAAGTTGACTGTGGTATTCACAGTAGTGTCAGATACCTCATCCTCGATGAAATGAACTTCCAAAATCTCTACTTTGTTTTTGTCTTTCAGTACTGGGGATTGAATCCAGGGTCTGCACACGGAGCTACATCCTCTACCCTTTTTAAACTTTTTTCTTTCTTTCTTTCTTTTTTTTTTTAATGTGAATACCGGGAGTCGAACTCAGGACCTCACGCTTGCCAGCAGGCACTTGTGCCACTGAGCAATATCACCAGCCCCTTTTTTTTCTTTATGTGGGTACCGGGAGTCGAACTCAGGACCTCGCGCTTGCTAGGCAGGCGCTTACACTGCTGAGCCATCTCACCGGCCCTTTTTTCATTCTGAGACAGGATCTCACTAGGTTGCTAAATTGCCCAGGCTGTGCTTTGACTTGTCGATCTTCCTGCCTCAGCCTCCCAGAGTCAGGGATTACAGGCCTGTGTCACCATGCCTGGCCAAAACTTCTGCTTCGATTCCATGAATCGGCTAGAAGAAAAGTTTAATTATTACTGGAACTAACTGATTTTCTACTTGAAGTTTCTGACATTAATATAAAATCTGCACAATATTCTATTTGTTTCAGTATTTCTATTATTGATGCCTACACAACAACAGTACTGCTTTATTCAGCTGACATGAATAAGAAAACTTGGGATGAAAATGAACGAATTCACTTTAGCAAAAGGGTTCATCTGTGAGGCGTGATTGAAACACATAGTGAATAATTAAATGAAAAAAATTACAGTAAAAGATACATTGCCATTAATCCCCATCAAAATATTCTTCCTTGCGGGGGCTGGTGAGATGGCTCAGCGGCTTAAGCGCCTGCCTGGCAAGTGCGAGGGCCCGAGTTCGACTCCCGGAACCCACATACGAAAAAGGGGCCGGTGATATCGCTCAGCGGCACGGGCGCCTGCTGGCACTCGAGGTCCTGAGGTCGACCCCCCGGTACCCACAAAAAAAAAAAAAAAATTCTTCCTTGCTTCCAACACACTTTTCCCATCATTCTTTCCACTTTCTGAAGCAGTTCAGGAAGACGTTTTTTGGGAGTGTCTTTAGTTGGACTGTTATGGCTGCCTTGATGTCCTGGGTCCATTCAAAACGTTTCTTTTTCATGGTCATTTTAACTTTGGGAAGAGAAAGAAGTCACACAGTGCTAGTCCAGTAAATAAGGCTGATGAGGACACACCATAATTTTTTTTTTTTCTTTGTTTGTGGGTACCGGGAACTGAACTCGACCTTGCGCTTGCCAGGCAAGTGCTTATTGCGCCGAGCTATATCACCGGCCCACACCGTAATGTTTTAACGAGCCTGCCTTTCTGTTGGATGGCACAAAGTAGTAGCATTCACTATATATATATATATATATATTTTTTTTTTTTAATATGGGTACTGGGAGTTGACCTCAGGACCTCGCGCTTGCCAGGCAGGTGCTTATTCCGCTGAACTATCTCACCGGCCCTTCACTATATTTTTTATCACACCTCGTAAAGTCATGCATGAAAGAGGATTTCAAGAACTGCTTCAGAAAGTGGCAAGAATGATAGGAAAAGGACGTTTGAAGTGAGGAGGAGTATATTGATGGGGAATAATGGCAATGTGTCTTTTACTGTGGTAATTTCAAAAATTTAAACATTCACCATATATGCATAAGAGTAAAAAATTAGGTGTCGTGAAAGTGAGCCTTCTGCATTCTACAAGTTAAATCTTTATCTTTGTAATCTTTTACTTCAAAAGTTAGCAATTGGGCCGGTGAGATGGCTCAGCGGCTTAAGCGCCTGCCCGGCAAGCGCGAGGGCCAAAGTTCGACTCCCGGAACCCACATACGAAAAAGGGGCCGGTGATATCGCTCAGCGGCACGGGCGCCTGCTGGCGCGCGAGGTCCTGAGGTCGACCCCCCGGTACCCACAAAAAAAAAAAAAAAAGTTAGCAATTACACTGGGGGTATAGCTCAGTGGTAGGGCAGCATATGACAGAGCCTAGGTTCCGTGGCTAGCACCACCAAAAAATAAAAAAATAGAAAAAATGAAACCCATGATGCTCATGCCAGTGCAGATGTTGCTTTTCATATGGCTGATTACATCACAACATTTCCCATGACAGATAGTAAAAACTAACAATTATTGTTAATAAGTTACATGTTTATTATCAACTCTCTTGATAAATGACAATGTGTAATCTGTGTTTTTTTAATACAAGGTTTAAACAGTAAATTGCTCACCTGGATCAGTGCTCAATCTCTGACTCATAAGGCATGCTGCCCTTCCAAATTGGAGTTCCGTTGATTTTGTCTATGACTGGCTAATCCCATCAGAACAATTGTTCTTCTGTGCCAATATGTAGCCTAACTTAAGGAAGGAAATAGAGTCAAAGAACCTGAGAAAATAGCTTTGGTTTATGATGGTCACAGTGGGGAAAAGAGGATTCTCCCCAGAAATTCTCTGCTTGTTTGTTCGTTTCCCAGCACTGGGGATTGAAACCAGGGCTTTGTGCATGCTAGCCAAGTGTTCTACCACTGAGCTGCCATCTCATTTTTTGTATTCTTATTGAGTTAGGGTCTAAGTGGCCCAGGCTGGCCTTAAAGTTTTGATCTTTCTGCCTCAGCTTCCTGAGTAGTGGGACTAAGGCGTGTGCCAAGATCGTCTTCATGTAAAGTTACGTTGCTATGGCTTGTGGATGAAGAATGCCCCTGGCCTGAGATTGACATAACCATGAGAACATTTAGTACCTCGTCTGGAATGCAGTGGCTATTCCTTATTGAACTGCATAATTGATACATACCTTTAGAATTTTTTCAGCAAGGTGCAAATGCTTTCACATGCTGGTTAGATGTGCTCATAATCCCCTCGGAGTTGTGTCCATACATCCATACATTCAGTAAAGTGCATTCAGGAGAACTGCCTGCACTCCAAAGCCTGCACAAATCAAGGAATTAGAGTAAAACTATACGCAGCAGAGGAAAAGCAAAAACACAAACCCCCTTCATTCAAGGATTAGTCAAAAAAAAAAAAAAAAAGGACTAGTACAATGCTATTTCTCAGTTTAACATCACTGCGTACAGGTGACAAAGTTAGCAGTGGCTGGCAAATCACTGTGGACTAAGTAAAAGGTGATGCCCTGCACTTGCTGCATCAGAACTGAGCATAAGAGTGAATTGCTGTGCCCACAGGCACTTGCTATGTGACTTTGGATTTTGCCAGTGTCTTCCTTTCAGTATTTAGGCAGAAGATGAAACTCCAAATGGTTTCATCTGGCAAGGTCGACAATATACATTATCTTCCTTTCACTGAGTTTTAAAATTCCCCTAGATATCCAGGCACAGTGGTGCACACCTGTAATCCCAACACTGAGGGAGGCCGAGGCAGGAGGATCGCAAATTTGAGTCCCACCAGGGCAACTCAGCAAGATGCTGTCTCAAAATCAAAGGAAGGTAGGGGACTGGGGAGGTAGATCAGGGATAGAGTGCTGGAGGGTTAACACCCCAGTACCACTACAAAGTTTCCCTAGATGATTTCATTAATGGGTTAGACAAAAGTATCCACTGACAGATGCTCAAATATTTCACTACAATAATGGAACCAAGTAGCACCATCTGTTAACGGCCCCATGGGAGAAAAGTTCTCATTATATGCCGCCTGGGGCAGCAAAACAAAAACAGATAGGTCTGGATGAGGCCAAAATTCAAGTCATAGGACTGGAGATGTGGCTCAGTGGCTATGTGGCTCATACTTGCCTGGCACGTATGAGCTGTGAGATCCATCCCAGCATCACAAAACAAACAAACGAATAAGTGGAGAAAATGCAAGTCATATCCCTCAAGTAATTTATTTTTTGGAAAAGGTTTCTCACTATGTTGCTCAGGCCGGTCTCCAACTTGTGGGCCCAAGCAGTCCTCTTGCCTCAGCCCCACTAGTAGCTGAAACTACAGCACACACCTCCAAGCCCAGTTCCCTCAAGTAATCTTTATGTGCTACTATTATGACACCTTCCAAAAATATTTTACAACTCACACAGAAAATTACTGGCTCATAGCCTCCAGTCCTGAAGGACAAAGACTAACATTAGAAAACCTCAGGACGGCACGTTGGTCCTACACCTTGAAATTCTATTTTAGTCGTACCTTGGTTCACAAACTGAATTCTTTCCATTTGGAGTTTCATCTTTTGCCTAAATTCTGAAAGAATTCAGTTCATGAACCGAGGCACCACTGTAAATGAACTGGGCTAAGTTTTCAGACAAACATGGAAATGTGAAAGTAGTCTCCTTGGATAACAAGCATTGAAAGTGGGCCAAGCAGCAGTAAAGCAAGCTCTACTTTCAGGTCCTCCAGAAGGAATTACAGGTGTCTGTAATAATGACACAGCTAGGCGGAGACGTTGGCCTTTGCTATGGCCTGAGCCTTGAACTTGCTGTTCCTATTTCTAAACCGAGAACGCCCTTTGAACTTATTCATTATTGGACCCTAGTAGAGAGAACTGCACAGTTCTTGAGGTTTTGATTTTTATAAGCAATCAAGTAATCACCACCACAACCAATATATTGGGTTTTTCCATGTTCTGCTGCTTAAAAATGAAACAACCATAAAAAACTTGTGTCCTGGGCCGGTGAGATGGCTCAGCGGTTTAAGCACCTGCCTGGCAAGTGTGAGGGCCCGAGTTCAACTCCCGGATCCCACATACGGAAAATGGGCCGGTGATATCGCTCAGCGGCACGGGCGCCTGCTGGCGCGCGAGGTCCTGAGGTCGACCCCCGGTACCCACAAAAAAAAAAAAAAAAAAAAAAAAAAAAAACTTGTGTCCTAGCATTCAGGAGTTGAGGCAGGAGGATGGCTGCAAGTTTGAGGCGAGTCTTGACTACTCAGTGAGCTCAAGGCCAGCCTGGAATACCCAACTAAACCCTGCCTCAAAAAGAGCCAAAAACAAAAGAACAGGTGCAGGTTTTAGTAAACACAGGTCTCGCTTCCCTTGGGTAAATAGGTAGGACTCAGATTGCTGAGTCACGGTGCTAGGTGTGTGATTAACTCTTTAAGAGCCAAGTTATCTTGTTTTTGTTACGGGTGGGTGGTGCTGGCATGGAACCCGGGCCTCACCCATGCTAGGCAAGCGCTCTGCAGCGCTGAAATACACTGCCAACCCTCAACGTTTTAAGAGTTAAAAATGAGAAAATCCTTTTTATATACTACATCCACATGTTGACCATTTCTAGCACACTTTACTTTTTATGCGAATAAATCCAAATTTCCTTCTGCCTAAATAATATTTTCAAGTATTGCCTGTAGTGAAAGCCTTTACAAGCCTCACCTCTGGAACCGCAAGGTGGCCGGGCAGCTTGAGGGTCACTCACATCCTCATCTCCCCTAGTTGGGGACAGAGACCTCAGGACAGCTCAGGGGCAAGGCTGGGAGATGCGGCGGCCAGGCAGGGAGCCCCAAGGAGTGTCAGCCCTCAGCCTTGAGGTTTGTTCACAGTCCTGGGACAGAGCTCACCCCGTGGACCTATGGCCCAGAAGCGGGTCACGCCTGGGCAGCCAGAGGCCTGGTACCAGCTCCACGTGCGCGCCCCGCCGCCCCACGCCCTGTCGCCCCCTCCCCACTCACCCTCCAGTCCCCTTCTAGTCCTTTCCTCACTATCGCCCTGCCCTTCCCCCCACTATTGGCCCTTCCGCCCCAGGGTTGCACTTCCCCTCCAGTACTCCCCTCCACTATTGCCCTTCTAGTGGGCGGGGCCGGGCCTTCTTAAGGGAGTGGGCGCTCCCCGGGCAGCTCGGCAGAGCATTCCTGTGGGTCGCTTCTGTGCCGCTGGTCTCCTGCCACCGCCGCTGCCGTCATGTCCTCTCTGCTGTCGCAGGCCCGGCCCGCCACGGTGCTGGGCGCCATGGAGATGGGGCGCCGCATGGACGCGTCCGCCAGCGCCGCGTCGGTTCGCGCCTTCCTGGAGCGGGGCCACACCGACATAGACACGGCCTTCATCTACAGCGACGGCCAGTCCGAGAGCATCCTGGGCGGCCTCGGGCTCGGGCTGGGCGGCGCAGACTGCAGAGGTAACGGCCGCCCTTGGCTCTCTACCCCTTACACAGTGCAGAGCTCACCCCTGCCCAGCACAGTATCCTCCTTCATCCTCCTGGGACCTCCCCCTGCGTACCCCACAGCTCTGTGAGCCCCAGGTAGCAGACACCTGAAGGGTTTTTTTACCCAGACTCCTTTTCCTTCCGGGAAGGTGGCGCAGGATCCTCCCACAGTGATGCTTAACCCTGGTCTAGCTGGAACCACCCTGCTGTCCCCTCTGTCCCGTGAGGTACTCAGGACATTGGAAGCTGGCTCTTGGCAGCCCCTCCCTTCTCCCTGCCTGCATTGCCCCTCACCTGATTCCCGCCTGATGGCAGGAATCCTGACCTTACCGCCTTGGCATTCATTCCCTGACACAGCCCCAGATGTGACTTTGGACCCTGGAGGAGACCTGCTTGTTCATTTGCTCCTGCCAGCCTTGCTCTGGGCCCAGGTCTTTGCTCCTAGTAGCTACCCTGTGTCTGTGACTTGGCAGTGTCTCCTGCTACACTGGGGTTGTTGGAACTGACTCCCATGTGCAGGCTCTGTCTGAGGCTATAGCAGAGAAATTGACGAACCTCCCTCCCTAAAGCTCAGATTCTAGAGATGGCTGGGGACACAGGGGGAGCACTTCTCAGGAGGCAGCCATGGAAGAAAGCACCTCCCAAGGGGCATCTCTGAAGATTGGGTAGGAGTTTGCTAGGGGGATTAAGGGAAGAAAGTGCATCCTGGACAGTGGCGTGGGTGTGCAAAGGCAATGAGATTTGGTAAAGCTTGGGGGTTGGAGGAGACCTATGTTGCTTAAGGGGAAGATGGGTATGGAGCGTCCCTCATTGGTCTAATGCTATTTAAAGGGCTTGCAGGCATTGTAGCAGGCTCACAAGTCTTAGCTGTTGCTTTTCCTTTGGAAACAGGGTCTCAAAGCAGAGCTCAAGTGGTTCTCCTGTCTCAGCCTTCCCAGTGACTGGGGACTACTGGTATATGCCACCACACTGAACGGGTGCTTTGTTCTTCTATTTTATTATAATTACTGACCCATTTAATTGCACAAACTAATGGAATTTTCTGTGGTATTGCCATACAGGTATATATGGTACTGTGTCTATCCACCATATTCTTCTACCCTCACCCCTACCTTTTTTTTTTTTTGAGTACTGGATATTGTACTCAGGGCCCTCACACTGAGCTACATCCCCAGTCATTTTTTATTTTTCATTTAAGACAGGGTGTCACTAAATTGCCCAGTCTGGGCTGGAACTTGTGATCCTCCTGCCTCAGCCTCCCAGAGTGCTGGGATTACATGTGTGGAATGACCATGCCCGCTTCTCCCACTTTCTTGTTTTTTTTTTTTTTTTTTTTTTTGAGACAGAGTCTTGCTATGTAGCCCAGGCTGGCCTTGAACTTGCAGTGACCTTCCTGGCTCAGCCTACCCAGTGCTGGGATTACAGGTGTCCACTACCATGCCTGACTTCCTACTTCGATCTTTTTTTTTTGTGGGTACTGGGGGTCGACCTCAGGACCTTGTGCGCCAGCAGGCGCCCATGCCGCTGAGTGATATCACTGGCCCTTTTCTTATATGTGGGTTCCAGGAGTCGAACTGAGGTCCTTGCACTTGCCAGGCAGGCGCTTATGCTGCTGAGCCATCTCACTGGCCCCTTTTTTTTGCTTTTTAAAACTTGATTTCAACATAACTATGTTTACAGTAATACACTCCTATTGGTTAAGAGAATGCAATTTGGGCTGGGGATATAGCTCAGCAGCACAGCACCTGCCTGGCGAGCACAAGGTTCTGAGTTTGATTCCCGGTACCAAAAAAAAGAGAATGCAATTTAACTTACCCTACGTAATTTCAACCACAAGATTGATACATGCTTTAACCCACTTTATTCTTTTTTTTTTTTTTTTTTTTGTGGGTACCAGGGATCAACCTCAGGACCTCACGTGCCAGTAGGTGCCCGTGCCGCTGAGCGATACCACCGGCCCTTTTTCGTATGCGGGTTCCGGGAGTCGAACTCGGGCCCTCGCGCTTGCCAGGCAGGCGCTTATGCCGCTGAGCTATCTCACCGGCCCCCCACTTTGTTCTTAAAAGCATCCTTTGCCTTCTCTAACTCTGTGGCCAGCTCCTCAACCCCCCTGCCCATCTTGCTCCTTGATTCACAGCTTGGTAGATTTGGAACCCTAGGAAATGGTTGCCTCTCAGTGCCAAGCTCTTTGTATATTGCCTGGCTGCGTCTGATCTTATTTCTGCTTTTTGTTTATTTCCAACTCTTTCTTCCCTTCTGTCTCAGAGGCCCAGGACTAGCTGGCCTGATGTCCACAGATCTCAGATCTGAAGTGGTCGAATGGAAAAGTTCCAGATGTGTGTTTCCTTGAGCCAGCCCTCTCCCAGGTCTCAAGGGTTCCAGTGACTGCCCGCTGACCCGCCCAAGTGACTGTCTAAGCCCAAGTGACTTTCCGAGTGTGGAGAGTAGGAAGAGGACACTCCTTTCACCCGTCCCTCTACCCAACTGGGATTTGATTTGATTTGATTTGATTAGTACATGTTTGCAGTACATACAGTTTATAATCGTCTTGGGGAGTAGATACATGTACATACTACAGCTTGTTTCTTTTTTTTAATCCCCTTCCCTTTCCCTTTCCCTCCCTCCCTTCTCCTCTAATTCCCCCATCCCGATTTTCATTCTTGTTGATACCATTACTCTTAGCTCATGTTATGGCATATAATGTATACATTCATTGAGGTTATTAGGTTTCTGTACATGGCATATCTTTATTCTACTTATTTCCCCTTCCCCTCCTCCTCATCCCCTGCCCTTGTACCCTTGGACCCTTTCCCTATTGCAAGAGATTCATCCCCTTGTCTCCTTCGAGCCATCCTTCATTGTTCTCTTTCTTTGTACTTTGGCTCTCTCAAATGAGAGATACAATACGTATTTAACCAAGTAGGATTCTTAACAGGGCAGGCAGGAAAGTGTGGACTTCCATGGATGGCCCACTGCTGGCCCCGTTTCCTGGGAGAAATCCGTACGTGATCTTGGCCCATGTTAGGCCTCTCTTTCCTGGTTTCTGCTGCAGTCTCATTACTGCTCTTCCTATTTCTAGACCAGCCCTTCACCCCTGCTGCATTTACAATCATCTTTCAAAACTAGCAGGCTGACCATGGAGCTCACATCTTAAAAGCACCAGGAGCTGCCAGGGCCCTCTGAAGGCAGACTGCATGGGTGTACTCAGGGCCCTTCGGCCTTGTGCCCCACGCCCCACACCTTCCACCTGGTGCTCCGATACGCAGACTAACGGACTAACATGGACTAACAGACATGGCTCCCCTTGGCTTTCTCCTATGCCTCGCACTCTGGAATGAGTTCCAACTTTTCCACATCTTGACTCAGGTTTTGCTCCAGGAGTCCAGCTGAGATTCTGGGTTTTTTTGTTGTTGTAGTTGTTTCTTTGTTTTTAAACTGAGATTCTAAGGAGATCCTTCCTGAGGTCCCAGCAGGTCTCGCGTCACTATGCTCTCGGCTCCTCCAGCACCCTGTGCCTTTCCCTGCCTCCCTGTTATAGAAAGGTTCCTCCTTAGACTCTGAATCACTGAAAGATGAGAGCTGCTCCTTTTACCAGTCCTAGCACCACGTCTGACACAGCCCCGTATGTTGTCACCATACCGAGGACATCACCAACTCATGATGACCACACTTAGCCAAGTTCCAACTGATCCTCAAGACTTGCCTACAAGATGTTATCATTTTCACTCCAACTTTGCAGTCGAGAGGATTGAGACTCAGATATTAAGTAACTTAGTCAAGGCCAAAGAGCTAGCAATGGCAGAGCTGGGATTTAAACCCAGACTGTATTTTACCCATTGCATAGTCCTGATGTCTGATGTGTAGACAACTGGCCTGAACTTTTGTTTCTGTCCCCTCCCAGTGAAAATTGCCACCAAGGCCAATCCATTGGACGGGAAGACACTGAAGCCTGACAGTGTGCGGTCCCAGCTTGAGACATCATTGAAACGGCTGCAGTGTCCCCGAGTGGACCTCTTCTATCTGCACTTGCCTGACCACGGCACCCCCGTGGAGGAGACGCTGCGCGCCTGCCAGCAGCTGCACCAGGAGGTGAGGGTGGGAGGTGGTCTCCACCTGCTCTCATGCTGACACTACCAGGAGAGTGGAGGCACTGGGGCACCCAGAGTTGAGCTGGTTCAGACCGGGCCTCTCCCCTGCAGGGCAAGTTTGTGGAGCTTGGCCTCTCCAACTATGCCGCCTGGGAGGTGGCCAAGATCTGTACCCTGTGCAAGAAGAATGGCTGGATCCTGCCCACCGTGTACCAGGTGAGGGCTGGCACCCCGGGGTGCCAGTGCTGCTGTGGCTTTAGGCACCAGATCTCTGCTGATCCCAGCTTTCTTTGCCCCTCAGAATGCCCTGTGTCCTTACACAGCACTCTCTCCCCTGCTCAAAGCCTGTGGGTGGCTCCCAGGTGGCCTCAGCATGAGGCCCAAGCTCCCCAGCCTGTGCTCCAGGCACCTGCTGCTTCCTGCCTGAGTGTGAAACTCGGTCTTCCTCCCACACCCACCCTGCACTTCAGCCTGGAACGCTCCCGCCAGCTCCCTGGGAGAAGGGCTGAGGTCTCACTTAGGTAGCTCTTCTTTAGGAAGCCCCTCCCCAAAGCCCTCTGGTGCCTGAGATCTCAGCCTGTACTTTATGTCTTCCTCATCCTTCATTCAGCAAATATTTGTACGCCTGCTTGGTGCCAGGCCCTGGTCACAGAACTTACTAGTGCATTAAGGTTGCCTCTTTCTGCAGTTATACTTGTTTACATTCTCCCTTGCTGTAACCTTGGAAGGCAGGGACCTTCTCCTTTGGCTGTGGTTCTGAATCCGGCTTCCAGTTGTAGTTGATGCATGTAAATGTTGGACGAATAGGTGAATTTTTCCTAAGAATAAGTGCCCTTCTCTCCCAACGCTAAATCACTTCTGTCTTAATTACTCTTTTCTTTTTGCTGAGACAAAATACCCAATACCCAAACTTAAAGAAAGAAAGATTTATTGTAGCTCACAGTTTGTGGAGGTTTCAGTTCATAGTTGACTGGCTCCAAGGCAGGGTGGCATCACAGTGGATAAACAGTTCATGGCACACAGAAGGCAGAAGGCAACAAAGCAGCAAACAGGAAAGCAGCAAGTGATGACTGCAGCCCTCTTTCTGTCTCTTATATTCTATCCAGGCTACAAGCCCTTAGGGCGGTAGCACTCACCTTCCCATTATCCACACCCAGAACTATGCTAAGCCAGTCAGTGGACTTTATTACATAATCACATATCCTTTATCCCACCATCACACACTTAATCCCAGCATCACACTCTAGATCAAGACACCTCTGAAAAGCCTCATATATGACCACATGAGGCTTTTGGGGGACATCTAGACACAAGCCATAATAAAGCCCTAATTGTCAAAGTCCTATGCTGTAGGTCTGAGCTGGGGCTTTAAAAAGATACAGTTTTGGGGTACCTTCCTTTAATACATCCTACCCTTTCTAACTGGCCCCTCTCCCTGCAGGGCATGTACAACAGCATCACCAGGCAGGTGGAGACGGAGCTCTTCCCCTGCCTCAGGCACTTTGGATTGAGGTTCTACGCCTTCAACCCTTTGGCTGGTATGGGCACCACGGGGACAGGCCCCTTTGGGTTAGGTCAGCATTCCTGGCCCTATGTGTGCCTATTCCTGCCTCCATCGATGCTCATTCGAGGCCCTGGGTGCAGGGAGAGCTTTGGCAAGAGGCTGGGCTGCATCCCACCTCCCTCCAGGGTTGCTCCCCTTTCTCCTCTCCAGAGTCCCTAGCCTCTGGGAGTAGCCTGGGCCGGGATCTGACCACAGCCTTCCTGCAGGGGGCCTGCTGACCAGCAGGTACAAGTACGAGGACAAAGACAGGAAACAGCCCGTGGGCCGCTTCTTTGGGTGTAAATGGTCTGAGATCTACAGGAATCGGTGAGCTGTGGGGGTTGTGTCAGGGTGGGAAGCGGTGTTGTTTGGCTAAGCTTGAGGTGGAAATTCCTTGAGGCTGCTTTCCTGGGGGACACCCTTCCCTTCATGCTTGCTCTTGGGTCCCTGGATTCCCATGAACGTTGCTGAGTCCCTTCCCTCCTTGGCTGTCCCTTTCTGGATGTCTCTGGAGCCTGGGATGTGAATCCTTGACCTTCTGTTGGGTCTGCAGCGTTGAATCTTTTCCCTCCCACCCCACAGTGGTGGGACAGGCTTGGATGGACTTGGGAGAAACTGAGACTCTGTGCTGACCTCATTACCTGGGGCACACTGGGTCTAAGCCTTGTAGACTCTAATATTGACCGAAAAGTTGACATCAGTGTCTCGGGTCATCATTGAGCAGTTGTCAGAGCCAGTCTTGTTTCTTCTTTTACCTTTTGTTTGGTTTTGTTTGAGACAGGAAACAGGGTTGCTTTATAAAGCCCAGGCTGGCCTTGAACTCACGGTCCTCCTGCCTCAGCCCTCCTCCAAGTACTGGGATTACAGGCTTAAGCCACAAACCCCGGCTTTTTCTTTTACTCTTTAAATGTTGGAAAATTTTGGCTGGGCTGTACCTCTGTGATAGACCCCTTGCCTGGCATGACAGAGGGCCTGGGTTTAACCCTAGCTCCGTGAAGATAAAAACAAAACAGTCGTTAAATTTTGAAAAATTTATCAAATATAATAACATACCCATGGTTTGTGGCAACTCCTTTCCAAGTCGCATTTTTAGAGGGAAATTTTTGAAAGTCTTGCAGCTTTCTCTTCCTTTAGCGTTTACTGTGGTTTCGCTGAAGGATATAGTTGTGGCCGTTCCTTAGTTTACCCAACTGAGACGTCCTGTGGCCTGCTAGAGAACTAGCATTTCCAGCTTTAAGGAAGTCAGGGTTAAGTTCTGGACCCACTATGATGTGTTTGCTTTCGGTGTCTCCCCTGGGAGAGGAGGGCAAAGCAGGCCAGGCTTCAGGCCGAGGCTCCAATGCCAGTTTTCTAGAAACGGCTGGGGTGGAAGCGGCAGAGCACGGAGTGTTTGCGGTGGCCTTGTGCACAGAGCTGTGGTTTAGACCCTGACCTGCCCTCCCTGCCCAAGGGTTTCCCATCCTCCTGGCTGGCATTAGGAACCCTTGCCCTGAGCCGTGGATCGCAAGTTGCTTTTTGCACACTGCCAGGCCCCAGGTCTCGCCCCTGGGAATCAGGGTCCTTTACAGTCTCTGAAGCCCAGGCAGTTCCTCATGTCCTGTTGTCCCTTTGTGGGACTGGCAGGGGCAGCTTTCCTTCCCTCCCCGAGCAGATAGGTGAGGGCAGGAAAGGGAGTTTCCTCAACCACAGCTGCAGAAGCTGGACTGGAGCCCAGGACTTGTCATGCTCATTTCTGTGACACAGGTCACACAGGTCGGGGTGATGTTGGTGCTTGAAGGTCCTGATTTGGGGAATCCCGTTCTTCTCAACTGGTGACCATATTAAACAGCAGGATTCATGCCCACCCCCCACACCCGCATCACAACCCAGAGTAAAAAAGATGCCTGACGAGGAGCCCTGAAATCTGCATGTGTCCTGACAGTGAGAGTGTAACACTTCCACTTGAGAACACTGGCCCCTCAGTGCTCCAGGGACTGGGCTGCCCTGAGTGACCTCAAGGTCTGACCCCCATGCCACCCTCCCCACCTGCTCAGCTACTGGAAGGAGCACCACTTCAAGGCCATCGCCCTGGTGGAGAAGGCCCTGCAGGCCGCCTATGGCACCAGCGCCCCCAGCATGACCTCGGCCGCCCTGCGCTGGATGTACCACCACTCCCAGCTGCAGGTAACCCGGCCGGCCCTGGGGGTCCCCATCTACTTTAAATTTGGGGTGTGAGGTGGTAGACTAGTAAAAGAGAGAGGGCCACACAGTTATTTGGTTATTTCTGATGTTACTTCTTTTCTTCCTCTGAAATGTCTCTGTGGCCCAGCTGTTTTTGGTGGCAGTTGTATTCTTAGAGAAGTTACTGAAGTACCAGGTTACAAATTTAGTTTCTTACAATGCCTCTGTATAGGATGATTACCCCGTTGTACATGGGGAAACTGGCCCAGAGAGCCTGCTTCGCTTGTCCAAGTTCCCGCAGTTACCTGTGGTGGGGAATGACCATGGATTTGACTCTGAAATCTACATTGCTTTTAACCTGGAGACAGAGTCTGACCTTGTGTGTGGAGCTGGCGCTTTCCTCTTTGCCCTGCCTTCCGTTTCCCTGGTTCCTCTCTCCAGCACAAACCTTCTAGGGTAATATCTTCCTTTAGGGAGCTCATGTGAGGTGCCAGGCCTGGAGCAAAGTACTTCATAACATCTGTAATTCCCACCACCACTCTACAAGTAAAGGCAGCTGGAAGCTGAAAGGTCTGTGACTAACTCAGCTTTCCCCAGCTGCTGAGGCCTCTGGATGAGATTGGGAGGCACAGCTGTGAGAGGCAAATGCTAGGACCATTTGGAGGCACTAGAGCTTCGTGGTGGAATAATGTCAGGCTTCAGAAGATGACACAGATCCCCAGCCTTAGCCTGGGTGTGGCAGGGAGGGGCATGTGACTGGGGCCGCTGTGTGTCAGCAGTGTGCTCGAGTGTGGCTTCTCTCCTTGCAGGGCTCCCATGGGGATGCGGTCATCCTGGGCATGTCCAGCCTGGAGCAGCTGCAGCAGAACCTGGCCGCTGTGGAGGAAGGGCCCCTGGAGCAGGCTGTGGTGGAGGCCTTTGATCAGGCCTGGCACCTGGTTGCCCACGAGTGTCCCAACTACTTCCGCTAGGCCTGATGTGACTCAAGATGCCAAAGGGTTCTCTGTCTCCTCTTTGATTCTCTGACCCTGACCATTTTGCCTTAAGCTGACTTAGCATGGTCTTTCCTGATTGCCTCAATCATGCAGTCTCTTCTAGATTCCTGCCCTGCTCCCTGGTGCCCTGGCAACGTGGAAAGGCTGGGGCTGAGTCCTACACGAGCGTTTCTGTCTCAATAAAGCAGCCCTCAGCCCAGCTGCAGCCCTGGCCTGGTGAAACGCCAGCTGTCTTGTCTCCTTGCTGTCACTGCCTGTTGCCACCCTGCATGGGGGCCTCCGAGAAAGGGAGGAGCCGTGAGCTGGGGTCTCCAGAGGGCAGAGGTGGTGGGACAGGTTCAGGAGCACCCTGGCCTTGCAAAGGTCTCCTAGCTCCTTCTCCTGAGCCCTGCCTGACCTCTCTGTCTCCTACATGTGAGGGGAAAAGTGGGCCAGGCACCCCGGAGTAGCTTTTCTCTCATTCAGGATTGTAGCACCAAATACTCAGAAATGGGACAATTTGAGCAAAAATTACCATTAGAGTCACCACTAAGACAAAGAATAACTCTTCTCAGAATGTTGTGGACTTGTTTTGTTTTGTTGAAAAGGTCCTGCTATGTTCCCCAGTGTGGCCTCAAACTCCTGGGTCAAATAATCCTCCTGCCTCAGCCTCCAATGTAGGTGGGACGACAGGTAGTTGGCACCAGGCTCAGCTTTTGGAACATTTTTTAAAGAGTCTGTCTCAGTCTCAGCAGCCGCTTTACTCTTATGTTAGCTATAACTTCCTGTCTGGTCATTCTTAAAATTCTTAGCTCTGGATCTGGGAACACGGACAGCCGGGGTCCCCATTTCCCTCAACAAATCGCTCCTCTGAACAGAGGATACCCAAGGCTGAGAAGATAAATCCCACATCTGGTGGTTGCTGTTCAGCCTTTCCCAGGGCAGCAAATCCAACCAGCTATGTGTGTGGTGAACAGGGCAGGGCAGTGCAGGGGAAGGCTGTAGGGTGGGTAGGAGTGGCACCAGCAGCATTTCGAGCAGCCTCTGGAAATGATGGAAAGGGCTCAACTTAGAGTCCAAACAAACCACTATTCCAAAAGACTGTTGTTCTATGAGAAATCTCATTTGCTGTCTAGAGGCAGACACCATATACATAATTTTATTGTTTTGTGCAGGTTTTTTTTGTTCATATTTGTTCATTAAATGTACTTTAATAGAAAAAGTCAAAAAAGCAAGATCTAGGTTTATTGGGCACAACTCCTTTAGCACAGGCAGGAGTGCAGTAATAAAGATAGTTAGGAACAAGAGCTCTAGAGCCAGGCTGTCTTGTTTCAAAATTTAGCTCCACATCTTACTAGCTGTCTGACCTTGGATGTGCTATTAAACACAGCTCTTTGCCTCAGTTCATCCAGCTTCTCATGTTACACAACTGCAAGGCAGAACACAGGTTGGATTCTGGTTTCCTTATCAGAACAATGAAGATTTGCAGTATCTCATTCTTAGGCTTGTGGGACAGATCTAATGAGCAACAATAGTTAAGTACTTAATGACAGTACCTAGAATTCATATTTAAGTCTCATAAAACATTATGTTTTACATATTAGCCATTATTCTATAATTTACTGTATTATTCTACAACCAGCAATTCTTTTTTTTTTTTTTTGTGGGTACCGGGGGTCGACCTCAGGACCTCGCGCGCCAGCGGGCGCCCGTGCCGCTGAGCGATATCACCGGCCCCTTTTTCGTATGTGGGATCCGGGAGTCGAACTCGGGCCCTCGCGTTTGCCAGGCAGGCGCTTAAGCCGCTGAGCCATCTCACCGGCCCTACAACCAGCAATTCTAACACAAACACCAATAAAGTTTTTTTTAGCAATAAAGCCATAGTAGCAGTGTTGGTAAAACATAAAAGCTCCTCAAAAATCATGAGAGAAATGGGACTGAAAGTATGATAAAGGCACAGCAAGCCAGTTTTACTTTTTATGTACTCAAATGACCTGAAAAAAATGGTTAGAAAATTGGCATCCATGCACACATGCTTTACGATCATATATTTTGACCTTAATAAATACACTAAAGTAAATGTCAGAATTGAAAAAGAAAGTCATAAATCATAAATTCTACTTGTTCTAAAAAGTAGGAATAGGCTGGGTGTAGTGGCACACACCTGTAATCCCAGCACTTGGGAGGCTGAGGCAGGAGGGTTGCTGTGAGTTCGAGGCCAGCCTGGGCTACAAAGTGAGTTTGAGGCCAGCCAGAGTGGCATAGCAAAACCCTGTCACAAAAAGACAAAAAAAAAAAAAAAAAAACCTCTCTGTCTCCTACATGTGAGGGGAAAAGTGGGCCAGGCACCCTGGAGTAGCCTTTCTCTCATTCAGGATTGCAGCACCCAATACTCAGAAATGGGACAATTTGGGCAAAAATTACCATTAGTCACCAGTAAGACGAAGAGTGACACTTCTCAGAATTCTATGGACTTTTTCCGGTTTGGTTTTCTTTTCTTCCAGTACTTCCGATTGAACCTGAGGCCTTGCATTGAGCTTCATCTCTGGCCCTTTTTTTTTTTTTTTTTTTTTGTGGGTACCGGGGATCGACCTCAGGACCTCGTGCGCCAGCAGGCGCCCGTGCCGCTGAGCGATATCACTGGCCCTTTTTTCGTATGTGGGTTCTGGGAGTCAAACTCGGGCCCTCGCGCTTGCCAGGCAGGTGCTTACGCCGCTGAGCCATCTCACCGGCCCTGGCCCTTTTTATTTTTAATTTCAAGACAGGGTCTCACTAAGTTGCTTGGGCTGGGCTAGAATTTGTGATCCTACTGTCTCAGCCTCCCGAATAGCAAAGGTGTGCAGGCAGAGAGGAACATTATACGAAAATAAAAGCAATCCTCCCCTGGTGTGGTGGCGCATGCCTGTAATTTCAGCACTCAGGAGGCTGAGGCAGGAGGATCACTTCAAATTTGAGGCCAGCCTGGGCTACATAGTGAGTTCAAGTTCAGC
This sequence comes from Erethizon dorsatum, assembly GCA_028451465.1. NCBI lineage: Eukaryota > Metazoa > Chordata > Mammalia > Rodentia > Erethizontidae > Erethizon > Erethizon dorsatum. The sequence continues at coordinate 121,307,926 of CM051827.1, forward strand.
CTGAACTACATAGTGAGACTCTGTCTCAAAAACCCCAAACAAAATAAAACAAAACACCCCCCCAAAAAAAGAAAAAAAAAAAAAAAGAATTCTGGTCTACTTGCTTTCACGGATCTTTTATTGGGAGGCACTGAATAGCCATTGGGAAACGGAAGCAGCAGTACAGACCATGGTATCTAAGGAGTTGGCAAGCTTAACTCCACTAATGAAATGCTTAGGCTTGTGCTTAATTATGCAAATGACAGTTTGTGATAATTGGTCCAGTTTTATAAACAACATTTGTATGTGTGTGTGCATGTGCGTGTGTATATGTGTGTGTTACTGGGGATTAAACCCAGGGCCTTCACAGTGAGCTACATCCCCAGACTTTTTAGTTTTTGAGATAGAGTTTCACTAAACCTCTAAATTGGCCGGGCTGGGTTTAAACTTGTGGTCATCCTGCCTCAACTTCCCAGAGTGCTGAGATGAACAACAGAGTTTTAAATTAGGGAGTTTAGTGGGGGGGATGATTACTGTCTCACCTGCGCTGTGCTCTTTTGAAGGTAATGACAGAATACTACAAAGCAAGTGAGAGATACCGAGCCCTAACAGATTGCCTGCTCATCAGAGCCTTTTGTATTTTTTACTGTGCACCTTTCTTTTCAATAGAATGTTTTTGTAGTTTATAATTTATGAATTGCATAAAAACTTTGTAGCTTCATTTTTTGTGAAACACATTCAAGATCTTCTGTAAGAAGGAAGCATTTACAAGGATATGCATTAATGAAGGTGGCACTGAAAATCTAAGGACTTATATAGACCCGATATTTGATAAATTGTAGTGTTTTGCTTTTCTTTTCTTTTCCAGACAAGTTCTCACTATGTAGCCCAGTCTGGCCTTGAACACACAGAGATCCTCCTGCCTCAGCCTCCAGAGTGCTGGGATTACAGGCATGTGCCACCACAATGTTTTGCATTCTTACAGAAAACTCTTAAAAATAATCACTTAAACGCTGAAGATGTGGCTTAGATTGCCTAGCATGCATGAGGCCCCTTGTCTATTCTCCAACACTGCCAAAAAATAAGCATAAATAAGTAAGCCAATAAATAAAATGGTCTTGATAATTTTCAAGGCCAAAATATAAATTAAAAACTTTCAAAAATCTAAAAATAAAAAATTCCGACTGTACTTTACTTCCCATTTGAAAGTACTCAGAAAGGAGCTAAGAGTTTAGCTCAGGGGTTGAGAGCTTGACTTGCATGTGAAAGGTCCTTGGTTCCGTACCTAGCACCTCTGAATGAATGAATGAGAGGGGTTGTACATCTTAGTAATTTTTTTGTTTTGTTTTGTTTTTTTGAGACAGGGTCTCGCTTTGTAGTGCAGGCTGGCCTTGAACTCACTAGATAGCCCAGGTTCTCCTCAAACTCATGATGATCCTCCTGTCTCAGCTTCTTGAGTGCTGGGATTACAGGCGTGCACTACCATGCTCAGCTGTACATACTAGTCTTAGAGTCTCAATTTAAAATTTGTATTTAACATAATGCCAGGCTTTAAAACTCTCCCTTGATTGATGCAAGCAAATGTTACCAGCAGACAAAACCCTCAGAAGAGAGACTGCGCCGCCCCTCCCCTCCCCGCTCTGTGTCCTCTTCCCTTCTGGCCCCGCCCCTCCACTATTGCCCCGCCTATGCCGCGACTGCCCCGCCTGTAGTGGGCGGGGCCGGGCCTTCTTAAGGGAGTGGGCGCTCCCCTGGCAGCTCGGCAGAGCACTCCTGTGCCGCCGGACTCCTGCCACCGCCGCTGCCGTCATGTCCTATCTGCTGTCGCAGGCCCGGCCCGCCACGGTGCTGGGCGCCATGGAGATGGGGCGCCGCATGGACGCGTCCGCCAGCGCCGCGTCGGTTCGCGCCTTCCTGGAGCGGGGCCACACCGACATAGACACGGCCTTCATCTACAGCGACGGCCAGTCCGAGAGCATCCTGGGCGGCCTCGGGCTCGGGCTGGGCGGCGCAGACTGCAGAGGTAACGGCCGCCCTTGGCTCTCTACCCCTTACACAGTGCAGAGCTCACCCCTGCCCAGCGCAGCTTCGTCCCCTTCCCGGGGCACAGACCTCCCCCAGCCCACCCCATGGCTCTGTGAGCCCCAAGCTCTTCAGACACATCTATCCACAGAGACCTGAACAGTTTTTTACTCCTTTCCTCCTCTTTCCCTGAGCCACAGTGATGCTCAACCCTGGTCTAGCCGGAACCACCTGGCTGTCCCCTCTCTGGTACACTGACAACGTGGGAATCTGACTTTATGTACCCTTCCCTTCTCATCCTTCCACTGATTTGCCCCTCCCCGGCCTGATCTGCAGGAATCCTGTCCTTACCACTTTGGCTTTTCCTGACACACGCGCAGATGTGATTTTGACACAGCCCCAGATGTGACTTTGGAGCCTGTAGGAGATCAGCTTCCTCCTTTGCTCATGCCAGCCTTGCACTGGCCCATGGACCTTGATCCTGGTAGCTGCTGGTGCCTGTAGGCTTGACGGTACCTCCTGCTTCATTGAGGTGGAGGCTCTGGGATCCATAATGGCCCCCAAGTGGCTGATGCACTTGACCTCCTTGTGCCAGGCGTTGTTTTAATTTGCATCTCTCAAATGACCAGTGATGTTGAACATTTCTTCATATATTTATTTGCTGTTTGTACTTCTTTATCTGAGAAGTGTGTATTCATCTCAGATGCCCATTTTTGGATTGGGTCTTTAAGTTTGGGGGGGTCTGATTTTTTTGAGTTCTTTATATACTATGTTCTGGATAGTAATCCTTTGAAGAATAGCTGGCAAACATTTTTTCCAATACTGTGGGTTGTCGCTTCATTCTGTTGGTGGTTTCTCTTGCTGTGCAAAAGCTTTTTAATGAGATGAGATCCCAGTTGTTGATTCTTTGTGATAGTTCCTGTGTGATCAGGGTTTTGTTCATAAAGTCTTTGCCTACACCAATGTCTTCAAGATTCTACCTATTCTATCTTCCAGCAGATTTAATGTTTCTATCTTAATATTTAGATCTTTGATCCATTTTGACTTTAGTGTGTGGTGAAAGCTATGGGTCCAATTTTAATCTTCAGCATGTGCAAAGCCAGTTTTTCCAGCACCACTTATTAAAGAGGCTATCTTTCTCACAGTGCATGCGTTTGGCACCTTTGTCAAAGACAAGGTGGCTAAGTATGTTTGGAATTGTTTCTGCATCTTCTAATCTGTTCCATTGATCTTCAAGTCTGTTTTTCTTGCCAGTACCATGCTGTTTTTATCACAGGCAGCTACCTCTAATCTTATTTCTGACTTTTTTTTTTTCCTTTTCACCACTTCTCTCATTCCATTCCCGAGGCCAGGGGTAGCTGGGTCAGTACCCACAGATCTCAGATCTGAAGGTAAGTTCACATCAGGAATGGGAGGAAAGGAAAAGTTTCAGATGCATAGTTCCTCAAGCCTGGTCTCTCCCAGGTCTCAAAGTTTCCCAAACTGGACTCTAGGAAATGACTTTAAGCCCAAGCAGATTCCAAGTGTGGGGAGTGTGAAGAGGACGCTCCTCTCACCTACATGTCTGGCCAACTAGGATTCTGAACAGGGAAGGCAGGAAAGTGGGGACTACTGTGGATGGCCCTGTGATGGCCCATTTTCTCGGGAGAAGTCTCTTGCTCATCCCTGCTTTTCCTTCGTAGAGGCATATGTCGAGCTGCTTCTGTCTCTTTCCCGAGTTTCTCTTGCAGTTGCCTTACTGTTGTTCGTTTCCAGAGTCACCCTTTGTCCCTGCTGCATCTAGATCATCTTTCAGAACTAGAAGGTGGACCGTGGAGCTCAGGTCTTAAAAGCATCCCGAGGCTCCCACAGCTTTCTGAAGCCAAACCCATGTGTGCATGTAGAGCCTTTTAGCATCTAGATGTGCCCCATGTCCCATGCCCTGGACCTGGTGCTGTGATACCTGAACTAGCAGCACAGCTCCCACATGGGGCTTCCTTCCCCCTCGGCTTTTTTCTGCACCTCAAACTTCCCACTTTTCCACAACTGTTGGTCTGCTCTGATTTTCCCTTGGAGGTTCTGACTGAGATTCTAAAGACAGCTTTCTTGAACTTCCAGTGGACTTCACATCATGATGCCCTAGTTCCTTTAGCACCTCGTGCACTTCCTGGCCTCTTTCCTCTAGGGCTGCCCCTCAGACTGAGTCCTTGAGAACAGAGGTAACCCGGCTGGCCCTGGGTCTCTACGTTTCCCTTAAATTCTGGTGGGGATGGTTAGAAGAATGGAAGAGAAGAGAGGGCCACACAGTTATCTGGTTATTTCTGACGTTACCTCGTTTCTTCCTCTGAAATGTCTCTTTGGGTTGCAATCCTCTTCTCCCAGAAGTTACTCAAGTGCCAGTTACAAATGTTTATAATAGCCCTGTATAGGATGATCATCCCATTGTACATGGGGAAACTGGCCCAGAGAGCTTACTTTGCTTCCAGGGTCCCACAGTTGCCTGTGGTGGGAATTGACCATGGATTTGACTCTTGAAATCTACATTGCTTTTAACCTGGAGACAGAGCCTGACCCTGTGTGTGGAGCTGAGGCTTTCCACTTTTGCCCTGCCTTTCTGATTCCCTGGTCCCTGTTATGGTTTGTGTCTCAGCTACTTCCACTAGGCCTGGGTGTGGATCAGCAGGCAGAGGGCACCACCTGTTACCTCTTTTGTTCTGTCCCTGGCTGATTTTAGGTTTAAACTGAATCAATCCATTCTTTCCCTGCTCATCCCACTTCTCAGCTTTTGTTTTTACAATACTCCCACTTGCCTGCTCAATGTGAGAGCTGGCCCAAGTGATGGCCCAGCATCTTGTGTGGAATAAAGGTGGCCCTGGGCCTGCTGCCTGGTGTTTTTTTCAGGGCTGGGTGGTGATGGGGTAGGAGTCCAGACTAAAGTCTTCAGAGGGCAGAGGCAATAGCAGCCCACTCCTGAGGGTCTCCCCAGCCCCTGAACCCAACCTTACCTCTTAACAGTGGGGATGGAGGAGGCCCATCTTTTCTATGATGGGAAGTCAGCCATGAGCAGTTATGAAAAAAACTGCCAGGTTTTCCTCTGCTTTCAGCACCATCAGCAGTAAGCCCCTGCTGGTGTCCTCAAATCCAATTCATTTCTCACACCTGGATACAGCACTGGCACTCACAGCAGGGTACCTCAGTCCCCAACACTGCCCACTTTAGATGCCAATTGCAAGCTTGTTTTACCTGTTTCTATCCCACTACAAATCAGGGTTCTCACAAGCCCTTCTTCAGTTGTTAATTTGCTTAAGCAACTCACAGAACTCAGGGAAACACTTGCATTGAGTTTTTTATCACAGAGGATGACAAAGGACACAGGTGAAGCGCCGCAGAGGGTAAGGTATGAGGAGCGAGGGTGCCACCCTCTGGGAACCATGTGTTCACACATCCTGGAAGCTCTCTGAACCCTGTGCTTCTGAGTTACTTGGAGACTTCATTGCCTGAGTGTGATTGCAGACTGAAAGGGGGACATGGAAAGGGGTTGGTCTCTATGAAGCTTTCCTGCCACCAGGCATGGGGCAGGATCCCTCTGGAAGGAGGAGGATGTCAATGACCTACAAGGTAGGTCAGAATTTGTGTGTGTGTTTTTTTTTTTTTTTGCAGTACTGGGGATGAACCTAGGGCTTCAGGCATGCTAGGTGAAGTGCTCTACCACTCAGCTCTGCTGCCAGCTCCCACAGAATTTCTTTATGTCAGCTACAGGCAGAGATTAGAGAAGGGAGTTATAAGCCAGGAATAATAGACATAAAAAATATGTATCTCAATGTCACACACCATGAACTAGATTTTCTTTTCATAAACACCTGCAAATAAAACAATTTGGATAAAAGTCCACCGTTGAACTTAAAAATGTTCCAGGATACTGTGTGCCACTTTAAACACTCACTCCCATCTCCAGCAGTGGCTTTACTCTCATGTTAGCTGGAGAGCACTGGGTGCTTGGTATCCATCAGTCTTAGCCATGGTTTGGGAGAGGGAGACTGTGTGTATGTGCGCGTGTAGAGGCAGTAAAAGGGCCACGAAGGTGCCTGTTTTCCTCAGGAAATCCCTGTTCCAAGTACTGTAAAGGGAAACAAGGGCTGGAGAGGGCAAGAAAGCCCAGCTCTGGGGGCTGCTCTCAGCTGTCCCCAAAGTTGCAGCAGTGCACTGGCTAACTAGATGAATGGTGGGAATCCAAACAGAAGCACGAATCTAAAGGCCTTTCTCAGTCTCTTGCTGTCTACAGGGGGACACCTGTGGACAAAGTTTTATTCTTTATGGAAACATAGTTAGTCCCCATCACCCTTCCTTGTCCTCATCCACAGCAAAATAAATAGCTGCTCCCTCCAGAAGGGTGGTCACAGTCCTGTGTGGCCCAGGGGAGACCAGAACATGCTGGAGTCTGTGGTCCTGAGTCCCAGGGTCAGTCGTCCTCATCCTCTGACTCCGATTCTTCTGAAGACTCGGGTGCGCTCTCTGGCAAGTCATCATCTCCCATCTGCTGGAACCTTCCTGACTGGGCGTCCCACATGTATTGGATGGTCACCTTGAATTCGGCCATCTCATATCCAAAAAGCTTCTGCAAGAGGCAGAGGGACACCAGAGGAAGAATGAATGTTATCGGAAGTGCAGGCCAGAGAAAGGCAGCGATCCCTCCCGCCAGAGCCCTGGACAGCCAGACTCACCAGGACGCGGGCCTGCTCTGGGGTCAGCACGTCACCCTCCTTGCACACCTCGTAGTCAGACAGTAGGGTCACCACACCTGCAGGAGGGTGGCTTGAGGTTACTTTTGGCACAGAGGCCTGCACAGTACTTGCTGCCATTGCCCCGAGTTGGGAAGCATGTGGTGGCTGCCTGTCCTCCCCACAGCTCAGTTCACAGTGGGCAATGGTCACCACCTCAGCGGCCCTTTAGTGCTGTATTCCGGCTGTGGCACTCTCCACTTTCACCTAAACTATGAGCTGGGTGCTCAGCCCCATTCTCACATGAGAAAATGGGGCCCTGTAGAAGTAACTTGCTCAACCAGGAAGACGTGGGCCTGAAAGCCTGTGGTCCTGGGCTCCAGGCTGTCACCTTTCAGCTCTGGGGTCTGCTCGTACCTCTCTTGAGGGCAGTGGGCAGCCCCAGCTGCCTCAGCTGTGGCTCCATGGAGTGGGGGAACTGCTCCAGGGGCCCTGGATCCAGGCTCACGGTGAAAGTTGCTTTGTTACCAGCTCGGGCAAAGTCCATTTCCGTGTATTTTGTGAACCACCTTAGGGAAGCAAGTGGTGACAGGGAGGTTCCTGAGCCATCAGCCAACTGATATTGAGCCCCCAGCAAGTGCCCAGTGGTTCTAGGCCTCCCCAGGCTGGTGGCCAGGCTGGAGCACCATGCCCAAGAAGACAGAGATACATCTGGTTATGGTCCACTGTTCTAAGTAAGAGGCTTCCAGGAGCCAGTTCCAACTTCATGCCGCCATACTGGACAGTCCCTTCATCAGTCCTGGAATCCTCTTACCTCCTCTTCCCCTCCATTCCTCAGGGAGACTTACTCATTGACCTCCTCCTTTGTGCGGTTGGTGAAAAGGAGGCCAACTTCACCCCTCAACTTCTTACTGACCTGTAAACCAAAAGTGAGCACCAGTTTTCTATTGGGGATGGTTTTGCCCATCAGGGGACATCTGGTACTATCTAACGACTTTTTCAGTTGTCAGAGAAAGAGGAGGGGTGGAGGGGGTGACACACAAGGTACAATTCCCTGGGTCTGGAGATTAAGGGGAACCCAGAGCTGTAAGCCAGGCCTGGCCCTCCCGAACCACAGGGTAGCCATGTGGCTGGAGTGGCCATGTGGAAGCAGTAGGAAAGACAGCTTGGCCTTAGCCCCTCCCAGTGAGGGTCAGTGACTTACCTGGTGCAGGTTGTCTTTGTACTCATCAGATGGGCTTTGACCCAAGGCAACCATCATCACCTTGTTTTTGCCAAAGAACATCCTACCAAGAGAAAGGAGGATGTGAACGGAAGTGCCTCACTTCTCCCTCTCTCAGGCAGCTGCAAGCAGCTGCAGACCCCAGGAGCCCAGGGAGCCAGCACCAAGGTGTGGTAGGAGGTGTGTCCAGAGGCTCCCACTTCTCCATGTAGTCTACCCACCCTGTCCCAGCTCAGGGTCCCTTCCATTATTTTTCCACCCTAGGAACCTGACATGGGTAACAATTTGTTGCCAGGCCACACCATCTGCATTATGTAACAATCTCTCCCAGACTGAACCGGGCAGGGGCTCTCCCAGAACTGGTGCAGCAGGAGACTGACCCCAGAGCCATCTGCCACATGGTCCCCACAGCTTGATCTTGGTCTCAGTCTGTGGCAGATGCCACAATGACATTCTAAAACTGCATGATGTTTGAAGTCCAGGGTCAATGGCAACTTCTCACAAAGGAAGCAATTCTCAAACGACCTCTGAGGAATTACCAAGTCCTGTCTCCTCATTGTTCCTATAGCCCTGGAGCTCAACACGAGACCAGTTTTAATGTTTAAAAAGTGCACGTCAGCAGAGGTGACACTTTGTCATTGTTAATGTGCCATCTGTGTGACCCAGGGACCAAAAGGGTCAGACACTGTTCTTGTGCTCTAGCAGAGAGCAGCCTGGGCTCTCCTCACTCATCAGGACCCTCACCCGCCCGCTCACCGGCTGTGCTTCCAGGCATTCCGGATGTCCTTCAGCTTGCTGTTCCTCATGTTGGCCACAGAGAAAATGAAGAGGTACTTGTACGTGTCCACACATTTCCGAAGCTGTGGGACAATTTATGAGGCTCTGGAGTTTAAGGGGCACTGTGGGTTGGGCAACTCTACCTAGGCCTTTAATCTGGTTGTCTCTTCACTGTCATTACTGACACTAAAGCCACTAAGTACAGGGGAAGCTGAGCCACGGGTCTAGACCCCTTATCTGTCCTAGGTGTCTAACTTATCCCAGACGGATAGTGCAACTGATCACTTGTTTTTGCTTGGTCCACTCACCATCAACCTAGAAACATCGAAACATCTGCCCTCAATGGACAGGCTCCTGCTAAATGGAAACACTGGCACCTCATTATTTGCTGATAAGGGGAGCTGGTTCATCTGAACTGCTCTGGTGCTGTTGCTGGCTGAAGCCATCATAAGGTGCAATTCCATTCTTAAGAGATGGAATCTCTGTGCTGCACGTGACTCTGCTCTCAGCCAGCCTGAAGCCTGGGGCTGCTGGGTCAACAGCAATGCAGGTGGGTCAGTACAGTCACCCGTGCCTTTTAAACGCCTTAGCCTTTGACACTGGAAAGGCTACAAACCTTGCTAAGCTTCAGTTACCCCAACTGCAAGACAGCAATAACATCATTTAGTGGCTACTATCCATGTCATAGAGATCTGAGGAGCAGGGTGTGGAAAAAGACATATGAAACAGCACAGTGTAGGGCACATGCTAAGATTTCAACCACAGTTGGAGATCCTCACTTGGTAAGTTTTTATTGATTTTGGTGGTGTTATGCTTGTCGGAGGAAAGGGCTGGACCAGCAGCTTCTTCTTTTTTAAAAATTTAAACAGCATGTTTCCCTAGCAAAGTCCAATTCCTACCTTTATAAATCAAACATATTAACCACCCCCCCATAAAAGCAGCACACACTTACTTCTTCTATCAGGTTCTGTTTCAGTTCCAAGCCTTTCTTGGCGGTTTTTGTTAAGGAAACTAATAGAAAGAAGAAAGAGATGTAAGAGATGAATCTGGGCACTCTGGAGGCTTATTTCCTTCCCCCCTTTGGTGGCTCAGCTGGACTAAGGCAGTGTGAGGGAGGGCAGCAAGGCTGTGGCTGTCATCACTTCTGGCACAAAAGGCCATTCCCAGGGTCCATGATGTGCTTACTCTCCAGTGTTCCCATCTGGCGACCCCTGGCTATGTCCCCCGCCACTTATACAAACTGAGTGTTTCTTAGCCCCTCAGGCTAACCCCTAAATCTACTGCAGTGTGGGGACAGAGCTTGCCCCTACTGTTGAAGTGCTCTCAGTGGGAGCCCTAACCTGCTAGCCTAGACAGGTTTCTTCCTGCTCTTGGCCACGGTGCACAGAAGCCACTGATGGCTGGCCCATGCTGTGGGATGGAACCTGGGTACCATCTCTCTTCTATTATATGTCTGCATTTCAGTACTGCAATTTGGACCCATGGATGCAGTATTGCCTCTTTGCAGTGGGACAAGCGAACCTACTGGGGCCTAATTTGCCCCCAGAGTTTGGTATTTGCCAGATCGGGCTAGGACTCCCTCCACAGAATCAAATTAATCCATACGCTCTTACCAGAGCACCAAATATAAATCATTAGGTCCCCCTAGGAAGTGTCCTGGCTCCCAACAGTCCTCCTTTACAAGGCACACATAGTCAAGGCAATCACACCAGCCAGTGGCAGGGGCAAAAGGAAGGCAAACAGCTGGTCTTTTCATCATCTCCACTGCTGTGACTTTGGTCTAAGCCAGTATGACCCTCCTCGTTTACTGCCGGCCTTGGTCTTTCCATTTTTGCGCCCAGTTCCCATCTTCCTTAGGCTATTCTTAAACTTTACCTGTTCAAAATAAAGTTAAACTACACTGTTCCTCTGTTCAAGGGCTAGCATGTCTACCCATTTCACAGGGAGTGAAAGCCAATTCCTTACAAAAGCCTTGCCTTCCCTCCTTTAACTCTATTTTGATCATTCTGCTCCAGCCATACTGGCTCCTTGTCCCAGAACATGTCAACTATGCTCACTTCAGGCCTTTTGCACAGCGTGTTCCCTCTACTTTCAACGACCTTCTCCCAGGTAACTCCACAGGTCGCTCACCTCCTTTCTTCAGGTTTCCACTCCTTTGTCACATCAGGGAGACCTCTTCTGACTACTTTTAAATAACATCAGCTTCATTTTCTTTTTACCTCATTCTTTACTCTGAGACTCATCAGAGTACTTCCCAGCTAAAATTACGCTAGATGAAGCTAGGCCTTCCTTGTTTTAACTTTTGTATCTTTCGCTGCCTACAAAGTGCCAGGTCCCTAAATATTTGTTGAATGTGCTGGAGGTGCAGTGTAAGATACACGGCACCATAGTAAAGGTAGTCTAGGAGATGCCCTGCAAACCGAGAACCGAGGATCCAGCCCTATGTATACCGGAGGATAAGTATGGCAAGAGGGACTGCAGGTCTAACAGCCGGACGCGGGAACAAGACTGTGCTGAAGAAGGGGAAAGGGAAGCAGGGACACAAAGGGAGCGAAGAGGGGTCGGGACTGAGATGGAGAATGTGTGCTAAAGCGACACCGGTCGAACACAATTTGGGTGGTTGGAAACTGTCTCTCCGCCCCGTAGGGCTGGCAAAAGCCCAAGAGGCCATGCAAAAACTCCGCTCCATGGACCCGACCTGGCCCCGGAACGTCCCACCCCAACTCGCAGAAGCCGCGGAGCTCTTTACGGAGGCCCGGACGTTCCACTCCGTGACTCAGTCTAACTGAAGCCCCTACCGAAAGCCAGGCGGTCAGCCCAAGGAGATTCCCACCAGGTCCGGACGCCCCCCTTCGCTCACCTTTCTTGTCGCGCTTGGATTTGGGCATCGCGCTGAAACCACGTGCAGCGGAAGGCGGTGTGGCTTGTTAGGACCTCAGCGGCGCGGGGGCCTCTGGGACGGCCCTCGGGAGCTGTCCTCGCGCGCGCCTGACCCAATCTGAGCTGTGACCCGTTTGTCCCCCCCCAGGCCGCCACTTGCGCTTTCTCCGTGTCTGCAGGGAAACTTCCCAGGACTCTCAGTCGCTTCTGAGTCCCCAAGAGTCCTCCACCAAAGTCCTCTCGCTCGCTCGCTACTCTATGGTTCCGGGAGGCGGAGCCTACGGCCCGGTGCATGCCGGGGCGGCGGGGGAGAGTCTCCGGGTTTGTGTCATGGCGGCGGGGCCGGGTTCCGGGCTCTGGTTCTGGGCTGTGCTGCTTATCCCTGTGACCGCGGTTTATGAAGACCAAGTGGGGAAGTTTGATTGGTGCGTACGTGTGGGGCTGGTTCGGGAAGGAGGTGGCTGTTTTCCAGAACCGTTTCCTACCTGGTAAAAGGAGGGAGGTTACCATGGAGCAGGATCGGCTGCATAACTTGCTGCACCTCGTGCAAAATGAAAACGTGGGACCCCTGTTTAAAAATAAAGAATTTTAAGATTTCGACGGAGGAGCACTAAGCCAAGTGCTGGGGAGATTTTCTCAGCTGGTATTTATAGTGTGACTGTTGAAGCTGGCCTTCCTTTGGGGTTCCGGTCTGATCCCTCCTCCCACTTCAGGTCCCGTTTCTGCGACTGTCAGGTTTCTGGTCTCCCGGGTGTCAGTGAACTTTCCATTCTCCTCGAACTGGCTGTCGTCACTTGGTCAGATGAACAAGGGCTGGGTCTTTGTAAGTCCTGTATTGAGTCCTGTTTCGCCTCCTTTCGTCCGAAGGTGGTCCTGGGCACAGAGAATGGGCGCCCCAAACGCTCATCCGTTAGTGCTATGCTTTATCCATTTTGCCACTTAAGGGTTGTGTGATCCTGGGAAAGTGACTTAGCCACTCTGTGCTTTGGGCTTGTCTGTCAAATGGATTTATGAACAGTTCACTAGTTCCTACAATAATTGTGAGTATGAATGAGATAATCCCTTTAACATACTTAGCACAAAATCTGGCTCATCACGGCGCAGCTCAGGTTTGTCCTCTTCTGTGAAGTCTTTCTGTCTCAGATTGATGTATTTGTTGAGTGCCTGTTGTATGGCAGACAGGGTGACAAGTGCATTGTAAGTCACATTTTTAATGATGTGTGCAAGTGTTCCAAATGTCATATGTGTATATTACACATATATAGCAGGACACTCCAGTTTAGCAAAATACTATATGCAGTTTTCAAATTGAAAAATACACAGGAGGAAACAAAACATTGAAAGTTTACCCATGGTGGTGATTATACAAAGTATGATCAAAATATACAGTGAATGTTTAAATTTAAAAATTCATTATGGTAAAAGACACATTGCCATTAATCCCCCTCAATATGCTCTCCCTCTCTTTGAACACACTTATGCCATCATTCTTGTCACTTTATGAGGCAGTTCTGGAAGTGCACTCTTGTGTCTTTACAAAGTGTGATAAAAATTTAGTAAATGCTGCTACCTAGCACCATCCAATGGAAAGACAGGCTTGTAAAAACATTACTGTATGTCCTCATCCCCTGGTTCACCAGATCTGGTACCATGTAACTTCTGGTTCTTCTGCAAAGTCAGAATGACTGTGAAAGGAAAATGTTTTGAATCCATTCAGGACATCAAGGCACCCATGACAGTGCAACTAAAGACACAAAAGAGGATGTCCAGAACTGCTTCAGTTTTTGGTTTGTTTTGGTTTTTGCTTTTTTTTTTTTTTTGAGAGAGGGTCTCTCCAGGTATTCCAGGCTGGCCTTGAACTTGGGGTATACCCCAGGTTGGCCTTGAACTTTTGGCAGTTCTCCTGTCTCAGCCTTCTGAGTGCTGAGATTACTGGCGTGTACCATCACACCTGGCTTCATAGAAAATTGTTGTTTGGTTTGGTTCTTAGTAGTCCCCTTCTCTACTCCCTGAGGATGCTTGCCTTTCTTTGAGCCACTATATCTTCAAGGGGCATTTTGGGATGGTTATACCTTTTCTTTCTGACTTTTCCCTTGGGCTGGATTCTGTTGTATAGCAGCATGAATTTTCTTATACATCTCTATCAAGCCTGGAGTTACATTGTTCTAATATACTGAAAGAAGTATTTTTAATAAGCAATATCATCTTCTGTTAGGTAATGCATATAAAACACATGCTTCTGGTGTACTGCATTAAATTCCTTGCTTCTAGAATCATGACCAGGAAATCTTTTGGTATTGTTTTTGTGCCTGAGTCTTTCCGTGTTGTTCAGGCTGGTCTGGAACTCCTGGGCTCAAGCAACCCTTCTGCCTTGCCTTTCCAAGTAGCTGGGACTATAGGCACATACCATCGTGCCCAGACAAACAACAGTATGTATGTATGTGTGTATGTATGTATGTATTTATTTCTTGAGACAGGGTCTTGATATGTAGTGCAGGCTGGCCTTGAACTCTCTTTTGTATCCCAGGCTGGCCTCAAACTCACAGCGATCCTCCTACCTCAGCCTTCCAAGTACAGGTATTACAGGTATGCACCAGCATGCCCAGCAAACAACAGTATTTTAAAAGAGAGAATGGGATTTATAGTGAGAAGGTTTTTATTTTGGCCCTACTTCTAACAGTAACTATCTAACTGACCTTTCTGGACTTTAGTTTCCTCACTTGTAAAATGAGGGCAATAGTATTAGTTTTAGATATTTTATAAGGCTTTTCAGTGGACATAGTGAGACTAGAGTATATGAAAATACAGGTAGACATTGCCAAATACAAACCTTTCTATTCCAAGTTTAGCTTCTTTTCATGAAAAAGTTAGATGAAGCAACATCATGATAAGGGAAATGCAGTGTAAATGCCATGTGTGCCTAATGTGCTAGGGATTGCAGTACTTCTTAATTGACAACGGCATGTGGGACCTCTTGGATACCTGTCAGTCGGCCATGGGAAGTTAGTTATGCTCCCTTTATGCATAGGAAAGGGTATTTTAAAGTGACAGACATGTAGCTCAAGGAGAGCACGAGTACCAATTCAGATGGATCCTGAGTATGTGTGGGCTAGAAAGGACAAAGGCCTGACCTGGTCTATGGTGCTTTGTTGGAATTTTGCATACTTTTTTTTCCCTAGAGGTCACTGAGGTTAGAAAGGAATGTTGGAGTGTATGCTCATCAAAGGCAGGCCTGCATGTGTTCATTTGTAAGCTGAGTGCCTGGTCCCACTATCAGTGAATATAGAGAAGACTAACTTTGTTCTAGTGGGATTTATGCCAGGGGCTTTTTTTTTTTTTTTTGTAAGACAGGTTGTTATGTAGTTCAGGCTGGCCTTGAACTTGTGGTAGTCCTCCTGCCTCAGCCTCCCCAGCATTGGGCTTACAGGCATGCACCACAATACCTAGCCCTCAGGGGCTCTTCTAGGTGTCACTTACCTTGAGTAAATATGTGCTTACATTTAGCTGGAAGACAGTATTTCTATTTGGAGGTTATTCTCTTCTTTGGTTCCCTTTGCTTTTGACTGTATTGTATGGAAATCTTTTCTGTCAGATCTTCTCAATAAACATTTCTTAGGCATCATAATGTAGGTGTGATGGTGATAACCCAGTGATTTGTTGTTTTGCAGATCATTTTGTGCAATGATGACTTTGACCCTCATGTTCCCCTGCTCTTCCACAGGAGACAGCAATATGTTGGGAAGCTTAAGTTTGCCTCCTTGGAATTTTCCCCTGGATCCAAGAAGTTGGTTGTGGCCACAGAGAAGAATGTGATTGCAGCGTTAAATTCTCGTACTGGGGAGATCTGTAAGTGGGCCATGCAGACTGGTTGGCTTCTGGGTGGGAAGGCTGATAATAGTGAATCTGAGTGGCCTGTGGCTTGTCATGCCTGCCTGTCTGGTTCCCAAGTTAGGGACATGTTGGCCAAAAGATTCTTTTCTGTAATGGATTCTGATTGTTTGTTTTTTGGTCTTGTCATCTTTGAGTATTTAATATCCCTGTAGCTGGTCTTTGTGGTTTATTCTCTTAGTCCTGAGCATCTTTAAATACTGCAAGATCTTGCTGAGCCAGGTGTGGTAGCGCATGTTTTTTTTTTTTTTTTTTTTTTTGTGGGTACCGGGGGGTCGACCTCAGGACCTCGCGTGCCAGTAGGCGCCCGTGCCACTGAGCGATATCACCGGCCCCTTTTTCGTATGTGGGATCCGGGAGTCGAACTCGGGCCCTCGCGCTTGCCGGGCAGGCGCTTAAGCCGCTGAGCCATCTCACCGGCCCCGATAGCGCATGTTTGTAATCCCAGTGCTCAGGAAGCTGAGACAGGAGGATCACTCCGAGTTCGAGGCCAGTCTCAGCTACATAGTGAGTTCAAGACCAGCCTGAACTACAGAATGAGACCCTGTCTCAAAAAAAAAAAAAAGATAATTGCTGCAAAGCACCTTACTCTGTGTTATAGTAAAGGGTCAGATGCCCTCCTCTCTCTTAGATTGTTGGATTGTTGGCTGGATTGCTCTTAGGTACTAAACTTGTAGAAATGGAATTTGTAATCACTGTTTTTCTTATGAATCAGATGGGTTTTGTTAATCTTACAATTGTTTGTCCGATGGAGTGGTAGTGGGGACTGGAGGTACAGAGGCCTCATGTGGGGACATAGTGACCCCTTCCAACCCTTCTTCCCCTCATTACTTAGAGAATGGGACTAGATCATGGCCTATTAGCTGTATTCCTCTTCTCCTCTAAATAATATTGGATACTGCTGTCCAAACAGAGTTCTCTTTAGCCCTCTCCCAGGCTTCTTGGTCATGGAGATGTCCACAGTCATGCCTGCTTCCTTCTTTCAGTGTGGCGCCATGTTGACAAAGGCACGGCAGAAGGGGCTGTGGACGCCATGCTGCTCCACGGACAGGGTAAGCACAGGCCTGCTGGGTCTCCGTTGTGGGGCCGGCACCCTCTCATTCCTTGGTTCTCTTCTTTGTACAAGGTCTGAAAGGGAAAGGGAAAGGGTGCACCTGGCAGTGAAGGACAGGTGCTCTTTAAAGTCTATTTGCTTCTCTAAGTCAGAGGTGAGGCTACTCCTGGTGGACTCTATGAGGCAACAGAGCAAGCTTGGGAAATAACTGCACCACGGTCTTTTCTCTTCCAGATGCAATCACTGTGTCCAATGGGGGCCGCATCATGCGCTCCTGGGAGACTAACATCGGGGGCCTGAACTGGGAGATAACCTTGGACAGCGGCAGGTAGGGGAACAAGCTGTGCTCCATCCTGGCTGACTGAAAGGCTCGGCTGGGGCACACATTTGCATGGACACCCAGGCCCTGTGAGGAGGCAGAGAACATCCAATGCCCATTCTTGATGTGCTTGAGGTTATGGAGAATGCGTCTTTACTCAGCCAGCGTTTACTGAGCACATCTAAAGGGCTCTGAGCTAGGGTCAGAATTTATTCTTTCTTTTTCTTTTTTTTTTTCCTTTCCTTTTTTTGTTTTTTGAGACAAGGTCTTGTGGGTGTAGTCTAGACTGGCCTCGAACTCGAGGCGATCCCCCTGCCTCAGCCTCCCAAGTGCTAGGATTACAGGTGTGTGCTAGCATGCCTGGCTATTTTTTCTAATTCTTTTTCTAATTTATTTTATTTTAATTTTTTTCCAATTTTTTATGCGCTGTATGTATTTGGGTTTCTCATACAAGAGAAACCATGTGATATTTAAGCTTGTATATTTGATTTATTTCACTTAATATTATGGTCTCAAGATGCATTCATTTTCCTACAAGTAACTCATTTATCCTTCTTTTATGGCAGAGTAGTGTTCCATTGTGTATAAATACCATATTTTCTTTACTTATCTGTTAACGGACTACAGACTGCTTCCAAGATTAAGCTATTATGAGTTGTGCTGTTATAAACATAGGTATACATGTATTGCTGTAATTATGTCTTTAACTCTTTTTTTTTTTTTTTTTTTTTTTTTTTTGGGTACCGGGGGGTCGACCTCAGGACCTCGCGCACCAGGAGGCGCCCGTGCCGCTGAGCGATATCACCGGCCCCTTTTTCGTATGTGGGTTCCGGGAGTCGAACTCGGGCCCTTGCGCTTGCCGGGCAGGCGCTTAAGCCGCTGAGCCATCTCACCGGCCCCTGTCTTTAACTCTTTTGGGGAAGCTACCTAGAATAGATGGGTCAAATGGTCTGTCCTCCCTTCTCCCTTCCTTCTTTCCTTCCTTCCTTATTGTTTTTTGAGTATGTATTACAGGCTGGCCTTGAACTCATTATGTAGCACAGGCTGGGCTTGAACTCACAGCGATCCTCCTGCCTCAGCCTCTCAAGTGCTGGGATTACAGGCGTGTGCCACCCACCCAGTTTAGGAATGGAATTTCCATTTTTAGTTTTTTGCTAAATCTCCATACAGATTTCCATAGTGGTTGTACTAGTTTACATTCCCACCAACAGTGTGGAACGATTCCTTTTTCCCGGCAGCCTTGCCAGCATTTCTCGTTACGTGATTGCTTGCTGATGGCCATTCTTTCTGGAGTGAGATGGAATCTCAGTGTTGTCTGATTATGCATTTCTCTAATGGCCAGAGATTTTGACATTTTTTTCATGTATTTATTGGCCATTTGTACTTCTTTTGAGAAGTATCTATTCATTTTAGTTGTCCTTTTTTTTTTGTTTTGTCTTTTTTGTGGGTACCGGGGGTCGACCTCAGGACCTCGCGCACCCGCAGGTGCCCATGCCACTGAGCGATATCACCGGCCCCTTTTTCGTATGTGGGTTCCGGGAGTCGAACTCGGGCCCTCGTGCTTGCCAGGCAGGCGCTTACGCCGCTGAGCCATCTCACCAGCCCTAGTTGTCCATTTTTTGATTGGGTCTTTTAATTTTGGGGGTCTCTAATTTTTTTGAGTTAATATATTCTAGGTATTAGTCTTCTGTCTGAGGAATAGCTGGCAAAATCTCTTTCCCATTCTGTAGGTTGTCTCTTCACTCTGTTGATTGTTCCTTCAGTATGCAGCTTTTTTTTTTTTTTTTTTTTTTTTATTTTAAAGAGAAGAAAAAACAAAACAAATCAAAAAAAGAACAAATTTTCAAAACAACATAATATGAGGGTAACAATGGTCAATGCATTACGTATTATTATCTTTAAGTTAGTTATTCAGGATACCAGACATTAGCATTCAATTGTCCAAACATTATTGGCACAAACCTTACTCTTCAATGAACTAAGTAAAACTGGTAGTGTATCTATCTTAACCATCTTATATACATATACAATTTTTTTCCCTTTCCCTTCTTTCTTTTCCCCATTCCAGTCTCTCTTTCTTATTGACCAGTTTCTTTTTGATTCACCGTGTCTATTGTACATTTTAGATCTTATTTACTCTTTCAGTTTCTCATACTAGAGAGACAATACGATGCTTACACATGTGCGTCTGGTTTATTTCACTTATGAGTATTTTCTCGAGTTGCATCCATTTACCTATAAAAGTCTCCAGTTTATCCTTCTTTATGGCTGAATAGTACTCCATTGTATAAAAATACCACATCTTTCTCATCCATTCCTCAGTTGATGGGCATTTGGGTTGTTTCCAAGATCTGGCTATTACAAATTGTGCTGCTATAAACATGGGTGCACATATATCACTGTGGTACGATGTTTTTAATTCTTCTGGGAAGATGCCCAGAAGGGGAATAGCTGGGTCAAATGGGACCTCCAACCCTAGTTTTTTGAGGAATCTCCACACTGACTTCCACAGTGGCTATACCAGTCGACACTCCCACCAACAGTGAAGAAGGGTTCCTTTTTCCCCACAGCCCCTCCAGCATTTGTTATTAGTTGATTTCTTTATAGTAGCCATTCTTTCTGGAGTGAGATGGTATCTCAGTGTTGTTTTAATTTGCATCTCTCGAATGACTAGTGATGTTGCACATTTTTTGGTATATTTATTTGCCATTAGTATTTCTTCATCTGAGAAATGTGTATTCATCTCAGATGCCCATTTTTGGAGTGGGTCTTTAAATTTGGGAGGTCTGATTTTTTTGAGTTCTTTATATGTTCTCGATAGTAATCCTTTGTCTGAGGAACAGCTGGCAAACATTTTTTCCCACGTTGTGGGTTGTCTTTTCACTCTGTTGGTGGTTTCTCTTGCTGTGCAAAAGCTTTTTAATAAGATGAGATCCCAGTTATTGATTCTTTGGGATAGTTCCCGTGCGGTTGAGTTTTTATTCATAAAGTCTTTGCCTACACCAATGTCTCCAAGGGTTTTACCTATCCTACCTTCCAGCAGATTTAATGTTTCTGTTTTAATATTTAGATCTCTGATCCATTTTGAATTTAGTTTAGTGCATGGTGAAAGATATGGGTCTAGTTTTAATCTTCGGCATGTGTAGAGCCAGTTTTTCCAGCACCATTTATTAAAGAGGCTATCTTTCTTCCAGCGAATGTGTTTGGCACCTTTGTCAAAGATAACGTGGCTTAGTATGTCTGGGGTTGTTTCAGCATCTTCTAATCTGTTCCATTGATCTTCAGGTCTGTTTTTTTGCCAGTACCACACTGTTTTTATCACAGTAGCTTTATAGTATAATTTCAAGTCAGGGATTGTGATGCCCCCTGCCTTGCCTTTGTTGCCCAGAATTGCCTTTGCTATTCTAGGTCTATTCTGATTCCAAATGAATTTTAGGATTGTTTTCTCTAATTCTGTGAGATATGCTGTTGGAATTTTGATTGGAATTGCATTAAATCTGTATAACAATTTTGGAAGTATGGCCATTTTCACTATATTGGTTCTTCCTATCCAGGAGCAAGGGATATCTTTCCATTTTCTAATATCCTCTTCAATCTCCTTTTTCAGAGTACTGTAGTTTTCAGTGTATAGGTCTTTTACATCCTTTGTGAGGTTGATTCCTAGGTATTTCATTTTTTTGGATGTTATTGTGAAAGGTATTGTTTCCCTAATTTCTCTTTCAGTAAGTTTGTTATTTGTGTACAGGAAGGCTATTGACTTTTTTTTTTTTTTTTTTTTTTTTGTGGGTACCGGGGGGTCGACCTCAGGACCTCGCGCACCAGCAGGCGCCTGTGCCGCTGAGCGATATCACCAGCCCCTTTTTTCGTATGTGGGATCCGGGAGTCGAACTCGGGCCCTCGCGCTTGCCGGGCAGGCGCTTAAGCCGCTGAGCCATCTCACCGGCCCGGCTATTGACTTTTGAGTATTGACTTTGTATCCAGCTACACTACTGAATTTACTTATTAAATCTAGCAGTTTTTTAGTGGAGTTTTTGGGGTCTTCTGTGTAGAGTATCATGTCATCTGCAAATAATGATAATTTAACTTCTTCCTTTCCAATCATTATTCCCTTTATTTCTTTCTCTTGTCTAATTGCTCTGGCTAAAGTTTCCAGATCTATGTTGAATAAGAGTGGGGACAGTGGACATCCTTGTCTTGTTCCTGATTTTAGAGGGAAGGCTTTCAGTTTTTGGCCATTTAGTATAATATTGGCTGTTGGTTTGTCATAGATAGCTTTTACCAGGTTGAGATAAAGACCCTCTATTCCAATTTTCTGTAGGGTTTTTATCATGAAAAGGTGCTGGACTTTGTCAAAAGCTTTTTCTGCATCTATTGAGATGATCATGTGATTTTTGTCTTTGGTTCTGTTAATATGGTGTATTACATTTATTGATTTACGTATGTTGAACCATCCCTGCATCCCTGGGATGAATCCAACTTGGTCATGGTGTATAATCTTCTTGATGATTTGTTGGATTCTGTTTGCCAGTATCTTATTAAGGATTTTTGCATCTATGTTCATTAGGGAGATTGGCCTGTAGTTCTCTTTCTTAGTTGGGTCCTTCTCTGGTTTTGGTATCAGGGTAATGCTTGATTCCAAGAATGAATTTGGGAGTATTGCTTCCCTTTCAATTTCATTAAAGAGTTTGTGAAGTAGTGGTGTTAGGTCTTCTCTAAATTTCTTGTAGAATTTGGCAGTGAATCCATCAGGGCCTGGGCTTTTCTTTGTTGGGAGGTTTTTAATTACATCTTCAATTTCATTGATTGTCATTGGTTTATTTAGGATTTTTATATCTTCTTGGTTGAGCTTTGGTAATTCATATGTATCTAGGGATCTGTCCATTTCTTCTGCATTTTCCATCTTATTAGAATACAAGTTTTCAAAGTAGGTATAGATGATCTTCTGGATTTCTGCAGGGTCCGTTGTGATATCACCCTTTTCATTCTTAATTGCGTGGATTTGAGTACTTTCTTTCCTTTTTTTAATAAGGTTGGATAAGGGTTTGTCGATTTTATTTAATCTTTCAAAGAACCAACTCTTTGATTCGTTGATTCTTTGTATTGTTTTTTTAGTCTCCAATACGTTAATTTCTGCTCTGATCTTTATAATTTCCTCCCTTGTATGAGCTTTTGGCTTAGCCTGCTCTTCTTTTTCTAGAAGTTTGAGGTTCACCATTAGGTTGTTTATTTGTGCTTGCTCTGTTTTCCTGATATAGGAATTTAATGCTATATTAATATATTATGTTGTTCTGAAATTTTGTTCTATTTTTTTTTCTTTTTAAAATAAAAAAAAAAATTCCCTCTTAGGACTGCTTTCATTGTATCCCATAAGTTCTGGTATGTTGTACTGTCATTGTCATTCAGTTGCAGAAACTGTCTAACTTCTTCTTTAATTTCATCTGTGACCCATTGGTTGTTCAGGAGGGTGCTGTTTAATTTCCATGTGTTGAGGGAGTTTTTCTGATTTCTTTTGCCATTGATTTCCAATTTCATTGCACTATGGTCTGATAATATGCATGGGATAATTTCAATTCCTTTGCATTTACTTAAGCAGGTTTTATGAGCTAGTATGTAGTCTATTTTGGAGAACGTCCCATGTGCAGCTGAGAAGAATGTGTATTCTGATGTTGTGGGGTGGAACACTCTGTAGACATCTACTAAGTCCATTTGTTCCAAAGTTTGGTTCAGTTCTATTATTTCATTATTGATTTTCTGTCTAGTTGATCTGTCTTTTTGTGACAGTGGAGTATTGAGATCTCCCAATATAATTGTATTAGTGCTTATTTGATTTTTCATGTCCTTTAGTACTTGTTTTATATAGGTGGGTGCATTGGTATTTGACGCATATATATTTATGATCGTTATCTCTTCCTCTTGGATTGTTCCCTTTACAAGGATGTAATGACCGTCTTTATCTCTCTGAATCATTCTTGGCTTGAAATTCACTTTGTCTGCAAAAAGAATAGCTACCCCTGCTTTTTTCTGGGTTCCTGTTGCATGGAGTATTGTTTTCCATCCTTTGACTTTCAGTCTATGAATTTCTTTCTGAATTAAATGTGTTTCTTGTATACAGCATATTGTTGGATCTTGCTTCTTGATCCATTTTGCCAGTCTGTGCCTTTTGATTGGTGAATTGAGACCGTTAACATTGATGGTTAAAACTGATATGTATTGACTTATACTTGTCATGATATTTTCCTGTTGTTGGTTCCCACTCTTTGTTTTTCCCCTTTCCTGCTATTTAATTATCTGCCCTGCCTGGTGGATTCCTTCTGTTGGGGTTCCTATCTCTTTCTAGAATGTCTTTCAGAACATTTTGGAGTGCTGGTTTGGTGGTCATAAATTTTCTTAGATGTTCTTTGTCATGAAAGTATTTTATTTCTCCATCAATTTTGAAAGATAGTTTTGCGGGGTACATCAATCTGGGTTGAAAATTATTTTCCTTTAGAGCTTGAAATACGTCATTCCAAGCTCTTCTTGACTTGAGGGTTTGTGCTGAAAAGTCAGCTGTGATTCTGATGGGTTTTCCTTCATAGGTGATTTGTCTCTTCTCCCTAACAGCTTTTAAGATTCTGCCCTTCTGTTGAATTTCTGGGATCTTGACTATGATATGTCTGGCTGAAGTTTTTTTTTGATCATGTCTAGTTGGTGTTCTAAAAGCTTCACTTATTGGGGGATCAAATTCTTTTTCTCTTCCAGGAAATTCTCCTTGATAATGTCTTTGAACAAGGTTTTAATGTCACTTATGCTATCTCCTGCTTTTTCATTTATTCCAATTATTCTTAAATTGTTTATCTTTGAGTCATCTAGCAGCTGCTGAATTGATTTTTCATGGTCCCTTGCTGTTTTTAAGAATTCTTTCTTTTCATGATCACTAATTGCAAGCCTGTCTTCTATATCTGATATCCTGTCCTCACATTGGCTTAATCTGCTACAAATACTTTCAATGGAATTTTTGTTCTCTTGGATATCTGCTTTATGAATCTGCTTTATGGATTCCATTTCTTTCCTATGCTGAGCATTCATGGTTTCTATAGTTTTCTTAAGCTCATCTATTTTTTTGTCTGTATCAGCTATAGTGTCCTTAAGCATAGTCTTCATTGTGGACATTATCTCTGCAGTTATCTGTGAAATTATTTCTGTTTTAATTTTTTCCAGAGCCTCATTCAATTGTTTTGTTGTTACCCCTTCAGATATGCCAGGTGGGTGGCTTTCAGAGTGTCCCACCTCGTTGCCCCCTAGGTTTGCCTTTGGTGAATTCGATGTGTGGGGTTGCATCTTATTTAAGTGTCGTCTTATCTTTTCTTTCTTTAATTCCTGGGGTGATGTTTATAAATTACCTATGATAGGTTACTTTATTGCTAGTGTTCAAGATCCTTAGAAGATGACTGCTTCTCTGCAGTATCTTCCAAGTGGAGCTTGCTTTTGGGTTTTGAGCTTTCTGTCAGATCCTACCTCTTCAATTCGTTGGATGTGAGAAGTTGCTACCTGTTTGGCCCAGTCCTTGATTCTTTGGTACTGTGCCACTGTATTTTCTGTGTCCCTTAGTCAATATCAATCATGAAATATCAGGAAGGAAAGCTGTTTAGAACAATTATTTTACATTTGGCTATAATGGTAACTGAAGCATCAAACACAGCCTAGAAAATGACAGACTGAGCTAACCAGTTATTTACCACTTTTAGCTGTATAAAGTAGAGTTGCGGTTATATAACAAAATCTAAAGCACACCAGAAAAATTATATGCAGTATACAAGTCCTTAGTATGTCAATTTTTCCCCTCAGGAGTTTAAATTTAAAATGAGTTAAGGAGGAAATAGAGTATTGTGAGAAGAGGAAGGAATTAGATGTAAGGTTAGAGGATCAAGAGGGATCCCACTAACATTGGGACACTGGTGCAGAGGACTGGTGGGAAAAAGAGAAGGAAGGGATAAAAGGAAGAACAGATCACAACCACAATCACAAAGAGGTTAGAGGCGCTGTTTACACTCATATAAAAGCCTGAGAGAATAATGAAGGAAAGAGCAAATAGACAAACAGAAACAAAAATGAAGACAAAAACAGCAAAGCAAACAGATAAAACAGAAATAAAACCCCACGAAAGAAAAAAATAAAAAAAATAAAAATAAAAAAAGAATAAAAACAAAAATAAAAACCCCTTCACCAGAACAAAAAACTAATGAGAGAGAAAAAAAAAAAACATAAAAAAATAAAAAGAATCAGTTCCAGGTGTTGACTCTGCTGTAGGCAGGCACCGTGTGATGACAGAGTCCTGTTCCGTGCAGGTCCGTCCCAGCGAGCCAGGAGCGCCCTCTGGCGGGCAGTGAGCAGAGCGTGGACGTTCAGGCGGAGACCGGTCTCCTTCCCCCACCGCTGTCAGCGCACTGCTTTCGCGCCGCTCTGTTTTTTTGCCACGCCCCCGACAATGGCGACGGACCAGTCGCTCTCTGGCGCGGGACAGGTGTGGCTGAGAGACCAGTCTCGTTCACCCGCCGCCCTCACCGCACTTTCGTGGGGCTGAGAGGCACCGCGCTGCCCTGTCCGGAGCACGAGTTCCCAGAGCAGTTTTCGAGCCGCTCTGATTTTCGCCGCACCCCCCACAATGGCGCCCGGCCAGTCGCTCTCTGGCGCGGGACAGCTGTGGCTGAGAGACACTCACTCACCGCTGGCCAGCGCAGTTCTCCGCTGCTCCCCCGCCCCGCCGCTGTCTCGCGATCCTCAATCCTCCTGGGGGCTCCCTGGGCGCCAGCTGTCACCGTGTGTCCGCAGCCTTGAGCCTCTGTCGCGCCGTGATTCCTGGGATGGTAGAAGGTGCGCGCGCGGGGTCTGCTCCTTCTTTGTTGAAAAGTCCCCTTCACTGGTGCTGGGAGTCCCAAGCTGCGCTTCAGAACTTTTCTGGGTCCCGGGGGGGGGCATCTGCCCCCCTCCTGCGCTCTCCCGGTCACTATATTCCCGTAGTCCAATGGCAACTTTTAGAGAGTTTCTCTGCCTGCTTCTTACTCATCCGCCATCTTTTTTTCCTCCCCCCCCCCCGCAGAAGCTTTTTAATTTGATATGATTCCATTTGTTGACTTGATATTATTTCTTGTGCAGTTTCTGTTCAGAAAGCCCTTGGCTATGTCAGTATCTTTAAAAGTTGTATCTATTTTATCTTCCAGAAGATTATTTCTGTTTTAATATTTAGATCTTTGATCCATTTTGATTTTAGTTTAGTGGATGGTGAGAGATACAGGTCTAGATTCAGTCTTCTGCATGTGCATAGCCAGTTTCCCCAGCCCCATTTTTTAAAACCTGGAATGCATAAGGTTGGGTGAAATATACTCAGATCATAACTTACCCTGCTTGTCATGAAACTGAATCTTACTCACACCATCTTTCCTCCAGTATTTGTTTTTGGCCTCTGGGCCTGGGATTGTTTCTGCATCCTCTGTTCTATTCCATTGACCCATACGTCTGTTTTTGTGCAAGTACCATGCTGTTTTTATCACTGTAGCTTTGTAATGTAACTTGAAATCTGGGATTGTGATGCTTCCTGCTTTGTTCTTGTTGCTCAGGATTGTTTTTGCTATTCTGGGTCTCTTCCGGTTCCATGTAAATTTTTGATTTCTTTAATTCTGTGAGGGCAGTATTTATGCTAATACTTGAATGCTTTTCCTCATCTTACTATGACGTGTGAGCTTTGCCATGTTCTTTTTTTTTTTTGAGACAGTGTTTTGCTATGTAGTTCAGACTGGCCTTGAACTCACAGTGATCCTCCTGCCTCAGCCTCCTAAGTGCTGGGATTACAGGCATGTGCCACCATGCCCAGCCTTGCTCTAGGTCTAAAAACATAATATAAAAATTTTCCATGTTTTTATTTTGAACAGCTTGAGTCACTGTTCCCTCCTCATTAAGGGCGTTTAAGTTACAGAGTTATTGGTGTTAGCTTACACATCTTGTGATAATAATTCACTCAGTAAAGACTTCGCTTCCACCATGTAGGGCATGGGAAGCCATATGTGAATGTGAGATAGTTTCTGTCATCAAATTCACAGTGAGGTGGGGAGGCAGGCGTATAGCCCGGCGATGGCAGCACTGCCTGACGGATGTAGGGTAGAGAGCTGACCTGGTTGTTAAGTCTTAGAGGGAGGAAGGAACGGCCCTTAGGAGATTTGAGGATTCAGGGGACCAGAGTGGCTGAGTGGTTGCAACACAGACTCTAAAGTCGGCCAAGTTTGATGTCCAGGTGTTTTTGCCTCCAAAGCTTATTTTCTTCCCCTCCAGGCAATGTAGCAGTGGTGAGACTGTGTGCTCTAGCGTGAGGTCCTCACCCTTGTACCTATGCTCAGTTTCCAGGCACTTGGGCTGGTAGGCCTGCAGGAGTCGGTGAGGTACGTTGCGGTCCTGAAGAAGACGACTCTCGCCCTCCATCACCTCTCCAGTGGGCACCTAAAGTGGGTGGAGCATCTCCCAGAGAGGTAAGGCTGGTCCCTCCCAGCTGATGGCTGCCTCGTTCTATTTCCTGTGAGCCCCTCTTTCTCCTTGAGGGTCCTGCAGCATTTGCTTGGCCATGTCGCCCTTATGTTGGTGTTGTATATGATATGTTGTACTTGCTTGATTTGGACCCCTGTGCAAAGGCTGTGGCTACACTGGGAGTGTCCTTTGCACGAAGAAAAAATTCTTAAACTGGGGCACTAGAGCTGGCCAAGAAAGGGAGCCACTTGCACGCTCATGGGTGTGGTAACTTTGGGCTTCTTGACATCTAGTTCCAGTTAGATTGAGCCTTTCATTCATACTAAGAAGTAGAACAAAGAGAAAGGGAGGGAAGGAGAGGTAAGGAAGGAAAGAAGGAAGGGAGGGAGGAAAAGAAGGAAGAAAGGAAGGAAGGAAGGACTCAAAAAGACCCTAGTGTAGGGGCTGAGTGAGGCCTGAGAGGGATTTCAGAAGTCCTGGTGGTGGAAAGTGTTGAAGCTGGGAAGGAACAGGAGAGAGGAGGGAAAAGAAAGGGTCTGCTTGGACCACCTGTGGCCATTTTCAAAGTTTAGGGCACGGCTCCAAAGTCAAATTCCTGTGGGGCCATGCTGGGAATTGCAGTGTGCTGGCCCACCTCCAGGGGGCAGCCTTACTCAGCTGATGGGTGAGTGGGTATGGCCTGGGGTTGACACATCTCTATCTGATTTTCTAAATGTTGACAGGTATTCAAATTAAAAACAAAAGCAAAGCTGAAGGTGTGACTCAGTGGTCTTCTACCAGTGATGCCTAATATGAGTATGGCCCTGGGTTTGATCCCTAACACTACAAAAAACCCAAAACCAAAAAAACCAAATCAAAAGGCCGGACAGTGTGCTCCACTCCTGTAAACCCAGCTACAGGAAGGCTAAGGCTGGAGGATCACATGTTCAAGGCTACCTTGGGCAACTTTGACTCAAAATAAAGGCAAAAAAGGACTGGGGATATAGCTCAGTGGTAAAGCACCCCTGGCTTCAACCCCCAGTACTGAAACAAAACAAAAGCAAAACCCAAAACTGTGAATTAAGCAATTTGGTGATTGCTAGTTTGTGACATCTGGTGAAGGCCTGGCAGCCTGTTTTTTTTTATACAGGATCTCACTATGTAGTACAGGGTAGCCTTGCTTATGTAGCCCAGGCTAGCCTCAAACTCACAGTGATCCTCCTGCCTCAGCCTTCCGAGTGCTGGGATTATAGGCGTAAGCCACCACACCCAGCTGGCAGCCTGGTTTTGGAAGATCCCCGAGGACGTTTCCACCCAAGGGCTAACACTGTGGCCCCTGCTCTTTCTTCCTGTCTCAGTGACAGCATCCACTACCAGATGGTATATTCCTACGGCTCTGGGGTAGTGTGGGCCCTCGGCGTGGTTCCCTTCAGCCATGTGAACACTGTCAAGTTTACTGTGGAGGATGGCGAGATTGTTCAGCAGGTATGGGAAGGTGTCTGACTTGCGGAGCCTTGAGAATGGGGAAGGGAGAATAATAGAGTACTTGCACTGGGGCCAGAGAACTTGGCTGGGTAGATCAAAAGCTGTTTATGGTTCCTAATTCTAGTCCCTTGCTGCTGGCTTGTCCTCATTGGCGTGTATTTAAAGTACTTATATTTGCATGAAATGCTCTTCCGTGATGTCTGAAAAATTACGTAGATCTAGTCACTCCCCTTAGGTATTTTCTTTTTTTTTTTGTGGGTACCGGTGGTCGACCTCAGGAACTCGCGCGCCAGCAGGCGCCCGTGCCGCTGAGTGATATCACTGACCCTTTTTTTGTATGTGGGTACCAGGAGTCGAACTCAGGACCTTGTGCTTGCCAGGCAGGTGCTTATGCTGCTGAGCCATCTCACTGGCCCCCCTTAGGTATTTTCTAAGATAGCATTATTATAATTATAGAACACCACATGGTAGACAACATAGTAGAAAAATACTTAGCTGAAGTATCAGATATTTGCAGTTACCCAGTGCATTTTTCTAGTGGCCAGAAAGAAAATCTTGATTTTTCTCCATCTTTGGAGGTTCTTGGGAGCCTGGCGAGGGGTGGGAGAATCCCTTTGGAACCAACCGTGAAGAGCTTTGAGCTTAGGACCCTCCCAGCATTGTGGTCGCAATGCTGCTGAGGGGCTGAGAGGGAATGCAGAAGTCCCTCGTGAGCCTCACATTCTGATGTCATTCCAAGGTCAGGGTTTCGACTCCATGGCTGCAGCGTCTCACCGGAGCCTGTGGCGTGGTGGAAGAGGCTGTCCTGGTGTGCCCTGACCCGAGCTCACGCTCTCTCCACACTTTGGCCCTGGAGACGGAGTGGGAACTGCGGCAGATCCCACTGCAGGTGAGAGGCTGCAGCTGCTTCTCCTGGCCCGAGGCATTGCCTGCAGGGCTCAGAAGGGTCAGCACAACTCCCCTGGGGGTCTTTCTCCTGGTGGTTTTCTGCCACCTTCCTGAGCTGTGGCAGTCATAGAGAAAAGCGCAGGCCTCTGGCCGATCAGATGTTGGAGAAATGGGCCACTCTTTGCTTTGGAAAAGCTGAACGGGAGCTTCTGGAGCTTCTGCCCTGGTTTAGTTGCATCCCCTGGCAAAGTGGGGCAGAGGATGGAAGCGTGGATGGGTCAGTGACTGGTCAACTGTTTACCCTGATCCTAATCTGTCTTGCTTCTCTCAGTCTCTTGACTTAGAATTTGGAAGTGAATTCCAGCCCCGAGTGCTGCCCACACAGCCCAACCCAGTGGATCCTTCTCGGCCCCAGTTCTTCCTGCAGTTGTCTCCAAGCCACTATGCCCTGTTGCACTACCACCAGGGGACTCTGAGTCTGCTCAAAAACTTCCCCCAGGTAACTGCAGGCGGTGTGGTTGCTAGGTTGCAGGAGGGTCTGGCCAAGATGTGGATGCTAGGAGGCAGTGTTTTTAAACCTGGAGACATTTGCTCATAGGTTGATGGCACCATCCGCTAAGCAGCTTGAGAGGGGTAGCCTTATGGCAGGAACGCAATACCCTTTTCTCTGAGTGTTACAGAAATCTTCAGAGTACAACTCTTGCCTTCCGTGGAGTTCACAGGAAAGTAGGGATGTCACCTCCCCTGTGTATACTCAGCGCAGCGTGGGGCTTAGGGTGATCTGCGCTGTGTTAGAGGGAGTGGAGAGTTCTGCTAGATGCAGCAAGGACCTCCCTCTGCGCTGAAATGCCCTGGTCGTCATTTCCAAAGTTGGGAGCACTTTGGCCTCCAAGGCCAAGAGACTGTCCCAGGAGAGGTGAACGTCTGGAAGGCTTCTGGCTAATGCAGGCCCCACCTGGGAGTTGACACCCTGCTTTCCCCCCAGACTGCCCTCGTGAGCTTTGCCACTACTGGGGAGAAGACGGTGGCTGCAGTCATGACCTGTCGGAACGACGTGGTGAGTACTGAGAGTGACAGCTGCGGTGTTCGTCCTGGGAGCCTAAGAGTCAGCAGTCTGGGCACGTTTGCCCGACGAGGTAGAGCGTGGGGACAGGAGGCTGTTGTGAGTCCTCTCCTTACCTCCAGAGCTTTGTGCACATCCTCTTTCTTCCCAGGAAGACCTAATCTGACAACCTCATTTTTATCGAGACTGTTAGGGGT
This sequence comes from Erethizon dorsatum, assembly GCA_028451465.1. NCBI lineage: Eukaryota > Metazoa > Chordata > Mammalia > Rodentia > Erethizontidae > Erethizon > Erethizon dorsatum. The sequence goes on from CM051827.1 coordinate 121,338,867, forward strand.
GCTGTGTTTTGTGTGCAGGAATGAGAAATGAGATCTGCCTTTTCCCAGTGCTGACGAGACATAGAAATAAAAGCTTTGTTTTGGTAACTGGGGAGTGATCATGTGGCTGAATTTTCTCCCGTCCTTTTTCTCCTAGCAGAAACCTAGCAGTTCTGAAGATGGGTCAATGGGGAGCTTTCCAGAGAAGTCCAGTGCACAGGTAGGTGTGGCCCTGGGGACACAGGAGAACCCCTGAGAAAGCTGGAGAGCAGCTGAGGCTAGTGGGTCTGCGCAAGTTCTCCATCCTGCACAGCTCCTAAGTATGTAAATGAAACGTTTCTCTTCCCCCCTTTTTAAGGTGAAAGGAGGAGGTAGAGTCTGTAGAATCTGTTCCTAACCACGTTCTTCCCTGGGCCTCAGTTTCCCTGTTTCTCTGGGGATCCTGGCGGCAGAGCTGAGTGGTGTTCTGTGTGTTTGCACTGAGGCGGAACCATGAGGCCCTGGCTGGAGTTTTGGACTTTGGCTGGCCTCAGCTTGGGCTTTAGGTCCTGAGCCTCCGTTTGCTCCTGTCCTTGCTCAAGATCTTACGCCTCTTTAGGAAGTCTCTGCTATACTCTACTTATTGGTTTCCTTCTAAAACAAGTGTAGTCATTGTCATTTCCTTTATTTATCCATTTACTTCGTTTCTCTCTTAGGATTTAGCTTTCTTTGCTTTTTTTTTTTCTTTTTTTGTCTTTTTGAGACAGGGTTTCACTGTGCAGTTCAGGCTGGCCTTGAACTCACTTTGTAGCCCAGGCTGGCCTCAAACTCAAGGCAGTCCTCCTGTCTCAGCCTCCCAAGTGCTGGGATTATAGCTGTGCACCACCACTCCTGTCCAGCTTTTGTTGCTTTTTAATTTTCTTTTACACATATTTCCCTTTCTGGCCCTTCTCTAGGGTATTTGTGCTGACTCCTTGGACATTGTTTGGGGGACTTTTGGGGATCCCTCTAGTTCAGTGGTCCCCAATCTTTTGACACCATGGACGGGATTCATGGAAGACAGTTTTTCCATAAACGTGGGTGGGGGTAATGATTTTGGTATGACTCAAGTGCCTTACATTTAACGTGCGCTTTATTTCTATTATTATTACGTTAGGTTTTGTAAGGACCATGCAGCCTAGACCCCTCGCATACACCGTTCACAGTAGGGTTCATGCTCCGTGAGACTGTAGCTGCCGCTGACCTGACAGGAGGCGGAGCTCAGACCGTGGTGCGAGTGATGGGAGGGTGGTGTGGTGCGGCTCTAAATACAGATGAAGATTTGCTCGCCTGCCACTCGGCTCCCGCTGTGGCCTGGCTCCTAACGGGCTGTGGGCCAGTACCAGCCGGGGTTGGGAACCCCTGCTGTAGTTGACTGTGCTGTTTGTTCCCCTAGGCTTGCTTCAACCAGACCTACACCATTAACCTCTACTTAGTGGAGACGGGCCGGCGGCTGCTGGACACCATGATTACGTTTAGCCTGGAGCAGAATGATACTCGGCCTGAGCGGGTGAGTCAGAGCCTTTACCTCAATCTCCACCCTGTGGGCTTCTTAGCTCGGGGCTTTCTGTCCTCAGAGCCAGGTCACAACCATGGATCCTGGATAAGCGCGCTCTGGACATGGGTTCTAGTTCTTCCTGAGCCATTGACTGATCATAAATAATACGAAAAGCAGCTATGGCCTGTGCCCACGTGTCAGGCTTTGTGCTTGTGCACTGATTGATGGAACCTTCTCAACAGTCTCTTGAAGTGGTTGTTACTGACTTGGTTTTACAAATGTTAACTGTGGCCCAGTAGCATATGGTGCCGAATCCAGAGTCACAGCTGGTAAGCCATGTTGCTGGGGTTCAAGGTCATGGCTATCTTAACTCCACACCCGCACTCATAATCCCGCCCAGAGACCCTAGAGGGTTATGGAATTGTGTTTCTTAGCCTTTGGGCTCTGGCTTTTTTTATCCCTAAAATGGAAAGTCTAGTCCTGGCCTCCTGCTTATGTTGTAAAGTGGAACCGGGGCTTGGACGGATATGGTAATACTGTTAAGTACTCACATTCCTTCATGGACAGGTCTGAGAGTGCTTAGGACTCTTTTTCTGTTGGCTTCAAAGAACATTCCTAGTTGTATCGTCATCCAGATAATTGGTGTATGTTTAAATAATGGCATGACATGGACCTCTAACAACTCTGAACACTGAATCGTGGGATCTGGGGCTCTGAAAAGCATCTGGATTCTCACTGTCCGTTTGGCTTATAGTTGTACATCCAGGTGTTCTTGAAGAAGGATGACTCAGTGGGCTACCGGGCTCTGGTGCAGACGCAAGACCATCTGCTGCTTTTCCTGCAGCAGCTGGGTGAGTGTATCTCATGCAACACATTTGTGTTTCAGCCTCCCCCGCATCCTAGTCAGACTGGTTCTGGGGGGCGGTGGACCGGCTTCTAGGAAAGCTTCAGTGAAGTATGCCATGCATATTTTCTTTTGAGCTATATATCACCTGATTTTCAGTAAGTTCTTAGTATTTATTTCCTCTAACATTCTTTTGTTTTTTAGTACATATTTATAGTACATAATGATTATATTGTGGGGAGTTGGTACATGTACATATCTCTTTATTCTTTTTGCATTCCTTCCTCCCTCCCCCCAAGTTTTTAGCATTTTAGGGCGGGATCTGAACTTTTCTCACCTCACCTATTGATTCTAGCCTCTTGTTCTATTGTTTTTAATTTATTTATTTATTTATTTATTTATTTTTGTGGGTACTGGGGGTCGAACTCAGGACCTCGCATGCCAGCAGGCACCTGTGCCGCTGAGTGATATCACCGGCCCTTTTTTCATATGTTGGTACCGGGAGTCGAACTCAGGATCTCGCGGTTGCCAGGCAGGCGCTTATGCCGCTGAGCTATCTCACCGCCCTTATTTATTTTTTTGAGGCAGGGTTTTGCTATGTAGTACAGGCTGGCCTCAAGTTCACTATATAGCCCAGGCTGTCCTTGAACTCATGGTGATCCTCCTGCCTCAGCCTCCCAACTGCTGGGATTACAGCTGTGCACCACCAAGCCTGGCTTGTTCTATTTTTATATGAGAACTAATCCCTGAGCCACCTAGCAGAGTCACTTCAGAAAGTAGGAGAGGCAGGCTGAGCTTTTGTCTACCGGTTTCCTGCAGCAGGGAAGGTGGTGCTCTGGAGCCGTGAGGAGTCCCTGGCAGAGGTGGTGTGCTTGGAGATGGTGGACCTCCCGCTGACTGGGGCGCAGGCTGAGCTGGAAGGAGAATTTGGCAAGAAGGCAGGTACGAACCCACGGTGGCTGGATTGCAAAATTGCTGGAGGGGGTGCTGCTCTGGGGCTGGGATTGCTAGTTAGACACAAGAGATGCTGCCCTGTGGTATCCCTGGGTTCCTGGGCTCAACCAGTTTGCCCGTCTGTTCTAAATAAGCCATTGAGTTTCTCTTGCATTTGTGTCCCTGTGGTTTGTGTAATCGTTCTTTCCAGCAAAGGAAATGAACTGTGAATCCCTCTAGGAAAAGATGTCGTGGGAAAACCAAAAAAACCCCTAACTTAGTATAGTAATAGCTGTCATTACCTGAGTGCCTTAAAGTTGTCAGTCACTGTGTCAGGCACTGCCTACCCATTGTCCCCAAAGCAAGAGCCACATGTGCCTAGAGAAACACGACCATGTTGATCTGTTAATTGTGGAAATAGCCCAGTGCACTCCAAAGCCAGCCACAGACCCAGTTCCCTGATAAACTATATTCACTCCACTCTGAATCAGTTCTGTCTCGCCTTCTCCCCTCCATCCATTGATCTAGCTCCCCAGCAGGTAGTCGAGGGCCTGCTTGGGCCAGGAACCTTGCTAGCATCGCTTGTTTTCTTAAGCCAAGGATTAATTTGCCTTTACTATTTATTTCTGCTGCCTGGATCCAGCAATTCAAGGTAAAGCCTGCTTCTTGCTGCCTTATTGCTCGTTGGCTGCCCACATGGCTAGCATTTGATTGTTTTTTCTGACTTGAGGTACATACCACGTGTGTGTGGATTGCTCTGCTTGTGACTTGTCCTCTCTGCTGGTCACTTCTCTTCCTTGAGCTGAGGTTGATGGAAAATAGATAAGCAAAGGTATTACTTTTTAGTGAGCGCTTAGCCTGTACGAGGCACCGTCCTCAATCCTATACATACATCATGTGATCTGATCTTTGTAACAGCCCTCTGGGTTATATGTCCTTTACAGATGAGGAAAACAAAGCATCAAGGTTAATTACATTTCCCAAGGTCATGGTAGTAAGGGGCGGAGCTGGGATTTTAATCTCTTTTTACCGTGTTACCTTGTGTGTGTTACCAAGTCTCTGGTCTGAAGATGGAGATTTGGAGGGTGATGGCCTAGTTGATGGAGTCAGGGATGGAGGGGATGCTGGCCCTGTGAATGGGTTGCAGGTAGGTCTGTTGGGTACAGGTGATAGTTGACAAAGTAGGCATGAAACAACGGGAAATTGAAGCACTTTGTGATGCACTAGTCTCTGCACCCCCACACCCGCACCCTTCTGGCTTTGTTGTGGCACCCAGAAGCCTTCCTCTGCCATCCTGGATGTGGGACTGTGGTGGTGACATACATCGCATGGCTGCATTGTGCATGGCCAGTCCCTGATCTCTTAGTCTCCTATTCCTAAAGATTCCAGTCAGGTGAAGTCATAAGTGCCAGGTAAGGGGGTTTTGGAAGCTTGTGCATAGTCATACCTCAGTTTGAGACTGTCGCCATCAGACAGACTGCCTCTCAGGAGGCCTGGAGCCTGGACTATAAGTGACCAAATGCTGTACAGGAGAGGGACATGTCTCTCCTTGGGAAAAGCATGCACCTCCTTACTGGACACCCAGTCTGACACAGAGTGCGTTACCATTTCCCTGACACCAGATGGCTTGCTGGGGATGTTCCTAAAACGCCTCTCGTCTCAGCTCATCCTACTGCAAGCATGGACTTCCCACCTCTGGAAAATGTTCTATGATGCTCGGAAGCCCCGAAGCCAGATTAAGAACGAGATCAACATTGACACCTTGGCCAGGGATGAATTCAACCTGCAGAAGATGATGGTGATGGTAACGGCCTCAGGGAAGGTATGGCTATAAGCCCCAGGTATCAAACCTTCTGAAGTTCAGGGAGTGGGAATTAAAAAGCTTGGTAGGGGATAGTAGCACTGGTTCCAGTTTGCGGAGATAGAATCAGTTGTTTGGCTTTTCTTTCTAGTCGTGAGCCAAGTATTTGTTTATCTTGCAGCTTTTTGGCATTGAGAGCAGCTCTGGCACGATTCTGTGGAAACAGTATCTACCCAGTGTCAAGCCAGACTCCTCCTTTAAGCTGATGGTCCAAAGAACTACTGCTCACTTCCCCCACCCCCCGCAGTGCACGCTCCTGATAAAGGACAAGGTGAGGCCGTCAGTCTCTGGCTTGTGTGGCTTTTTTGATGTTTAGCAAATCAGATTTGTCCCAGACCTTTGATTATGTGAAAGTCCCTGAGGAACGTTCAAGGCTTAGGACTCTTGTTTCTTCCAGTTTCTTGCCTGAGTGGAGGAACTACCCAGTGCTGACGTGGAGTTGATCAAAAGCAGGTTGCGTTTCCGCCAGCTTTCTTTCTAGTCATAGGCGGTTGTTGGTAGTTGAGTGGCTCTTTTCTCTTTTCTCTAGGAGGGAGAGCAGGACACAAAACTGTTTATATTCTTGCTTCCAGAATTAGAATGGGTTTTGTGGATCCATTCTAATATTATTAGGGGGCTTGGTAGGCATTCTTCTAGAAAGGTCATCATGGGGTTACTGAATTGCAGTTGACTATTCATTTATTTATTTGTGGTACTGGGGATTGAACCCAGGGCCTTGCACTGAGCTATATCCCCAGTCCTTTTTATTTTTTATTTTGAGGCAAGGTCTTACTAAGTTGCTCAGTCTGGGCTTGAATGTGAGATCCTCCTGGCTCAACCTCCCGAAGTGCTGGGATTACAGGTGTGCATCACCATGCCCACCTTGTACTTGACTTTTTTATTTGCTCATCACCACGCCCAGTTCTTGGTTAGGTTTGGAGCCAGAGACAGTTTTGCCTTTTTTTCCTTTTGACATTAGCCTAGGGGACTATTCCTCTGCAGCCAAGAACTTAATTTTCCCACAAAGAGGGCAAAGAGTAGGGAATTCTTCCCAGTTGAGCTTAAGTCTTGGGTTTCTGTTTACCCTTACAATTTGTGTTCTTTCTGTGTTTGTCTGACCATTTTAGGAAACAGGAATGAGTTCTCTGTACGTCTTCAATCCCATTTTTGGGAAGTGGAGTCAGGTGGCTCCCCCAGTGCTCAAACGCCCCATCTTGCAGTCCTTGCTTCTCCCAGTCATGGATCAAGACTATGCCAAGGTCTTGCTGTTGATAGACGATGAGTACAAGGTACTGTGTCTTCGGGAGGGTGGAGACATTCAGGCGGAGGTAGGTAGGAAATGGGTGGTCAGACAGGTGGCAGACCAGAGGCAGCGTGTGGACTGCAGTAGCACATGCTTGCTCTTGGCTCATCCCTCAGGGACCTGACTGCTGTTGCTGCCTTTGTGAACACTCAGGCTCTTAACGGAACTAAATTGAAGCCCTAACTGGAGTCCACTAGACTGTAATTCCTTTGAGATTTGTTGTTTTATTCTTAAGGGACTTTCTGATGGGGAAGCAATAATGGGTATTGGGAAACCAGGCTTAGAGAGTCCTGAACTTCGTTTTAACCCTTTCCTTGGGCTTTCTGGGTTTTTAAGGTCACAGCTTTCCCAGCCACTCGGAATGTCTTGCGACAGCTACATGAGCTTGCCCCATCCATCTTCTTCTATTTGGTGGATGCAGAGCAGGGGCGGCTAAGTGGATATCGGCTTCGAAAGGTAGGTATGGGGAGACGCTGGCCAGAGGAGTGAGGGTACCTGAGTGGGCTAAGGAAGGGACCTTGGGGAACAATAGTTCCTGTGCACCTGGAATGCATGGTTAGAGTTTAGAGCAGAATCTGCAGGACCGCAGTCAGCAGAATTAAGAGCAAGTTACTGTCAGCGATGTTTGCTTTGGCCGCTTTGTTCCCTCTGCCCTGAAAAGATTGTTTAAACTGTGTTGACATGTGGCAGGTTCCAAACCATCCCATTCCAACCCTGTCCCCTGACAACTCCTATACTGTATGTTGCAAAGTGCTTTTCTTCTATGTCTTTGTTCCTATGTCCTTGAGTTATAAATAAATAAAAGTGGAAGTCTCAGTTGGTTGCTGTTTCCCTGAAGAGCTCTTATGCCCAAGAAGCAGCCCCTTTGAGTTCTCCATGATTGGATTAAATCTCATCTCTGAGTAATCTTTCTCATCCTCTGTGCCCATGGTTGCACATTGCGACAGGTAGAGAAGAGGCGTACTGGCAGGATTCTTTGCACGGGGGATGTGGGTGTTTCCTGGTTATTTAGCAAAGATATGAACCATGCTTCTAGTCCTGTTGTAAACTTAGGTCGGCATAATCCTGATGTGAGTTGGTCATTTGTTCCCATTAGTTGGGCAGCTACTGTGTGGCACACATGGCTGTAGGTGCTGTAGACAGAGTAGTGCATGATGGACCAAGTCTGCACACACAGCCTTTTCATCTGCACTTCTTTCCTATAGCCCAGGGAATGGGCATTTTCTCCACTCTCTGGAGGATGGGAAGTTGGAATGGGGGTTGAATAGAGTTGTATTTTTACACAAAGATGCTATTGACAGACTCTTGATAGAATGTGTGCTTTGAATTTTATTTTTAGGAATGGGATTGGTTTGCTTTGATGCTGACACACATGAACCCAGCTCTTGCAGACAGTGTTATACACTGTCTTGAAAGCGCTGAGGGGCTAGCCCTGAATAGAGCTAGCAGGGCTGAGTAGAGGGCTGCTGCACAGTTGCACTCATCAGAAATATCCTGTATTTCCATACCGTAGATGTAGAATGTGTTAATGTATATTAGTTTCCTATAATGACCCTGCTAGCTTAGTAATCACTGTTGGCCATAGTGCACAGGGACTCTAGATTTTATTAATAAATGATAAGTTTTTCTTGGATACTTCCTCCTCAGATAAACAACAGTATACGGGTGAGTATTCTTTTCTTACTGGTTTTAGTATCTTTCTTAATCAAATTGAGAGTTTTAAACCTCTTCATAAGCCAGATCTTTACTGCTGTTTTTTGAATAGTTTTGGTCTTATTCCTTCTAGCACAAAGGCCTAAGATGCTGAACTGCTGGACATATCAGCTACAGCTGTCTCAGGTCTATGCGTGCCCTCCCGTTCACAAGTGCTTTTGCCCCTGCCCTAGGATCTCACCACTGAACTGAGCTGGGAGCTGACCATTCCCCCAGAAGTACAGCGGATCGTCAAGGTGAAGGGGAAACGCAGCAGCGAGCACGTCCATTCCCAGGGCCGGGTAATGGGGGACCGCAGTGTGCTCTACAAGGTACGGCACAGCTCTCTGGCACAGAGCAATTCGGGTTTGAATTCTGGTGCTAGGATTTGGTAGATACATGATCTTAGGCAAGTCATTTAATCTCTTGGAATCTTAATTTACTGTCTATGAAGCGGGCTGTTTTTTGAGTTGTAGCGGGGCAGAACCCAAGGCCTCCCCCCCATTAGGGAGATGCTCTGCCACTGAGCTACACCCTCAGCCTGGACATAGTGACTCCCACTGTATGGTTGTTGAGATGATCACAGGAAATACTCATGCTTAGCCCAGTGCCTGGCGTATGTGTGGTAACTACCTGATAGGTGTTAGTTTTTAGTAATAGTAGTAGTGGTGCCAGTACACCCTTCTGGAGTTAAACTTTAATGGTTCTGTCAGCAACTCCATCTTGGCCTGGGGGTATAGTGACAGAGCATTTGCTTAGTGTGCACAAGGCCCTCAGTTTGATACCCAGCCCCACAAAGAAAAACAAAACAAAAAGAGATTCCATGTCTATAATCCAGCACTCAAGTTAGTGGTAAAGAGAGGGAAACAGAGGTGACTACTGGACTGCAAAGCTGCCAGTGAGAGCCTGTAGTCATGGTTGGAATGAACATTAATTACATCCTCCGACAGCAGAGACTGCATGAAGAGTGGTGTAATAGGGTAAGGTAATGAGACCATGGAAGTCGACAGCGAGCTGCTTCACTTTTTTTTTTTTTTTTTTGTGGGTACCGGGGGTCGACCTCAGGACCTCGCGCGCCAGCAGGCGCCCGTGCCTCTGAGCGATATCACCGGCCCCTTTTTTGTATGTGGGTTCCGGGAGTCGAACTCCGGCCCTCGCGCTTGCCAGGCAGGCGCTTACGCCGCTGAACCATCTCACCGGCCCCGAGCTGCTTCACTAAGCACAAAGCATTGCACAGAGTGCAGGCCTCGAGCTGGACTATCAGGTTGGGACTTGGCCCTGCTGTAGCCTAGGTGTTCATTACTGCTGGTTTACCTGGGCTGCCTCCGTTTCCATTTTCACCATTGTGATGGGGATCACAGCACTGACTTCCATAGATTGTTCTGAAGATTAAAGAAAATGTGAAGTGATTAGAATAGTGCCTGCCATTTAGGTAACATTAGTCCTGTTGACTTGAATTCTTTATTGATGAACATTTTCCTTGTGGTCACAGTTAATTTTAGCTTATTCAGAATGACCAAAATAGTACAAATTCTAAAGTATATTTTAGGCTGGGGGATGAGGTGCAGTGGTAGAGTGCTTGAGGCCCTGAGTTAGATCTCCAGCACCATGCACCAAAAAAAAAAAAAAAAAAAAAAAGGGGGGGTACAAAACAATATAAACATTTTTTTAACATTTTAAAAAGTTCATATTAATTTGTGGTAGAAAAAATATACCATATATAATTTTACTATTACATGGTGAAATGAGAGGTAACTAGGAGTAGTGCTTTTAAAATTCATATTTATTATGCAATTACTCTAGGTTATTTTTTTTCAAATAAGCTTTTTTATTTTGATTATAGAATTGTAGAAAAATTGTGGTGGCTGGGCATGGTGACACATACCTGTAATCCCAGCACTCGGGAGGCTGAGGCAGGAGGATTGCTATAAGGCCATCTTTGGCTACATAGTGAGTTCAAGGCTGGTCTGAATTACATAGCGAGATGCTGTCACAAAAAAACAAAACGAACCAAAAAAAAAAAAAAAGAAAAACTCAGAAAAGTTGTGGATATAATGCATAGAATTTCCATATCCCTTTTCCTAGTTGGCCTGCACAACCGTGGTACATTTGTCTAAACTTGGAAACCAACATAAGCACATGACTGTCACCTAAATTCCAGACTTTATTTGGGTTTCACCAGATTTTTCACTGATGCCATTACTTTAGAGTATGATCACACATTGCATTTAGTTGCCAGGCCTCTTCAGTCTCCTGTGGTCTAAGACAGGTTTTCAGCCTCCCCTTGTTTTTCATGACCTTGATAGTTTGAAGGGTACTAGTCAGGTGTTTTGTAGAATGTCTCTCAATTTTGGTTTGTCTGATGTTTTCTCGTGGTTAGACTGTGGTTGTTTGGAAGGAAGGCCATGGAAGTAAAGAAGCGAGTCCTAGCTGGATGTGATAATGTGTTTTTTTAGACATTAGAATACATTAGTGAATGAAACAGGCAAAACTTCTGTCTCCTGAAGCTGTCATTGTTGTTGGGAAAGGATAATAATCAAAACAATAAATAGGCAGATTACCAGCCTTGGCTACATAGTGAGTTCAAGGCCAGCCTGAACTACAAAGTGAGACCCTATCTCAGAACACAAACAAACAAAAATCCAGATTATGTAGTCACTTAGCAGGGGTCCAGTTCTGTAGGGAAAAATAAAGCCAGAACAAGGGAAAGAGAGAACAGAACTGGTGAACTGGAAAGGGGGTGCAATTAAAAACTGGTGGCTAAGTAGGGCCTTACTGAGAAAGTGTCCCCGATTCAGAGGCTTGGGGTGAGGAAGTGGGCCGTGGGTACCTGGAGGAAGAGCCTTTGGAACAGAAAAGCCAGAGCCTGCCTGGGGCGTTAGAGAAACAGCAAGGAGGACCATGTGATGAGAACAGGGCATGACTAAGGAGAGGCGTGGGGGCTGCTGAGGTCAGAGATGAGGGACTGTGTCACACAGGGCATCACTCTGGCCTTCACTTGGAGTGAGAGGAAGAGCCTAGCCATTGGGAAGTTCTGAGCAGAGAAGTGACGTAAATGGCTGAGATTTAACCTTTAAATGAGGTTCATTTGGCCTTGACTGGACTATATCTGCCCAGGGAGGAGAGCAGAAAGACCATTGAGGCCATTGTAGGAATGTGGGCTGGGTGATGTGGCTGGAGTTAAGTTGGTAGTGTGGAGGTGGTGAGGAAGGATTGCATTCTGGATACTTTTAAAGGTAGAGCCAGTAGCGCCCCCTGCCCCCATGATGGATGGGGAATATGTGCCTGTGCGTGTGGATACACACTAGAGAGGAGTCAAGAATAATGTGGACAGTACTTTGTGACAAAGACTTAGGGAGTTGCTGCTGACTAGGTAGAAAGCTTGAGGCAAGACAGGTTTAGGCAGATAGAGTAGTTCTTTCAGCCTGGGGCATTGGAGGTATAGCATATCTGAGGAGAGGGACCCAAATGGCTGTTTGTTAATAACTGGGAGTTCAGCAGGAGTCTAGCTTGAATACATAGTTTTGGCATTGCTGGCACCTATAAGTAGTGATAGAACCATGCAGTTTGCTGAGGTCACCAGAAGGTCAGTGTAGATAGAAATGCTCAGGGCCAGTTGGGCACTGTGGCACATGCCTGTAATCCCAGCACTCTGAGAGGCTGAAGCAGGAGGATCACAAGTTTGAGCCCACAAGCAAGACCTTATATCAAAATGAAAAATAAAAAAAGGGCTTAGGATGTAGCTTAGTATGAAGGTTCTGGGTTCAATCATTCAATCCCCAGTATTGCAGAGTAATAAAAAGAGAAATGCCCAGTGTCTGAGTGCTGCTTAGTGTGTTCTGTCATGAAGAGATATAGATTGTGGAGATGTGGAGGACCCTCCAAAGATGGAGGACAGGCTGCTAAGTCTGAAGGGACACCGGGGGCTGCTATCCTGGATGCCAGGTGCAGGAAGTGTTCCATAAGGGCATGTTCCTGGGTCACATGGTTCTTGTAGGTCATGTAAGACAAGGATCAACACTCATCCTCTGGAGTTAGGAAGGGGGAAGGCACTGCCGACTGTGGGAAGATTGGGTCTGGCGGAGAGAAGTGACATTGCTAGAACTGTGTCCTTAGGTCCAGGATGGTAGACCCAGGGCTTGTTTCTAGTGGCCATGTGCTAGCTCTGTGACTTGAGACGCTGCCTCATTGCTCTGATTTCCTCATCTGCAGAATGTGGATATTAACAGCCTCTTTATAAGGTTTGCGGAAAGGGAATACGTGCAACATAAGGCACCTAGTGCAGGCCCCAGGGGCACAAATCAAGTATGGGGATGAGAAATGACACAGCAAGCTGTGACCAGAAGCCCTGATTCCTCTGCTAGGCCAGTGAGCTCCAGGTTGGCCTCAGGCCCCAGGCTCACAGTGGAGCCAAGTATGAAGGAGTTTTGTTCTCCCTCCCCAGAGCCTGAACCCCAACCTGCTGGCCGTGGTGACAGAGAGCACGGATGTACACCACGAGCGCACCTTTATTGGTGTCTTCCTCATCGATGGTGTCACAGGGCGCATCATCCACTCCTCGGTGCAGAAGAAAGCCAAGGGCCCTGTCCACATCGTGCACTCAGAGAACTGGGTGGTGGTAAGGAGTCTCTATTGGGAACACAAGGTCACTGAGGAGGTCTCCCAGTTTAGATCCTTTCCAGAAACCCATCTGCTTCTTCATAGGCTCCCAACCCCCCTGGATGGCAGCGTAGGGTATGGGTAAGAGGTGAGGGCCAGAAATCAGATTGCCTAGGTTTGATCTCAGCTCTTCCTATTCCTGACTGTCCAACCCTGAAGTAGTTATGCGAGCTTTCTGTGTTGTGTCATTGGTGGAGTAGAGATAATAATAGTAACCTCCAGTCTAGCTGAGAGCAATGCCTAGCACCTAATAAGTATGCAAAGTTAGCTGTTATTATGACTTCCAAGAATATTCTTACTCTTCATTCCTGTGTTACATTGCAAACTTCAGTCAGCGTAGACAAAACTACCTGGAATGTTCGTAAACTTAGGAAATAGGAAGGAAACGGGGTGCCTACATGGTTCTATTCCTCCCTGAATCTGTAGCCAATTTGAAAGGTGCCTTCCAGTGTAAACTCCCCTTTCCAGGTGAACCTAAGCTGCTTCTCTGTATCCCTGCAGTACCAGTACTGGAACACCAAGGCTCGGCGCAATGAGTTCACGGCCCTGGAGCTCTATGAGGGGACTGAGCAATACAATGCCACTGCCTTCAGCTCCCTGGACCGCCCACAGCTTCCCCAGGTCCTTCAGCAGTCCTACATCTTCCCCTCCTCCATCAGTGCCATGGAAGCCACCATCACTGAGCGGGGCATCACCAGCCGACACCTGCTCAGTGAGTGTTGGGAGGAGGGCTCTGGGGTGACCAGGTTCCCTCTGCAGTGACCCTGAAGGGCAGGGCACATATCGCCAGCATATCGTTTGAGTACCTATAGGGAAAGGTTGGTGAAGAGGGCTCTGGTGGAGTGGGAAGTCTCTTCATTCAGCTTTGCCTCCTGTAAAGATGACTGCTTCTTAGTTGTCATTTCTGATGAACGGCTTCCCTTCTTTGGTGTTCTCACCTTACTCAGAAAATCAATCCCTGCTACCATTCTTCTTTTTAGAAAGACAGAATCCTATTTTATTAATGACAACTTTATCAAACTGTTAACTCTGATGATTTTTTCATTAGTATGTGCTTGCGATATATAATAATTACATTTATCTTTGGGAACTGGTACGGGATAGCTATTGCATCTGGATCATTTTTGTCCTCCCCCCATATTATTATTAAATAGTCTTTATGGCTTGTGTAGAAACCAGCCAGATCTCACCCTCTATAGTTTAAGTTCAGGACTCTGTGAGTGCGTTTAACAAGCTCCTTGCCTACTTGATTTTAGCAAAAACGTGTGGGACTCAGCTTTGACAGATACTATCACTATTTTATTGTCAAAATATGAGGAAAACAGCCCTCTTGGCAACTTTGACCACCATTGCTGACACTGGTGCTGTGTGGTGCTGCCTGGTCCTCTGCCCTCCGCATTCACACTGCCCCAGTGGCGCGCACAGCCTGAGTTTGCCTGGCTTTGTCAGAGCACTGTTACTGGGAGGAGGAGGAGTGTGAGGAGATCCAGACTGTGCCCTCCGTGCTCTTCTCTTTCATTGTTACCCGTAGCTTGAGGGTTTTTGAAAAAACCTTCATTTTTCTTTCTTTTTTTTTTTTTTTTTAATGTGGTTACTGGGAGTCGACCTCAGGACTTTGCACTTGCCGGCAAGCACTTGCACCACTGAGCGATATCACCGGCCCTTTTTTTCCTTTATGTGGGTTCCGGGAGTAGAACTCAAAACCTCGCACTTGCTGGGCAGGCGCTTATGCCGCTGAGCCATCTCACCGGCCCGAAAGTCTTGATTTTTATTAGTACATGTTTGCAGTACACAATGATTATATTCACTGTGGAGAGTTGGTACATGTACCCGATATACCTTAATTCTTTTTTTGTCTGTTTCCCTCCCTCCCTGCCTCCCTGTATCTTGACTCATGACCTTTTTTTTTTTTTTTTTTTTTTTGGTGGTACTGGGGATTGAGCCAGGGCCTTAATACTGAGCTTCTTCCCCAGCCTTTTTAAAATTTTTTATTTAGAGGTGAGGCCTCACTAAGTTGCCTAAGCCGGGCTTGAGCTTGTGATCCTCCTGCCTTTTGCCTCCCAGAGTGCTTGAATAATAGGCATGTGCTACTATACCCAGCTTTGAGCATTAAATTTTATCTTTTGATCTCTTAGGGTGATGTATGAAGAAGCTAGTATCTTCAAAAGTGGGAACTTTCTTGCAAACCCTTGCATATTATTTTATGACTGTTTTAACTATTGAAGGGAGCCTCATTGACTTTTTGGGGGGAGTTGTTTTAAAGTCTTTACGAGTTCCGTGATAATGATATTTTGGTAACTGTTCCTCATCTGGAATTGGTTAAGCGTGAACATTTCCTTCTCCCTGTGCAGTTGGGCTACCTTCCGGAGCGATCCTTTCTCTCCCTAAGGCCTTGCTGGATCCCCGTCGTCCTGAGATCCCAACCGAACAAAGCAGGTGAGACCCCCTTGTGGGCAGGGCTGGAGGCTCTGACTAGGGATCTGGACCTCACTGATGAGCTGTGGTCCTTAGTCTGGCTTCATGGAGCTTATGTTCTGGTAGGAAACAGATGATAAATGACAAAATATATGCTATATTAGGTACCTGTAAGCTAAGGAGGAAAATATAATACAGGGATGGGATATGAAGGTATGGGGAGGAATATACATGGCTGACATTTGCGATCTGGTGGCCTAGAAAGCCCCTCCGAGAAGGTAACTTGGGTCAAGACCTACAGGAGGTGAAGGAGCTCACTGAGTGATATCTGGGGGAAAACTGCACAGGGCGAGAGGACAGGCAGCACACAGGCTCTGACATCATGTTTGTTGAGGACAGGGCTGTGTGGCTGGAGCAGTGTGTGGTGGAAATGATGGGAAATGAGGTTATGGGGTCCTGGGGGCCAGATTATGTGGGGAGGCCAATAACTCATTCATGTCAGTGTTAACTTCTGTGTTTCACAACCACCATCTGAGTGTTTTCTCGTCTCTCACGGGCATGGGAACCATGGGCAGTGGGAGGACAGAGCGGGCTCATCGTGGGCCTGGGTGGAGCAGAGAGCAGTGTGTTTTGGAGCACTGCATGAGAGGGGGTCGAAGCTGGGAAATGACAGGATAACTGGGCCTTTCTGAGGAGAAATGGGATGGGGACACCTAAGAGCAGGAGCTGGCGTTGTGGCCCAGAGTGTTGATTTGGAAATGGCCCTGACTTTCCTCCTGTGGTGTGAAATGCCAGTCAACTGGATCATATTATTTCTCTTCAAATTTAGAACAAGGTAGGAATTCAGACCTCAGCTTCACTATCCAGACAGCCTTCTTTCCTGCACTCCTTCCTAACATTCAGCTGCTAAATTTTTAACTACCTAATGCAAGTAGACCTTGAAGGTGATTTGAGGTTAGGTATGTGTCCTGGAACCCTCCCAAGACCCAGAAAGGCAACCAGGAGATCCTTTTACAGCAGCTCACAGAGCGCTTATCCCTGCTGGTGTTTTGCAGAGAGGAGAACCTCATCCCTTATTCTCCAGATGTACAGATCCACGCAGAGCGATTCATCAACTATAACCAGACTGTCTCTCGAATGCGAGGCATCTACACAGCTCCCTCGGGCCTGGAGTCCACGTGTTTGGTGAGTGGAGCCCACAGTACCCTGTATGGTAGCTGCGCTTCATTTCATTCTTGGGAGAACAGCTCAGGATCCCATTTTCTTCTTTACCTGAGTCTGAGATTTGGGTGGCGCACTGGCTGCCTTTCTTTCTGATTCTCATTCCGTTTGTCTTCCAGGTTGTAGCCTATGGTTTGGATATTTACCAAACTCGAGTCTACCCATCCAAACAGTTTGATGTCCTGAAGGATGACTATGACTACGTGTTAATCAGTGGTGTACTCTTTGGCCTGGTTTTTGCGACCATGATCACTAAGAGGCTGGCACAGGTGAAACTCCTGAATCGAGCCTGGAGGTAGACTGAAGACTCTGAGCTCGAGTGGAGAGTTGTGGCAGGGTCAGCTAAGGTGCTACAGCTGCGGTTGGGCGGATTGGTGGTGTGTGTGTTGGGTTCTGCTCTCAGTTGAGTTGGGGGAAATGTGGACCTTAATGCATAACTGTGTTTGAGACACTTGATGCACAATCCTGTGGATAAAGGCTGAACTCATTCAACTCATTTGAGGATCTCCAAGCATCTGATAGATTTTTCCTCAAAGTCCAGGGCCACTGCCATTTCCTTTCTTTGCCAATTCGTGAATGTTCTGTTTTAAAAAAAGACCTCTGACCCAGGTGCGGTGACCCATATTTGTAATCCCAGTACTCTGCAAGGTTGAAACAGGATGACTGTAAATTTAAGCTCAGCCTGAGCAACTTAGTGACATAGAGAGACCCTGTCTCAACATAACGGGGGGAGGTGTTGGAGATGTACCTTACTGAGAAGGCCCTGGGTTCAACCCCCAGTACAACGAAACAAAGCAAACCCTTCAACTGACTTTTCTTTTTAATTTTTATTGGTATATGCTTATAGTATATAACGATTATATTCATAATGGCTGATTTTTCTTTTTCCCTTTTTAAGTGCTGGGGATCAAACCCAGACCCTCATGCAAGCTAGGCAAATGCTCTAACATTGAGCTACATCCCAAGCCTGGATGGTTCTCTTTTGCAAGGCATGTTTAAATTGATTTTAGTTTGCCTTTTGTGTTTCCCATTCTTACCTAGAAATCTACACTTACCTAGAAAACCTAGACTTTTCAGAACAAAACAAAACAAAATGAAATCCTTTTTCCGTGCCTCTTGCTTCAAAGTCGGTAGGAGATCCTCCTACCAGCTTTACCTTGTGGGTGCATTTGCTGCTTGACCTTGATGGATGGGGAAACACAGGATTTATCCTCGGCTGGGGCTTGAGGACTGATGCGGCATCTTGGGGCTTTTCTCCAAAGTAACTTAGGTTGAGGAATCTATACATGATGTCAAAACTAACTTTAAATAAGCCTCTAGTGCAGTGATGGTGAAGCTTTTAGAGCTTTCAATGATGAGAAACAGCCGGCTGTGGCATGCTTGCTGTAGGTTCACTACCACGGCATTGCTCTAGTATCTTTTTTTTTTTTTTTTTGTGGGTACCAGGGGGTCGACCTCAGGACCTTGCGCGCCAGCAGGCGCCCATGCCACTGAGCGATATCACCGGCCCCTTTTTCGTATGTGGGTTCCGGGAGTCGAACTCGGGCCCTCGCGCTTGCCGGGCAGGCGCTTAAGCCACTGAGCCATCTCACCGGCCCTTTTTTTTTTTTTTTTTTTTTTTTTTTTATTGAGACAGGGTCTTGACATGTAGTTCATGCTGACCTTGAACTCAGTATAGAGTGCAGGCTGGTCTCGAACTCACAGTGATCCTCTTGCCTCAGCTTCCTGAATACTGGAATTTCAGACGTCCACCACTACACCCAGCCCTCACGCTTTCATAAGGTTGAGCCACCAGTCTTTTCAGTTTATCAAAGCCAAGCATCTTGCTTTGCTGGTCATCACCTATGCGTTTCTCCTAAGATGTGTGAACAAAGGCCTTTTTAAAACTACTGCATTGGGGCTGGTGAGATGGCTCAGTGGCTTAAGTGCCTGTCTTGCAAGCGCGAGGGCCCGAGTTCGACTCCCGGATCCCACATACGAAAAAGGGGCCGGTGATATCGCTCAGCGGCACGGGTGCCTGTTGGCGCGTGAGGTCCTGAGGTCGACCCCCCGGTACCCACAAAAAAAAAAAAAAAAAAAAAAACTACTGCATTGTCTGAACCCGAAGAGATTTCACTCTCTCATTTTGCCCACAGGCTGGCCTAGTCATCTTAAAACCCAGAGAAAGATACTCTCGTTTAAGGACCTTATTTATTTTTAGTTGTGTGTGTGTGTGTGTGTTGGGCAATCAACCCACAGTCTCATATGCTCTGCCACTGAGCTGTACCCCCAAATAGCTTTAGATGTAAATATATATTTCTTTTAAAATGAGCAGGTTTAAGGCTTACTGATGTTTTCTGAGTGTGGTGCTAGGGATCAAACCCAGGGTCAAACACTATACCAGTGGGCTCCATCCCCAGCCCTGGATCTAACCTTTGAAGCTTTAAACAAGAGGAGAAAAATGGGCAGGGTAGGAAACTGGCCTCTTGTGGATGTTGCATGGCTGATTGGCTGAGATGCCGTGTCTTTGCTACAAGTTAAAGGAACCCTAAAAAGTTTTTCCTTGTTCATGGATTTGGGGAATCATAGGACTTTGCTGTGAATCTTGCCTTGTGGTGAGAGGTACCATGTGACAAATAAAGCAAAAGGTGAATGATTCTGACCTAAATCCTTTTTGTGTCTCAGGAAGATCACTTCAAGTCTGCTTGTGTATTAGAGAGGAGAAAATCAGTGCAAGAATGGCATGCATTTAGTAAGGAGATGTGCCAATTTACTGTATGAGTTGGTTTAGAGTATTTAAAAACAAAATTTTTGGGCCGGTGAGATGGCTCAGCGGTTTAAGCACCTGCCTTGCAAGCGCGAGGGCCCGAGTTCGACTCCCGGAACCCACATACAAAAAAGGGGCCGGTGATATCGCTCAGTGGCACGGGCGCCTGCTGGCACGCGAGGTCCTGAGGTCGACCCCCCGGTACCCACAAAAAAAAAAATTTTTTTTCATCTTTCTGTGGTCATATGCTGGTGTAGGTTATAGCACAGAAGGAAGAAAACTGAGTCATTTTATTTTAGAAATAAAATTGTCAAATGATATTTATAAAGGAATAAACATCTAAGTATCTCTAGAAAAAAACCAGGTATCTCTTCAACTTGACTCAAGGCATACTTTGTATTAATGTGACCTGGGAGAAGGGAATAAGTACAAGTTAAAAAAATTTGCCCTAGTTTTGAGATAGCCTGGCTAGAGTTTTTTTTTTTTTTTTTTTTTTTTTGTGGGTACCGGGGGGTCGACCTCAGGACCTCGCGCGCCAACAGGCGCCCGTGCCGCTGAGCGATATCACCGGCCCCTTTTCCGTATGTGGGATCCGGGAGTCGAACTCGGGCCCTTGCGCTTGCAAGGCAGGCGCTTATGCCACTGAGCCATCTCACCGGCCCATGGCTAGAGTTTTAACATCATCAGCTGTTGTCTTCCTCCTGTTATGCTTGCACAGCCCGATTTGCAAGATTATAGTTTTCATTTACCTACGTGTCAAAGAATAAGCTGATGGGAAGGAAGTTACTTGCCCTTTCATGAAATTCCCTGTATTTTGGCTTTAATCACTACCATTTTATTGCATATTACCTCAAAGCAGGTGCTTAAAATAGCAAATGCCAATCTTTTCTTAGGTCTTGGCCTTTTTTAATCTTGAGCAGAATTTGGCTCTGACCAGCTACGCCCAGACTCTGCTGGTGGCTTGTTGCCACTGGGGATTGAACCCAGGGCCTCATGTATACTAGGCAAGTGATCCACCACCGAGCTCCAGAAGGGGCTCCTATGCCTTTTGAGACCATGTTTCCTGTTTTCCAATCCATTTGCTTTTTTGTCTTTTAGTGCATATCCCTTGAGCCCTCTCTTCATTAATTAGGTTAATTTGATGGCCCCTTATAATACTCTATTTACGAGTGATTCCTCAGTATTTTCTAGGCCAATTTTTAAAGTTAGTTTGATCACCATGCTAGGTCTTTTGGCATAAATTTTGCTATCTCAGTCCCTGTTGGAAATAATGTAAAGTGGTTTGTGGCTTTTGTTTTCTTAGTCTTTGACTTGTGATAAGAATCAATGATTGAGGAATGTGTGTGAATTAAATGCAGAATTCTAGCCAGAAGGCTGGGGATGTAGCTGTGTGTGAAGACCTAGTGTTCAATCCCCATTATCAGAACAAACAAAAAAATCCCGTTTTATAACAGAAGATTCAGAGTTGGTAAGAACTTCTTTCTAAAAAATTGAGTCTTGTGTGTACCCACTTCCTCCCACTTCTTACGATGGTAGCTTATTGATTTAATACCACTTTTGGAAGAGGATACCTGCTCTTCACCTCCAGTAAGTAAAGAAAGGTGAGAAAACTTATATGCAGATCATGTGGTTTTACTGCCATAAATTAGGGATGACACTACTAAACTAAACGTGTAATTTAACAATTACCAAAACTACTTAAACTTTTCTGAAACCCAGATAATTTTGTTGAATATCCAATATTCATTTTGTTTAGAGTCCACAATTCTAAATTGTGACTTATTTTGCCTTTGTACTGGTCATCTTTCCTGTTGCTGGGACACAATGCCTGACACCCACAATTTAAAAGAGAGGTTTAATTTGGCTCATAGTTTCAAGGGCCTGAGTCTGTGATTGGCTGGCTCCTCCAGGACAGAAACATCATGGCAGAAGGGAATGGTGGAGCAAAGTGGCTCACTTCGCGGGGGCTGCGAAACAAGAGGGGAACAGTGCGAGAGAGGAAGAGGTGAGGAAACACAGACCTGGAGGTCATTCCTCCATGACCCACCCAGGCCCACCCAGAAGTGTGCTCCATTAAACCCCTTGGCAGCTCCCAAGTCATTCAAGTTGACAGTCCAGCTTCACTGTCACAGACTTCTGTGGAATAGAATTGTTTGCACTGGAGCAGGTGTGAAACTTCTTAAAGCCACTCCTTTGGCTTTGTTAAGCCATAAACCCTGTCAGTCTTGGTCCTCTATATGAGAACATGTACTCCTCTGCTTTAAATATTGCTAGGTTGTATAGCTGGGCTTTTTTTTTTTTTTTTTTTTTGCAATGGGAATTGAACCCAGGGTCTTTGCACTGAGCTGTATCCCCAGCCCTTTAATTTTTTTTGAGACATGGTCTTGCTAAGTCACTAAGTTGCCAGGGTTGGGCTTGAACTCAGTCCTCCTGCCTCAGCCTCCCACAGTCCTGGGATGACAGGGGTTCATCTCCACACCCAGCTAGTGGTGCTTAATGTAGATCTCTCTTAATGTAGGTGATGTGTACCTGTCATCCCTTCTACTCTACTTGGGAGCCTGAGGCAGGAGCACAAGTTAAAGGCCAACCTGGGCAAGTTAGCTAGATCCTGTCTCAAAAAAGGGGTGGGCATGTAGCTCATTGCTCCCTGGGCTCAATCCCCATACTGAGCAGAAACAAAAAATAAAACGTAGATCTCAGTATCTTACCTTATTACAAAAAAAGCACCTACTAAGAGATTAACAATAATAATGAAACGGAAGAATTAAACAAAAAAAAAGCTCTCAGGCCAACAAATAAAACTCAGATGAGATAGACATATTTATACATAAATAAAACCCCCCTTCTTTTCTTCATACTGCTTTAAAATTGACCCCTAGATTAAGGCGGACCAGCAAGGAGCTAGCTGTGCACCTAGGTTGAAGAGGAAGGACTGTGTTGACAGCTTATCCTCAGGGATGGACCTTAAAATTTGGTGTTTTTATTTTAGGGATGCTGTCAGTGAACTGTCTATCATGGTACCTACAGGACCAGTGGGAGAAAATGCCCTCTGTTCTCAGTATCAGGAAAAGTTCTCTCAGGTTACTCTGAAAAATCTTTTTGTGCTGGGCATGGTGCTGCACATTTGTAATCCCAGCACTCAGGAGGCTGAGGCAGGAGGCTCATAAATTTGAGGCTAGCCTGGGCTATACAGTGAGACTTTGTCTCTTTAACAAACACCTTTTTATTTCCTTGATTATAAGTAGCACATTCTTATTGTAGATTTAACCACTTACCAGTCCAATTATTTAAATACACGATGACCAAAGACTGCATAATTTTTTGTTATTTTTTATAATACAACAGGAAGTATAAAAATGACAATTTCATCAAATTTATTCAATTTTTCTGTGTATGGTATATCTTAAAACATTCAATGCACAATGCAACATTACAATCTGGACAGTAGTATCTAGTCTCTTGCCGAATTCTTTCTGTATTATTGTCTTTCTTTGAACAACACACTTCACATTGTTGTGTTGGTCTTTCCTTTTTTTCTGTCGGTGGTATAATTTCAATAAAATGTCTGTGCACTAACTGTAATGGAGAAGATGTAGATGATGGATGTCCTTGTTGGCGTTTTGCTATCCCTTATTTTTCAATTATTTGATCTATTAGACCTAATTTAAATTGTAAATGACTTTTTTTTTTTTTTTGGGTGGGTACCGGGGGCCGACCTCAGGACCTCATGTGCCAGCAGGCGCCCGTGCCGCTGAGCGATATCACCGGCCCCTTTTTCGTATGTGGGTTCCAGGAGTTGAACTCGGGCCCTTGCGCTTGCCAGGCAGGTGCTTACGCCGCTGAGCCATCTCACCGGCCCTGTAAATGACTTTTTTTTTTTTTTTTTTTTTTGTGGGTACCGGGAGTCGACCTCAGGACCTCGCGCGCCAGCAGGTGCCCGTGCCGCTGAGCGATATCACCGGCCCCTTTTTCGTATGTGGGTTCCGGGAGTCAAACTCGGGCCCTCGTGCTTGACGGGCAGGCGCTTAAGCCGCTGAGCCATCTCACCGGACCCCTGTAAATGACTTTTTGAACCCCCTTGTTTTGAATAAATAATGAGTTCCATATCGTTTAGTCCAGAAGGTGCATAAATATTTTATAATATTTTTTTCCTTGCTCTTTGATTACAGGATAGCTTGTTAGATGTTGGTCAGCACTACCCACAGAATTATTATAATCACTGACCACTACTGAAATTTTATTAGTTTCATTTCTTCTATCAAGTACTATCATTTCTGTGTTATGAATAGTTGACAATAAGGAGACGTCTTTTTTGTCTTTCCATTTTGTAACACAGACTTTTCCTCTGTGATATGCTAACATTTCTCCCTTTCTCAGTTTTTTCTTCTGTAGATCTTTTGGCACTTCTTAATCAGTCTCAGTGTCCCAAATATGTCCATTTTGTATTGTAAAAGAATATCGGGGCTGGTGAGATGGCTCAGCGGCGTAAGCGCCTGCCTGGCAAGTGTGAGGGCCCGAGTTCGACTCCCGGAACCCACATACGAAAAAAGGGCCGGTGATATCGCTCAGCGGCACGGGCGCCTGCTAGTGCGCAAGGTCCTGAGGTCGACCCCTGGTACCCACAAAAAAAAAAAAAAAAAAAAAAATCACTGAGTTTTGGAGAAGTATAAAAATTGTGTGTAGTAAAACAATGTCCCATGTTCAAAAGTGGTTTCATCAGAGTCAAAACAATTCGTGTAACCATACAATGATTTTTATAGTTGTTATCAGCTATTGTTCCCTTCCCAGTGTAAATTATGAGAGACCAAATATACCCAGATTTGGATTCACAAAGCATGTAAGATTTGATACCAAAGCTAGCTCTTTTTAGGGGCATAAACTGAACCCATCCCAATCGACCCCTATATAACATTAGACTTTCGTCAATTGTGATCTCTCTCTCAAGTGTAAGGGCAGTAGAAAACTTTTTATTCAACAATTGGCCATAACTTATTTAGTGTAGGATTCAGGTGAGCGCCAGC
The DNA here is from genome assembly GCA_028451465.1 of Erethizon dorsatum. NCBI lineage: Eukaryota > Metazoa > Chordata > Mammalia > Rodentia > Erethizontidae > Erethizon > Erethizon dorsatum. Next base: position 121,363,036 of record CM051827.1, read on the forward strand.
ATCACAAGTAGAATTATCTACAAAATGAATATAACGTTTCAATAAAACAAAACGTTTATATGACATCACTTTACTGATAAAAGGTCTTTCAATGCAGTCTTTCTTAGACCAATACCACTCACATACCGGTTTATATATAATTCCTTGAAGAATATGGAGAGCAAAAAAATAAACTTTTCTGTGTTATCTGTTGGTTTCCAGTCCTTCCAGCGTGAAAATTTCCCTAAAATTCCAGAAGGCTTTAATTGATCTGTGTATCTATTAGTTTCTGTTGTAATCAAATCCATTATTTCAGAATTCCAGAAATATTCAAAGTAATGTAAAATATCTGGCTCTATATTCTGTCTAAATGACAAATTTATACCAGGTATATAGGAGCAGGCATGGATTTTCCAAATTCACCTCAACAAATTCCCTGAATGGTGTGAAATCTTCATTTTCAGAATGAAAATCATCATCTGATAATTCTAAAAAATCATCTTCGGGTTCGCTATCACTTCCTGATTCACTAATCAATAGCTCCTCATCAGTGTCATCTTCTGATTCAGACATTGTAGGTGGTAACTAAAACGCAGAAAAAAGTTGATTTATCACAACACGGAACAATGTAATGTACTATTACTGTAAGAGAATAACAAAAATATATCTAATGTACTTATGATAAGTTTTTATAGGTTGTAGCACAAAAGTATGGGTTATTTTTTCACAGATTAACATGAATTAGTAAAAAAAAATAACCAGAACTTAGTAGATTTCAATGGAAACAAACATCAAAGGCAAATACAGCATTCTAAATAAGAAAGTATGCAAAAAGTAGTTGATATAAAACAAACAAACAGGGCCGGTGATATGGCTCAGCAGCATAAGCGCCTCCCTGGCAAGCACGAGGTCCTGAGTTCGACTCCCAGTACCCACATAAAGGAGAAAAAGGGCCGGTGATATCGCTCAGTGGGTCAAGCGCCTGGTGGCAAGCACGAGGTCCTGAGTTCGACTGCCGGTACCCACATAAAAACAACAAAAACAACAGACACAGGAGTGTATCTCATCCAAATAAGAATCAACTGGTTGAAATGACACCTGTCCCTGTGACACTCAGGATAGTCAGTATGTAAACAAATGTGCTGCCTGAATAATGCTTGGGGTAAACTGTTAAGTGGTTAAAATAAAATTTTATTTGGACCTTATTAATTACACATATGGGCATTGATTATGGGAAATAAACTATATGGCACCATAATTTCTATTCTAAAAGGGAAAGATACCACTTTGGTATTGTGTATACTTATATAAACAAAAATAACTTTGATTACTTAGATTTATAAACTCAAATGGGTTTTGGGAAACATTTTTCTTCTTGGGTATTTGGGATTAGGGCATCAGGTTTACCACTGAATTACACCCCAATGTGAAAACACTTCTTTATAGCTTATATTAAAAAAATTGACTACTGTCCTGTAATTAAATCAGAGGTAGAGAACATTGGGTGCATTTTTTTTTTTTTGTAAAGTGTAAACTGAAATTTATTACAACTATAGTTTCTTTCATTTTAATCATGAAATAAATATTGTCACTGAGTGAATCAAACTGCTTCAATTTTTGTTACTTAGTTCTTTATTTTAAAAAGAATAAGTTAAAAAAATTTTTTTAAACAACTCAAAAAAATTAAGGTGAATTTCTCCTTCAAAAGCTCCTTCCTGCCCTGTTTTCCAGAGGTCAGCCCTGAACCTGATATGTATCTCTCTTGACCACACAGGGTTCTGGAACTTGATTTTATCCCTTGATGTATCATGGAGAGTTGCCATTATCAGCAGTATGACTCTGCCACACCACTTGTAATGGTCACAAGGTTAAAACTCCTGAGTTATTCCATTAGAGATCTTTATGAGATCAAACACTATCTCAGGAAAGTCCCTTATTTGGACCACCTTTCCAGAAGGAATTATAACATGAAGGATATGTACACAGCTGCCTCTCTAGGAGTTAAGAGTATAAGAGTATCCAAATGTAGTGGGGCCTGGCTGTAATTCCAGGACTCTGGGAGGCTGAAGCAGGAGGATCCCATGTTGGAGCCCAGCTTGGGCAATTTGGTGAAACCCTGTTTCAAAATAAAAAATTAAAACATGGGTGTGTAGCTCAGTACAAAGGCTGGGTTCAGTCCCAGGTAACACACACACACACACACACACACACACACACACACACACGATGCCAAGAGAGACTGACCCATTGACTTCTAAGAGGCTTGTTTTCCACCAACACTAGGCCTTATACAAATTTCTGATCCATGATATTAAGAAGGTTCTTTTTACAGTATAGAGACTAAGGCCAATCAGGTAGGTGTCTTTACAAAATAGATTTATATTGAAGCACACTCTGCTCTGCTATTTCCTAACAAGAATGAAGGGCTGAGGATGTCGCCCCACAATAGAGTGCGTGCCTAGAATGCACAAGGCCCTGAGTTTAGTGCCTGTCTCCACCAAAAGAATAAAGAATGAGGTCAAAAAGACAAAAACACATTTGAAGGCACACTAATATGAGCTCCATTACACTTTATGGCTCACATTCCAGCTGTGATTACATTACATATCCCATGTGCTATAATAAAATAAGAGCTATGCTAGAAAACCAATAAACCAGGATGTTTGCTTAGTGATAATGAAGTCTATAATGTTGGCTCTTTATATTGGTAGATCCTGTATCCTTGGATTCAACCAAGAGCAGATTGAAAATATTTGAAAAATAACAAAAACCTTACATCTCTAGTGAACACTACAGATTTTCTTTTGTTCATTTTTTAAATCAATACAGTATAACAATTACAGAGCATTTATACTGTATTAGGTATTATAAGGAATCTACAGAGATGATTTTAAGCATGGCAGGATGTGCATAGGTTACATGCAGATACTGTGCCATTTTAAAGAAAGGTTTTAAGGATCTGCAGATTTTGGTACCTGCAGAGGGTCCTAAAACTAATCCTCTACAGATACCAAAGGAAGACTGTGATTGGAAAGAGGAATAGAATACTTCAGTCTGTTAGCTGGAAGATATATTCTCTCCTATTAAAAAAAGGTGATACAAGTTAAAATGCTATTGTAAATTTGCTTGGTTGTTATAGGATTAAAATAGGGGATGTGATATTTTACTGATGGTTTTCACCACAGGCAAACAGCTGCAAAGGAGACCAGAATGCTCACTTCTACTGAGCAGGATGCCCTCCTCTGCCCCCTCTCCAAACAGTGTTAAGGTCAGGCATACTGTATGCTTTTACCCTCTAATGTTTTCCTAATTATAAAGCAAAGTACTTACATAATTTAACAAAATATTTTTTTTTTTTTTTTTGTATCATTACAGAAAAGTTGCAAGAATAGTACAAAGGGGCCGGGGATATAGCTCAGTGGCACAGCGCCTGCCTAACAAGCGCAAGGTCCTGAGTTCGATTCCCGGTACCCCCCCAAAATAGTACAAAGAATTCCCAGATACCTTCCACCCAGATTCTCTAAGGGTTAACGGTGTACTGCATTTGCTTTATTCCTCTTCTTCCTTGTCCCTTTCTCTGAATCTGATGAATCAAAACTTTACCAAGACTATAAATTCTAAAAGATGGTAATAGTAGAACTGAGGGAAAAAAAAACAAGATTTTATAAAACTCTTCTGATATATTTTTGATTTTTTGTTATCTAAGTTGAGTTATATCTAAAATTCATTTTAAAGAAATTTGTGAGTCAAGCACTTTCTCACATTGGCTACTAATGAGCACTATTGCAAATACTGGTGTTCACCTTGAACTGATTTAGTAATTTCAATCTTACTCTTACTTTCTTTGGTTTCTTTAAAGTCTTGTTTCCTGGTATTTTGTAAAATTGATACTCTCTTCTATTCTCTGCGTATATACTAAAATTATTTCTCTCTTAAAACAAGACTAGGGCTGGGGTTGTGGCTCAGTGGTAGAGCTCTTGCCTTCCATGCACAAGGCCCTGGGTTCGATCCCCTAGCACCACAAGAAAACAAACAAACAAAAGAACAACAACAAAAAAAACAAAACAAGACTACAAAATAAGTTTTTGTTTTCAATTCATACCATATGAAATACAGTATTATGGAGTAGCTCACAAATAATTATAGTACCGTACTAAAGTGAATTCAGCTTTTTTTTTTTTTTTTGGTACTGGGGATTGAATTGAGCTATATCCCCAGCCCTTTTTAAATTTTGAGACAGGGTCTTGATAAATTGCTAAATTGCCCCAGCTGGGCTCCAACTTGGAATCTTCCTGCCTCGGCCTCCCAGAGTGCTGGGATCTGCCACCAAGCCCAGCTTAATCTAATTCTTTACATTTTTGGTAGTTTGAAAATAATCTTTGTTGTGAATTACCAAAAGGACTTGTTTTCTATTTGTAGTTTTCACTAAACAGCTGGGGTTTCCACAAAATATACATGGTTACTTACTGTAACTTTGTAAAAGCTTGAGGACAGACTGACATCCATGGCTGGTCCTTGAATGCTAATAGCTGTATGTTACTCGTTTAATTGTTTCTATAAACATTTTATCTATAGGAAATTCAACTCTGCATTGGATGGATTTTAAAATTTTTTGTAGTAGTGGGGATTGAACCCAGAGCCTTCACGCTGAACTATATCCCCAGCCCTTTTCTGTTTTGAGACACGATCTCACTAAATTGCTAAGTAACCCAGGCTGGGCTCAAACTTGTGATTCTCCTGCCGCAGCCTACCAGACTGCTGGGATACAGACGTGCACCACCATGCCCGGCTAGGATGTATTTTTTTTTTTTTTAATAATGCTTTTGAGGCACTTACAGTGAGGCATATCCACCTCATTTGCTTTTAAATTGAAGTATAATTTACAACCATGACCAAAGCATACAAATTATAAGTATATGGCTCAGTGAATACTTTGTGCTTAAATCCATGGAACCCCAACTTGCATTGATACAGAACTTTTCTAGCTCTCAGCAGGCCTCCTCATCAGTACCTCTCCATTGATCATTAAAAGACCCCACTCAGCAATGGCTTCTTAAGTACTTCATTCTATTTCTTGTAATATGACTGTATCAGATCTTTTATCAGTTTAAAATTTCAGTTCTTTGCCCAGTCACGGGGTTAGAAGTCCTTCACTTGGTATTTTAAGATTTCAGTTAGTTCATAAAAATGACTTACTCTTTAGTTCCTACCGTATTTTCTAGACCAGAATATCAGAAGCTTGTGCTTCATCTAGAAGTCATTTTTAGTCTGTTTCTTTCACCATCTGAATCCAAATCTTTGTGACTACACAAAAACAAACCTCCAGTACTGAAATAAATGTGATATTTATAAAGGAAGAGCTTTAACTAGAGCGCCTTCTCCAAATCTGTGACCACAAATACTGTAAAGAACGATGTAAATAAGAGATGGTAGGATTATTATTGAGGGAAACCTAAGTATATGAAGGGTTTGAGAGCGAAGAAAATAAGGATTAGTGATTAAAATAACTGCGAGAGGCGGTGTAAGGAGAAAGCTTTGCAAACTGAAGCACTGGAGTATATGATGTAGTTTAGGAGGCGAAGCGGGTGAGCGGTATTAGACTTTGGCCTCCTCTTCTAGTCCTTAGCTGTCCCGAGCTGGAGTCACTTTTGCGGATATATAGTCTACATTGCTGTCGGGCACATCCTCTCCAGAACTCAAGTTCCAAACTCACCTCTCCCGCCGGTCGAGGAGCCACTTTACTTTACGCGTCAGAAGCAACTACCGGCGCGCAGGCGCAGACGTTGACGCGCTTCCTCCGTCCCCGAATCGCTAAACTCTGCGCAGGCGCAGCCTCTGCTAACCTTCCCGACGCTTCGTCGCTTTCCCGTGAGAGGAGAGAACGCTCCGAGCGTCGCTTATTTTGGCCGTCGACCGCAGCGCGCAGTCTGACGCGTTAATTGCGTCACTTCCGCCCCTCCCGGGAGGCGGCGCTGGGCCGGTGGCAAGCCCCCGGAGGGAGCCGCAGTAGTAAGACGAAGATGGCGACGAGCGGCGGCGAAGAGGCAGCGGCGGGATCAGCGCCAGCGCCCGGGGTCCCGGCAACGGGGACAGACACGACCCCGGGCTGGGAGGTGGCGGTGCGGCCCCTGCTGTCCGCGTCCTACTCCGCCTTCGAGATGAAGGAGTTGCCACAGCTGGTGGCCTCAGTCATCGAGAGGTACCGGGCGGCGGCCCCGGCTGGGCGGCGCAGGGGGGGAGGGGACTCCAGCCGATCTAGACCCACTTCCCGGGTTGCCTCCTGCCGCTCGGGGATCCCCACTCCAGCCACGGCTTCGGGGCTTCCCGCCCTGAGAGACGAGGGCTTGTCTGGGGTTCCTTCCGCCAGCCGTGTAAATCTGTGCCTCAATTTCCCCTCCAGAGCAAAACTTTTGAGGCCGCCCTTGTGGGAGGGCGTGGCCGGACGCATCTAAGAGTGACTTTGAGGTCCTTCGCGCCCAGAGGAGAACGTCCCCAGGGCTGCCCCCAGTGTTAAGGTCAAAGCATGGATGAGTTTGCATTTCTCGCTTGTCCCCATCTCCCTAGCCTGGTCGGAGCAGAGCCGGGGGTTTAAATCGGAGACCTGCCACATAATTTAATAACGGTCTTTCCGTGGTGCTGTAATCACTCGGGGCACGTGCTATTTCTGTAATGGAAGGCACTACTTACCACTGGTGACTTTCTTTTTACTTTGCACTCCTTGTACATTTCTGCTGTAACAGTCTTGATTAAAACATTTCAGTGTGTGAGTCTGAAAAATCATTTTTCTTCCAGTGAAGGAGTGTGTTCTTCCTCTCACAATAAAATATCTTAATCTTTTACAGTCCTTTTGTTGGCTTGCTGTTACATGTTTGTGCCTTTTTGTACAGATCCTTGTTCCCGGGAAGGTCGTGATCTCAGAGTGTCTTCCTTTTTCTGACATACTGCAGTACTGTGTTTAGAGCAGTCTCTCATCAGTTTAATAGTAGACTTTCACTTTTAAAGCCAGTCTCACTTTCATTTTTCTAGCCAACCTTGCTTCAGGAACTCCCTGCAGTTGCTAACTGGGTCATTTTAATTTCTTGCCAATATATCTAAATGTTACCCAGAAGGTTAGAAATTGCTGATGTTACTCAAGGGAGGCCCGTGGTTTGACACAGAATCTATTATAGTGCTTATTGTTCTTAGGCTTGTGGTGCTTTGGATGCTGAATTTTAAACAAATTAGAGTAATACAATATTTGAGTTTAGTAACTTTAGAGTTAACAAATGGATTTTCTACCTAATTATTAAGCTAAGAATGTTCTGAGGATGTAAACAAGGATCAAAGAGACTACTCTCAAATTATGCAGCCTATTTTTTTCCTGTCTTAAACCTTCTGTATAGTGCCGTGGTGGTGAACCTATGGCATGCGTGCTGCAGCTGGCTGTGTGTTATCATTGAAAGCTCTAAAAGGTTCACCATCATTGGTATAGTATTTTTCCTGAGCGGTACTCACAGTGTTACTTACAATCAACAATATTCCACTCTTTTTACAATATTTTCTTTATTTTTATGGGTATGAACTGAGAAGGCTATAAAATCATTTGTCCACACTTCCCTATTCATCCTGTATTCCCAGACCTTGGTGGTCAGGGGAGAAAGGGAGAGAGAGAGGTATTCTGGGGATTGAACCCAGGGCCTCTACACTGAGCTTCATTGGGGCCATACATTTTAAACTGTACTAGTTAAGCCACCCCATCCAGATCTTTGAGGGAGCCAAAGCCACACACATTAGACTAGGTTTGAAATTTTCAGTTAAGTGGTGCTGACTCCCACCACCTCCCACTTTGTATTAGTTCAGATAATGAGGAGTAGCCTGCGCTTGTAGACAGTATTAAGACCTCTCTCTTTTTTTTTTTTTTTTTTTTGTGGGTACCGGGGGGTCGACCTCAGGACCTTGCTCGCCAGCAGGCGCCCGTGCCGCTGAGCGATATCACCGGCCCCTTTTTTCGTATGTGGGTTCCGGGAGTTGAACTCGGGCCCTTGCGCTTGCCGGGCAGGCGCTTAAGCCGCTGAGCCATCTCACCGGCCCAAGACCTCTCTTTATGATTTAGAAAAATCCTTCAAACTGATAGGTATTTAGGTAACAGTTTTATTAGAAGAGCTTTGAAGGCTCTGTTCTGGTTTTTGTGGCTCACTTAACTCTGAAAGCCTGTTATGTGTCCTCTTCAGGCTCTGTGAGGAGAGTATGATGTAAGAAAAATTTCCAGCTTACCAGTTCTTTACAGAGTAGGACAATTAAACAGCAAATGTTCAGTTTAGTGTACTGCACGGGTCAGCAAACTTTGTGTAAAGGGCCAGATAGTAAATAATTGCAGGTGCTGTCTGTGTGGACCGCTCAGCTCTGCCTCTGCAGCCGGAAAGCAGCCATGCACAATACTGTAAAATGAATGGCTCCAGCTATGTTCAAATCTTATATATGGACGCTGAAATTTGAATTTCATGTGATACTTTCATAAAATTTAAAAACCATTTGTAGTCACTGATGTACAAAGATAGGTGACTAGCTGGATTTGGCCTGCAAGTCATAGTTTGCTGACCCCTGCTTTAGAGCTATCAGTTGCTCTGTTGCTGTCAGTTGCTATCAGTTTCTCAAAAAATTTATTTGCCTTTCCCAAAAGAGTAAGGGTCTCTGAACTGTGGGAATACATCTTCCCTAGTGAGTCGTGGCCACAGAGTACAAAGCTGACACCGACAGATGCTGAAGTGGGGTTTATTTTCTAGCTAATCGCAGGTTTAGATGCTTAGGCTCCTGCTTTACTCGTGTAGTTGCCACTCCTATCTTCTGTAGTTCCCTTGTTTCTCCCTATTGTTGTGCTTGCCCTGTCTCCAGGGGCCTTCTATTTTTCTGTTATAATCTGCTCTTCTCTGCTTCCCCTTTTGATGTCCTGGGTCCACTGTGCCAGCTCTGTTTGGCAGCTAACCCCTTGGATTCCTCTCCTTTGACTATTGGGTATCATGACACTTATCTTAAGAGATTCCTCAGTACTCCACCATTCTTCTTCCTGTCTCTATTCTTTCATGTTTTTATAGTTGAAACTGACGTTTTGAAGAAAGATAGGTTAAAATTTCTTATGTTCAGATTTTGTTTGATAACTTTGACTTTGTAACCAAGTTGTGAAATAAGAGAGGAATAGATCATCCTAGGTAAATTGTGAAATGTACTCTCAAAACTAGCATAGATTATTTATTTATTTATTTATTTATTTATTTATTTATTTATATAAAAGCATAGATTTTTAAAAAGAAAAACACCTGAGTTTATTTAAAGGACAGTTCGCCTGCGTACCTACTTTTTCCCTTCCCTCCCTTGCTCCCCCCTCCCCTCCCCTCCCCTTCCTTTTGCTGTTCATTCCTTTTCTTTTTCTTTTTTCAATACTGGGGATTGAACCCAGGACTTGCATAGGCTGGGCTCTACTACTGAGCTACATCTCTAGACACACCTTCCCCCCTTTATTTTCCTTTTATTTTGAGACAGGGTCTTGGTGAGTTGCCTAGGCTGGCCTTAAACTTTACTGTTCCTGCCTCATCCTCCATAGCAGCTGGGATTACCAGTGTGCACTCACACTCAGCTTCATTTTCATTTTTATTGTCCGTAGCAAGTCTTTTACTAGTAAAGGCTTAAAATCTTTTAACCATGATTATCTTCTAGACCAGAAATGGAGTTAGAACTTGTTCAGTGGAGCACATGCCATCCATGGGGTTAATTAGTATACAGTAATTGCTGAATGTAGCCTTCTGTGTTAAAGTACAGAGAATTCCTTTCTTAACTCTGCAAGATATGCTGGTGAACGTAGTTATCATTAGATAATTTGATTGAATCTTTATAGATTTAAAAAAGAAAAAAGTCCCTTTCTCCATTCAGTCCTTCCTGGGCCGATCTGGCCTCTTTAGTCGTAAGCCTCTTTGACAGCCTCTGCCTTCCAGATAGTTGATGAATTTAGGGCAGAGACACCTCCTTGGGAAGGCAGAGAGTGTTACAACATTCCCATTAGGTGCTGCCTTCATTTCCTGAAGATCTTGAAAGGAAGAAAGAGGTGCAGTGATGCTGTTGTCTTTTCCATTTATATGTTATAGGACGTAAGTTGATGATTAACCTACAGAAAAAACAGCCCAGCACCAAAAGAAGGAGTCTTAATTGTGGGAATTGTGAGATTAGTACCATATTCAACACAGATCTGTCAAGAATGTGAGAGAATTATCTGAAAGAAAACTTTTAATTCTTTGGTTAACAGCAGCAGAATATATATACTGTACATGTGTAGAGATCTATGATTGTATATGAAACAAATATAATGGATTCTATATTTAGAAGTCCATGAATCTGATAAGGGGTTAGAGGATTAAAGAGTTTCCAAAGTTTATGAAAAAGATATACAGCATTTTACCTAAGAGGGAGAATGGAGATGAATACTTAGTCTTTTATTATGCACCCTCTCCTTAGATTTCCATCTTTTTCTAAAAACAGCTTGCTATTTCTAGACCCTTGCCGGTTCTTTTTTCACTTACACATCAAATTGGATTTTTCTGGCCTGGTTGTTGAGCTGCTGTTTTCCTTTGTATTCTGCATTGTGTTTATTTACTATGGAGTAAAAAAGCCTCAGATTCCATGTCTTATCAGCAGTATATCAGGCTCAGTGGTGCTACTGCTGCAAAGTTTGTTGGAAAAAAACAGGTGTTTCAGGGAGATAGCTTGACCAGCCAGTGGAGAAAGACATCTTTTCATTTTAAGTCCCTTTATTTTTCTTCCTTATGCTGTATTTGTCTTGAATTTCTTCCTTTCTTTCTCTTTCTTTCTTTCTTTCTTTCTTTCTGTCTTTTTTTTTTTTTTTTTGTGGGTACCGGGGGTCAAACTCAGGACCTTGCGCGCCAGGAGGCACCCGTGCTGCTGAGCGATCTCATCGGCCCTTTTCTCATATGTGGGTACCGGGAGTCGAACTCAGGACCTCATGCTTGCCAGGCCGGCGCTTATGCCACTGAGCTGTCTCACCGGCCCCTGTCTGTCTTTTTGAGACAGGGTTTCACTATGTAGTTCAGGTTGGCCTTGAACTCACTTTGTACCCCAGGCTGGCCTCGAACTTGTGGCGATCCTCCTGCCTCAGCTTCCCAAGTGCTGGGATTATAGGCATGTGCCACCATGCCCGGCATGTCTTGAAATTCTTCATTCTTCTCCTTCCTACTAACTTCTTGCCCTTTAGTCCATTTTTCCATGTCTTCAAATACTCTGGTGTTTTGGTGTCTATCAGTTTCTTGGGGAATGGGGGTGATGGGGTAGTGAAGTGTGACAGCACATCTTTATTAGGTGACTCATACACACTGTTTCTTTAAAATCAAGACATGACAGTGAAGCTGGGCATGGTGTTGCATGTCTGTAATCTCTTACTACTCAGGAGGCTGAGGCTGGAGGATGGCAAGTTCAAGTTTGAGCCCAGCCTGAGCAAAAAAGACGTAAGAATGAAAGATATAACAATGTCCATTATGTCCCTACTCCTCCTTAATGTGTTTCTTTTTTTTTCTTCAGTGTTGGAGATTGAATCCAGGGCCTTTGTACTGAGATACATCTCCAGCCCTGTCTCACCAATTTGCTGCTTTGCTCAGGCTGGGCTTGAACTCACAGATTTCCTGCCTCAGCCTCCCAGAGTGCTGGGATTACAGGCATGCCACCATGCCTAGCTCTTCAAGATTTTTTTTAAAACCAGTGTTTCTCAGGTATATTTGTATTTTCCCTAGCCTTGTAAGGAGCTGAAGAGGGCTCCATTTTCCTTTGCCGATTCTGTTTCCTTGTTGGAATAAGACTTGTGTGTTTCTAGGGAAGGAAGGCAGGTTGGTTAAATCACACTGGGATCCTGGAGGTTCAGGTTCAATCCCCAACATGCGTGCACACACATTTAAAAACATTACAATAGGATGACACTGAACCAGACAATTACATTAATTTATTCTTCATTTAATTATTTAGAGCAAAGACACATCTTTGGGAAGGGGAAGCTGATATATTTCATGGAAACAGATTAAGGGAGCTGGGGATATAGCTCAGTGGCATGGTGCCTCCCTGCCAAGCACGAGGTCATGACTTTGATTACCGGTACCCCCCCCCAAAAAAAAACCAGATTAAGTTCATCTGTTGAGTGGGTAGTTTTTCTTTTGAATTTGGTAAATCTATTAATCAGCAAAAAATAGGGCTAACCAGCTCTAAGCTTTTGAAGTAAATCAAGGAAGGTAAATAACTCAGTAAAATATCAAATTACAGAATGGAAAACCTCAGAACAAGAAAGTATGGAAATAAAGGAGAAACTTCTATGTGAGATAGAAGCCAGGGGATTTACAATGGACTTGTTGTGACAAATAAGGAAAAATGACCCTTGATGGGCAGGAAGATCCTTCTATATCATAAGTGCTCCATAAATATTTTTTCTTGGTGGAGCTATTCTAAAAGAAGGGACTAATCTTTGATACCTGCCCACTTAATCTTCCTTGATAAATCCCCAAATAGCAAAGTACTAGCTTTGCCAGACTCTTTAGTGTTGTTTGAAGTGATTCATCACTCACACTGGCATCTTCTAAACATTAACTTGACTTTTTGGCTGCTGTGTTCATTTGGCGGGTGAGTAGTCTTGCTGGCAGTGAATAGAGTCCCAACTCTGTTTACATTTGTCTCGCTAGGCTGACACTTCTTGCTGGGGATTAACTCACTAAGGAAACTGTTTAGCCCTATCTCTTTTCTTTCCATTTAATAAGATAGAGTCCTGTGTGTCCCTTCATGTTCCACGGATTGTGGGTTAGCATCTGATTTGGTAGATAAAACGACTCACATGTATGCAGCCATTAGCTCTAGTGGGCTTAAGATCTTCAAGAGGGCATTTCCTCAGCTAAAGATGAAGGACGTGGTTCAAATGTCACTGAATCTGTTGTGATCCAGCTTTAGCCTGTGTGTGAGGGTGGTCAGCCTGGGTGAAGGCTCTCGTACTCTGGTAGTCAGTTTTGGATTAAGTTTCTGCATTAGGCTAGCATTGTTAGGTCTTTTTTATTTTTTTATGTGGGTACCAGGGGTCGAACTCAGGACCTTGCGCTTGCCAGCAGGCGCTTGTACTGCTGAGCGATATCACCAGCCCTTTTTTTTCCTTTATGTGAGTGCTGGGAGCCGAACTTGGGACCTTGCACTTGCCAGGCAAGCGCTTATGCTGCTATCTCACCGGCCCTGTTAGGTCTTTTTTAAAAAACGTTTTTGTTTTTTTTTTGAGACAGAGTCTGCTATGTAGTTCAGCCTGGCCTTGAACTCACACACTGTGTAGCTCAAACTGTCCTCAAACTCATGGCAGTCCTCTTGGCTCAGCCTCCCTCATGTTGGGGTTGCAGGTGTGCACCACCATGGCCGGCTACCAAAATGGGTTACTTTAATATGTATCCCCACTAACAGTACTTTGAGTGATCTGGTCTACCCCCTTTTAATAATAAACCTGTTACTAGCTTTTTGGTCTTTGCTAATCAGTAATATACGGTAGAAAAAATTGGTATCCTGTTAGGTTTTTACTTCCATTTTAGTTTTAAACGAGTTTGAAAATGTTTTCTATTTATTAGCCTGTGCTCACTAAGCCTTATATCGTAAACAAATTACTTAATTCTAAGCTTCATGTTCTCAACTTTTTTTTTCCAGCAATACCAGGGTTTGCACTTAGAGCCTTATGCAGGGTAGAAGGTAGGCAGTCAACTACTGGGCTGCATTCCAGCTCCCAATCTGGAGTATAGGGAGTTAACACTACCTACCAGAATTGCTGAAAAGATGAAATGAATGCCTATAAAGGGCGCATGGCATGTAGGAGGCAGTAAGTAAATAATGGCTGGATTATTTTCTTTTCAGTGAATCAGAAATCCTGCACCACGAGAAGCAGTATGAGCCATTCTACTCATCTTTTGTTGCACTTTCCACACACTATATTACAACAGTTTGCAGCCTCAGTAAGTATTCTTCTTGTTACTCCCTTTTGAGGGTTTGTGGACGGGAAGATTGTTTATCTTCTTGTCAGAGCATCCAAACAAATTGTTAATACATTCTATGTTTTAGGGCTCTTAAGCTGTTCACCCAAGAGTGGTGATGGCTGTCGGCTGTGCTGGGGCTCTAGCGGCTCCCTTACCTAGGCTCGTCTAGTGGCTTCAGAAGCTACTGGGCTTGGACACCTGTTTCATAATCATTTGGTCAGTCTTGGTCGTCATTGCTGCGGCCTTCTTCCTCCTTTCTTCTTCCTCCTTCTCCTCTTCCTCCTTCCCCCGTTTCTCTTCCTCCCTCTTCCTTTTCCTCCCCTCTTCTACTTTTTCCTCCTCTTCCTTTTTTCACTGTTTCTGCTTCTCCCTCCTCTTCCTCTCCCTCTCTTCTCCTCCTTCTTTTTCCCTCCTTCTTCTCTTCCTCCTCCTCCTCCTCCTTTCTCCTCCTTTTGTGGTACTGGGGTTGGAGCCCAGAGAGTGCTGAGCTATATTGTTATTTTTTAAAAAAATTATTTGGACACAGGGTCTCAGTAAGTTGCCAGTGCTGGCATAGAACATGCTATTCTTCTGCCTCTGCCTCTCAGTGACCTGGATTTTTTTTTTTTTTTTTTTTTGTGGGTACCGGGGGGTCGACCTCAGGACCTCGCGCGCCAGCAGGCGCCCGTGCCGCTGAGCGATATCACCGGCCCTTTTTCGTATGTGGGTTCCGGGAGTCGAACTCGGGCCCTCGTGCTTGCCAGGCAGGCGCTTACGCCGCTGAGCCATCTCACCGGCCCAGTGACCTGGATTTACAGTCATGGGCTACCATGTCTGGCCAGCTCCTTCTCTTATTCAAAAGCATTTTACTGATTTCAAACATATAGTCACTGGAGAGTTAGTTTTGTGGGGTCAGGGTAGTAGATACTGATCTCTGGGTTAACAGCTACAAATCAAGGCTCTGTTCCTTATTGGTGTGGGTGAAAATGTGAATTCTCTTGTGATCTGTAGTATATGAAGAGATTTCAAATTTAGTTCCCCATTTCCTGAATTTTCCTATCCACAAAGTGACCACACCCTGTTTTACATTATTTCTGAGTTTTTACATTTTCAGTTTATGTTTTTTTATCCTAACTCAAATAGTTCTGAAGAATTTAAATTATTTACTTGGATAGTTACTAAGCTAGTAAACTGAAAGGAACCTGTAGATTGCTGAATAATCTTTCATTATCAAGTGCTGTTTATTGTAGGGACTGGTAGCTGCTGGAAGAACTACTGATAGCTTGAGGAAACTTTGTATAGGAAGCACCTTGCAAAAAAGTCATTTAGAGGGCCGGTGAGATGGCTCAGCGGCGTAAGCGCCTGCCTTGCAAGCGCGAAGGCCCGAGTTCGACTCCCGAAACCCACATATGAAAAAAGGGGCCGGTGATATCGCTCAGCAGCACGGGCGCCTGTTGGCGCGCGAGGTCCTGAGGTCGTTCCCCCGGTACCCACAAAAAAAAAAAAAAAAAAAAAAAAAAAAAAGTCATTTAGAACCCACGAGAAAGGAGAGTTTATGCACATGTCCAAGAGTGTGAACTTGAGAGGCAAACTTCCTGGATTTGAGTCTAGCTGTGTGACTGGGCATGTGATTTAACCTCTCTGTGCTTAAGTTTGCTCACCTGTTAAAACATGGGAGAGGATAATAATAATCTACCTTATAGAATTGGTCCAAAGATTAAATGAGCTAATATAGTCAAAGTGCTTGGCACTTAATGTATTTTCTATTATAGTTATTTTAATTTTCAGTAAATGTAAGGTAAATTAATCTATAAGCTGTTGATGCTTATCACTGTGAGAATGCTTTTCTTTGCCTCTTGAGTTGTTGGTTCAAATGACTATGATAGGATAATATTGGGCAATGTTAGACATGTGGAGCTAATACTTGATCTGTGTGATTTATTGATGGTAGACTGAACAGTCTGAGATTAAATAAAGCTTGTTATTTTCTCAGTTCCCCGGAACCAGCTTCAGTCGGTGGCAGCAGCCTGTAAAGTACTAATTGAATTTTCTCTCCTTCGCCTGGAAAATCCAGATGAGGCTTGTGCTGTGTCCCAGGTGAGTGTGATGGCCCATTTCTAGCCCTTGTTTTGAAGCAGGATCATGACTCACTAGTAGAATTGTTGGAGAATGGGTGGCATAGAGCAGAGGTTGATAAACTTCTGTAACTGGATAGTGAATTGTTTGCAGGCCTTACGGTATCTGTTGCAACTAGTCAACTCTGCCTTTGTACCGTGAACACAGCCATAAGCAGTACGTAAATGAATGAATTCGGCTGTGTTTCATTAAAATGTATTTATAAAATAGGCAGTAGACTGCATTGGAGCCATAGTTTGCCAGCCTCTGGTGCATAGCACTGTTGTCCTCTTTTTCAGGGATTGCAAATTTGTAATTCGCAGGTAACAGAATATATATGTAAAGTGTGCTGGTTGACAAGACCCTAACAAAAGAGACCAATCACCAATCAAAAAAAATTTTTTTCTGGTACTGGAGATTGAACCGAGGGCCTTCACACTGAGCTACATCCCTAACACTATCTGGGAATTATTGAGAGATGTAAAAACTTTGGTTTTGTGTATGAAACCTTCCATTTTTAAGAAAGCCATAACCTCAAATTGAGAAAAAAATGCTGTGAGAATAATGTGACAAATCTGAGAGTTGGATATGGGCTAAGGACCAGTAGTTTTCTATCTCTGCTTTGGTGTTTCTTTTTTTTCCCTCCAATTACAGTTTTTTATGTGAATCTAAATTTGCTTCTGTGCCAGTTAGAATTCCTGAAAGAGTGGAATCTCCTGAAAGAAATATTTGAATTTTTTTTCTTTTCAGAAACACTTGATTCTCCTAATCAAGGGCCTGTGTACTGGCTGTAGCCGACTAGATAGAACTGAAATAATCACATTCACGGCAATGATGAAATCTGCCAAGCTGCCACAAACAGTGAAGACACTTTCAGATGGTGCGTGTCCTTCTGCAGACCTGGTTGCATGGCCACATCCACGGCAGCTTTGCCTTCTGATGGCACTCTGCTCATCCCAGGTATTGCTTTCATATTTTACAGTGGAAGACCAGAAAGAGCTGGCCTCACCAGTAAGCCCCGAGCTGAAGCAGAAGGAGGTACAGATGAATTTTTTGAACCAGCTGACCTCAGTTTTTAACCCTAGAACTGTAGCCTCACCACCCATCAGTCCACAAGCTCTGGTAAGTTCCTCCAGCCAAATGTCCTGGTCTCCATGAGATTTAAGATGGTAACACTCCAAAAAAAAGAAGCAGCATGTTTTATGTTTGTGATATAAAATGATAGTTACATGCCCACATGCAATGTTTTGGTCAAGGATGAACCACATATACTATGGTTGTCCCATAAACTTCTGTCATCTAGTGACCTCGTAGCCACCTTAACCTGTGTAAGTACCCTG
Organism: Erethizon dorsatum; assembly: GCA_028451465.1. Classification (NCBI taxonomy): domain Eukaryota; kingdom Metazoa; phylum Chordata; class Mammalia; order Rodentia; family Erethizontidae; genus Erethizon; species Erethizon dorsatum. The sequence goes on from CM051827.1 coordinate 121,380,464, forward strand.
TGAGGTGTTTGCACAATGGCAAAATTGCCTAGTGATGCAGTTCTTAGAACGTATCCCCACTTTTAAGCTATGCATGACTATGTATGACTATAGTAGAAAAAATAGAATACAAAACAAAGTAAATATCACCCCAACTATTATCTGTTATTATTGCTATTTTGATGACCATGCTTTTAGGCATTTTTCTGTGCAAATAAACATAAAGACCTTGTGCAATTTCTTGTAAAAAGACATCACTCTATATTAGCTATAGAATACATATATTGTTTGAAGCTACATATTTTTCCTCTTTTCTGGAAAGTACAACCTGGATTTTCTGCAATACAGATGAAGAATTGTCCCATCATCAGCTGGGCAGTCTGAGAGTAGCCACATAGCTAGCTGCTTGCTCACTTTCCGTTCTGCACAGCAGGGCAGCCAGCAGTGAGAAGTGGTAGTGTCTTGATATCCCTGTGTTTCTCTTAGGTGGAAGGAGAAAATGATGAGCAGTCATCTACAGATCAAGCCTCTGCTATCAAAACCAAGAATGTGTTCATAGCTCAGAATGTAGCTAGTCTTCAAGAGCTTGGTAAGACTCTGGTTACTGTGAGAAAGCCGGTTTCTTTGCTTACAAAAATTCGAGTGTGCTTCTTCGATGTGGAATAGAATCAGCATCAGTAAGGCCTTTTCGTGAGGTTGTGCCTTTTCACTGGTCCAGGTGGCTCAGAGAAGCTGCTGCGCGTATGTTTGAATCTGCCGTATTTCCTACGCTATATCAATCGGTTCCAGGATGCAGTGTTGGCCAATTCCTTCTTCATCATGCCTGCAACAGTAGCAGATGCCACTGCTGTTCGCAATGGGTAAGGTGCTCCTTGGACTATGTTCTTTACAGTCTGATCAAAAGAGATATAACTGGCTATTTTTTATGACTTGCTGATTTCCTTTTTCAAATTATAGAAGCAAGTGGTTCTAGGAGATATTTTTGTTGATTTCTTCCATTGTGTTCTAGTTTTCATTCACTGGTGATTGATGTAACTATGGCATTGGATACCCTTTCTCTACCTGTGTTAGAACCTCTCAATCCCTCTCGTCTACAAGATGTGACGGTCCTCAGCCTAAGCTGTCTATATGCAGGTGAGAAGTTACGATGTCAGTCCTCAGTTTTCAGTCAAGGACAGATACATTTTCAGGAAACCATGAGAATCCTGAGTACTCTGTTCCCTGTTCTTGTTCCTTTTGTTGAAGATTTAATATTGCATATAGGTGAAATGAAGTCTCAATAGGAATCTTTTTAAATTATCCTATTGTTTAACTGCTGGTATTGTGTCGTATGCACATTTGGCCTTGTAGTATTCACAGATAGTGAGTGTCTACTCTGTGAGGAGCAAAATGCCAAGGACTGCTGAGATACTGAGGTGAGTAGTATGTAGTTCCTTCCTACAAAGAGGTATTCCACAGTGGAGAAAATAATGTAGGCAGGAGAAATGTATAGAATATTTTGGGCACACAAAGAACAGAAAGATTGAGTCTTATTATGGGAGCAGGTTTGAAGAAGCCTTCATAGGACAGGCTTCATAGGACATTTATTTTAATAAATGTGAAGAATATTTATGTTTCAAGAAAATCCCCTTTCTTCCTATTGATCATGCTGCCTTGGAAGTGGGACCTGACAATTGGTGTTTATTTTCTTAAATTATTGTTAAGGTGACTTTAACCCATATCATTAGTCCTGAGTTTTAAGATCTTTGAAGGTACAGCAATTTGAGAAGTGTACTTGGATCTGTGGTGAGGGTTTGGTGTCTTTTTTTGTTTTGTTTTTTGTTTTTTTAATGTGGGTACCGGGAGTCGACCTCAGGACCTCGGGCTTGCCAGCAAGCGCTCAGCAAGCGCTGAGCGATATCACCAGCCCGTTTCTTTCCTTTATGTGGGCATCGGGAGTTGAACTCAGGACCTCGCGCTTGCCAGGCAGGCGCTTACACCGCTGAGCCATCTCATCGGCCTGAGGGTTTGGGTTTGTAGTCTTGTAACCCTGACCTGGAGAGCGCCAGGAAGTTACTGAGGTCGATTCATCTCCCTACATTCTCTAAACAGCTGTAGAGTAGCATCTTTGTACAAATGGAAATAGAAAGATAGAGGTGTTTGTGCTTTTTCAGAGGACATTAGTAAAGGACTTTTATATGTAAAAGGAACTGAATGAGAGTTAAGGAGAAAGTGTTGAGAACTTCAGAAGAACCAGAGCTTCCTTTCAGTTTGGAAAGTCAATAGAAATGAGTCTTGATGTATCTTGAGAGATAGTAGGACTTCTCTTTGGCTATTCCCAGGCAGAGGCAAAAGCAGGACCAAATATTCCTACAGTTTGGGGGAATATACTAGAGAGGTGTGTGTGTGTGTGTGTGTGTGTGTGTGTGTGTGTGTGTGTAAATCTGTGAGTTTTGTAGGTATTAGTGGGTGCCATATTTGGACCACATCCTACAGACAGTAGAGACCATTACAGGTTCTGAAGTGTGCAGGCATCTGAGCTGTATTTTAGGAAGAGCATTTAGGCACTGCAGTGTGGGATGTTTTGGTCTGCGGAAATATTGGAGGCAGGGAGATAGGTTAGCAGGAATTTGCAGTCTTTCAGGCAAGACACATTTAGGGACCTAGATAGGGTTAGCAGCATTGAGAATAGAATGCTAAGGCATGGTGGCCCATGCCTCTTATAATCCCATCACTCTGAGAGGCTGAGGCAGGAGGATCATAAATCTGAGCCCAGCCTGGGTAACTTAGCAAGATCCTGACTTTAAAGGTCTGGGGATATAGCTCAGTGTGAAGGTCTTAGTCAGTCCCCAGTTACACACACACACACACACACACACGATAGAAAGCTAAGGATACAAGTGAAAATGTGCTCTGTCAGTGCCTGGATCCAGTGTTTCACAGAACTCTGCCTTTGATCTTGTATTTTTAAATTTAGAGTTAGTTTATTTTAATTTCCAGAGAATTTGACTATCACATGGATTTTGTGTATTTAGTCAAGATGTGATTAAAATCCAGGAGGATAGAGTCAGGTGTGGTGACACATACTTATAATCCTGCAGTTCAGGAGGCTGAGGCAGGAGGACTGCACATTTGAGGCCAGCCTGGACAACTTAGTGAAACTCTGTGTCAAAAATCAAAGCAAGCTGGGCGTGGTGGTGCATGCCTGTAATCTCAGGACTTGGGAAGCTGAGGCAGGAGGATCGCTGCAAGTTCAAGGCTAGCCTGGGCTACATAGTGAGTTCAAGGCCAGTCTGGACTGGCCCTGAAGCGAGACCCTGTCTCAAAAAAAAAAAAAAAAAAAAAAAAAATCAAGGAAAAGGGGCTGGGAATGTAGTTTAGGAGTAGAATGCTTGTCTAGCATGTGTGAGCCCCTGGGTTCAATCCCCAGTACTGAAAAAAACAAAATTTCATAGTTGGATTAAACATCCCAGCCTTGCTTTATTGTTGAAATTTGATCACCTGAGATGTGATTTAAGGAGAGCGACTTGGCTCTGATGCCTTTGAGAAATATTTCCAAGTCAAATAAGCAAATTTTTTTGTTCATAATCTTAAATTATTTTTCATTTTTAAAAATTACTAGATTTTAGCTGGATGGTAGCACGTAACCTGTAGTTCTGGTTACTTGGGAGGCTAAGGCAGGAGGATCTCTTGGGCTTAGGATTTGAGGCTAGCCTTGGCAACATAGTGAGACCCTGTCTCCAAAACAAAAACTAGATTTTATTTCTAAAGCAGTTTTGGGTTTGGAAAAGTTGAATGAGTTATATGGAATTCCCATAAATCTCTCCCCAATGCATGTGGAGTAGGTGTGGTACATTTATTGTTATTAATGAACTAATATTGACACTTTGGTATAAACTAGAGTCCATAGTCCATTAGCGTCCCTTTTTGTATTATGTAGTCCTGTGGATTTTCCCAAATGTTGCAATGTCACGTATCTACCATTACCATATCAATCAGAATAGTTTCACTGCCCAGAAAATCCCCTGGGCTCCACCTATTTATCCTTTACTTCTCTCATGCTTGGTAACCATTGATCTTTTTACCATCTCTGTAGTATTACCTTGTCCAGAGTAATGTCATGTGTTTAGAATTACATAGTACAGTACACAGCCTTCACAGGGTGGGTTAGGGTTGGTGTTCCTCCGTGTCTTTTCTGGCTTGGTAGCTCATTTTCTTTTATTGCTGAATTATATTCTGCTGAATGGATGCCCCACAGTTTATTTATCTATTCACTTATTGAAGAACATTGTTTGCTTGGAGTTGTGGGTAATTATGACTAAAGCTGCAATAAATATTTATGTGCAGGTTTTTATGAGGATGTAAGTTTTCTGCTCATTTGGGTAAATACCTAGGAGCATGCTTGCCAGATTGTATGGTGTGGTTGTGTGTAGTCTTGCCCTTGAGGAGTTTATTTTCAGTAATCAGTCATGGAATTGCTAGTGGGTGGGATGTGTTTTTATCTTCCAGTTTTGATGGTGCCTTGGGAATGCCCCATGAGTGGAATTTGCGTGTTATTTTTTAGGTGTGAGTGTGGCAACCTGCATGGCCATCCTTCATGTGGGCAGCACACAGCAAGTGCGGACAGGGTCCACAAGCTCCAAAGAAGAAGACTATGAAAGTGATGCAGCCACCATTGTCCAGAAATGTGTAAGCCAAGCATCCGGGGGTGTGGAACCCTGGTCATTCAAATGAGGGAATGTGGCCAGCTCTGCCTTCTCCCTTGGTGGAGGAAAAGACTTGGAGTGATCTTCACAGCCCTTTCCTTCAGAGAGACAGACACGCAGCTGGTTTATGTGACAGATTGCACAGATGCTGCTTCTCTGTTAGCTCTGTAGAAAACACTGCAGCTTTGTGGTGGCAGTGGGCCTTGAGAAAGATTAGTTATTCATTCAGAAATACATTTGAAGCCTTAGGAGGTATCAGTGTACTTTCAGGAGGTATAGAGTAAATAAAATACGTTTCAGATCTGGCTAAGTACATAGAAATAACGAATTGTGGTTGGAAGCCATCTGGTGCAGAGCTGTGTGTGCTGCTGTTGGTTGGGTGTAAGGAACACCTCTGAGAAGGTGACATATGAGCTGAGTAGAAAGTGGATGTCAGCCCCATGTAAGATGAAGAATTGTATCATTGGAAAATGACCTGAGGATATTTAACTCTTAAAGTTAAATCAGTTTGGGTAGGATTTAGCACTTACAAAAAAATATGCCAACTTGCTCAGATTTTTGTGTCTGTTTGACATTAAATAGCTTGAAATCTATGACATGATTGGACAAGCAATCAGCACTTCCCGCCGGGCTGGTGGTGAGGTAAGAAGTGTGTCCCTGCTGGATTCCTATCCTGTGTTCTCTAAGGTATGAATATCTCTATGTTCATGTTTTGTTTTGTGCCCATTACAACAGCACTACCAGAACTTCCAGTTGCTGGGTGCCTGGTGTTTGTTGAACAGCCTTTTCCTCATACTGAACCTCAGTCCTACTGCCTTGGCTGATAAGGGGAAAGAGAAGGACCCATTGGCTGCCCTCCGAGTCAGAGACATCCTTTCTCGTACAAAAGAAGGAGTGGGTTCCCCCAAACTGGGGCCTGGCAAAGGGTATGTGTCTGCTTCTCTCGTCGTCCCTTCCCTTGTACTACTGTTCTATTGTTGTGTTTCCTTGCTGTTTCATAGTGGTGAGGAGCTAGTGTAATTCCTTTTCTATCCATGATAGGTTTTGTGGATTGAAACCAGGGTGTTGCATGAGCTGGGCGTGATGGCGCGTGCCTATAATTCCACTAGTTGGGGAGCTGAGGATCACCACAAGGTCAAGGCCAGCCCAAGCTACATGATGAGTTCAAGGCCAGCCTGAACTACACAGTGAGACCATGTCTCACAAAAACCTAAAAACAAAACAGGGCCTTGCAAATGCTGAGCACATGTCCTGCCACTGAGCCACAGTCCCAGCCTCTCTCCTCTGTGTCAGTAGAAAGATTTGCCTTCCTTCCTGGTTTGAATTTAACAATGGAGACAATGATCCTGGTCTACTAGCTCCACATCATAACTGGGATTTTGGATGAGTCACCAGTTTCTTTTGATCTTGTTTCCTCATCTGGCAGAAAGAGAAAATACCTGTAATGTGTATTTTAGAGTTATCAAGTTCAACTCAGGAAAATAAAATGCTTGTTTTATAAAGTGGGTTCAGTTCACTTGAAGTTGAGTACTCCCTTGTTTAACCTGTCAGGTGAGGGTATTGTCAGGCTCTCTCCTGTTGCTGCCTGAAACATTTGTTACTGTTTTGGTAAAGTCTGAGCCCTATTTGCTAGGAAGGAGGAGAAATAATTAATGTCCTGTTCAAGGTTTTGCTTCCAAGCCTAGGCATGTGTGGATTTTATTTATTCTTTTAGTTCCTATCATGCATTCTTTTCTCTAGGTATTGAACACATGCACTAAATGAAGCAATGTCCTTAGCTTTATGGAGTTTATTTTCAGATCCACCAACAAGTACAGTATAGGTTACTATACATAAGTATTACAAAGAAAAAGGAGCCAGAGCAGTGGGTGCTGGTGAGTGATAGGAGCTATTGTTTTGGTTAGGATGGTCTGGAAACAGCTTACAAACAGGATGTGGAAACTATATGTGAAGTGACAGGACAAGCCATGTAAGTATTTGGGGTAGAATTGTTAAAGTTCAAGGCACAATTAAGATCGGCATTGGAGCATTAGCAAGGTCGTTGTGGACAGACTAGAGAAATTGAGCAGGGAAACTGGCAAAAATTAGGTCAGAGAGGTAGCCAAGGGTCAGATAATTAGAGCCAAATACTGCTGGAGGGTTTTCACTAGGAGAGAGACATGATCTGATTTATTAGTGACCTGAGAACCCAGCTGTTGTGTGGAAACTGGACTGCAGGGACAATTATTTATGTCTTTCTCCCTTCCTCCCACTTAACCTGTCCCTAAACCAGTGTTCCCTAGGTCACTACATTATGCAATTCAGTTGGCTCAAGCAAAAAAATTGTGATGAAGCCACCAGTAAATCCAGTCAGTCATACCTTCCAAACATACCCAGGCAGACTTCTTTTCTCTGCCTTTACCGCCACTATTCTGTTCCAAGTTTCCTTCTTTTCTCCTTTGGAATAATGCACCAGCTTCCTAACAGTCCTCCTCCTTCCTGTCTGTGAAGTGCCTTATGTCCTTTGCTTTACTTTTCTCTTTGATGTTATTATTGACTTACATGGTTTGTTATATATTAGAGATATTAGCCCTTTGTCATATGGACATGCTGGAGAGAAAAAGTTTTACTCAAATGTAATGTACGCTGGGCTTGGGCAGCTGAGGCAGGAGGATCGCTGTGAGTTTGAGGCCACCCTGAACTACATAGCGAGACCCTGTCTCAAAACCACCCCCCTAAAAAGAAAAGAAAAAATCAAATGTAATGTAAAACTTTTGTTCTTTTAGGTTTATTCTTGAATATTTTGTAGAATATTTTGTTGTTAATTTTAATCTTTTTCTTATAACAGTGATTCTTTAAAAGTTAAACATTTAAATGTTAGTAACTTCACATGACTCAGTTGCTTTGAACTGATAGCTTAAATCCTAAAAGCCCATGGAATTCTAAGAGTTTCTTCTAGTCCAGGAGTTCTACCCTGCATCTTGTAGGTCCTTTGGCAGTTCACGGATAGGTTTCAGGGAGACTGAACTTCGGACATGATGTGCTGATTTTGTGCATATGTATGTATTTTGTCTTGGGGAAAGGGCCATAGATCTTCAGAAGGGTCTAAGAGCCCAGAATGGGAAGGTATGCCACTTCATTATTTATTATTTTAAGGTGTTTCCTGTTTTCTTTGTGTAGGCATCAGGGATTTGGGGTGCTGTCAGTAATATTGGCAAACCATGCCATCAAGCTGTTAACGTCTCTCTTTCAAGACCTGCAAGTGGAGGCTCTTCACAAGGTGAGGAAGGAGGTGGTTCTCATGAAATCAGCATATCAATTGCTTTATCCACTTCTGTGTGAGCAGGTGTAATCCAGCAATGCAAGTGGTTCTTTCTAGCTGAGTCATGTCATTAATTCCTCTTTGCTAATGTTCCCTTCAGGGTTGGGAGACAGATGACACCCCTGCAGTCCTGAGTATTATGGCCCAGAGCACCTCTATCCAGAGGATTCAACGACTAATTGACTCAGTCCCACTGACAAACCTGCTCTTAACGTTACTCTCAACTTCGTATAGAAAGGTGAGTGGGAATCTAGCCATTAAATAATCTGGAAGGATTTGTGTAACCTCAAAATGAATAAGATTAGCCATATACCATGACCTTTGTAAACCTACATTTGTAATGATGATTTTTTTTTTTTTTTGTGGGTACCGGGGGTCGACCTCAGGACCTTGCACACCAGCAGGCACCCGTGCCGCTGAGCGATATCACCAGCCCCTTTTTTCGTATGTGGGTTCTGGGAGTCGAACTCGGGCCCTCGCGCTTGCCAGGCAGGCGCTTAAGCCGCTGAGCCATCTCACCGGCCCTGTAATGATGATTTTGAAGAGGAGAGGAATTTTATTTATTTATTTTTTGAGATGGGGTCTTACCTTGTTGCCTAGGCTGGCTTTGAACTCCTGGGTTCATATAATCCTCCTGCCTCAGCTTCCCAAATAGGTGGGAGTATGGGCATTCACTATAGCATCCAGCTTGGCAAGGAGAGGAATGGGTAATTAGTTGAATTTACCCAAACATTTGAATCAGCTATTATCAGTGTTACGATATATGTGATACTTGGAGATGTATAATGATTGGCATCGTGTAACAGAAACTTAGGGGGTGCTATGGAAATGCTTGGTTTTGTTCTGTTTTTTTTTCCAATTTTTGAACATGTCTGATTGAGAGTGCTTTTGTAGGAAAAAGCAGTGAGAGTTCTAATGGAGAATTGCTTCTCAGATTTAGAAAAGAGAATGACGTACCGCGAGAACTTATCATATGGTGAATGAGATTAGGTAGGGTAGCTCTGTTTTTTAATTGCCGATTCTTCAACACTTTCATAGGCTTGTGTCCTACAGCGACAGAGGAAAGGCTCCATGAGCAGTGATGCCAGTGCCTCCACCGACTCCAACACCTACTATGAGGATGATTTCAGTAGCACAGAAGAGGACAGCAGCCAAGGTAGAGGCGCTGCTTTTCTCTATTCCAGAGATGAGCTATAGAGTACAACAGATTCCTTTAGTGTCCTTGTGACCATTTGGTTTTCACCTGCCTCTCCCAGACCTTGATTTTATGTGCAGTGAAAGATTGCTATGTTATTGAGATCACGTTGAGCATTGAACAACACTGAGTGATGAACAGATGCTTCTTTCAGCCAAGCCCATGTTGTTTTTCATTCTTTTTCCACCAAAATCAGAATACACCGTGTTAGTCATAGTTCTTGCTGTGTTGACATATGACCTCTGCTCTCAGCTTTCCCAGTGCAACTCGAAAGGTCCCGTGTGAGGTGTTTGGTTTGGCTGTTGTCATAGATTTGTAGTTTAGGAGAGGAACTGAAGAGTGTTCTAATAAACAACAGGGTCAGACTAACCTTCCCTCCTTCCTTAGTTTACAGAGAGAGTGAATAAGATAAATATCTCAAATTCTTCATAGCCAAGTGTGAGAGAAGTATGAGATATTAAGAAAGATACCATCTTATCATTTTGGGGTTTATAGCTCATAAGACAAGTATAAACTTGGAAAATGTTTGGCTTATTGCCAGTAAAATAAAGTAAACTTATTTCTCTCCCTTTGTTGGTGCCTTTAAAAGTCAGTTTTATTGAGGTATAACTTGTATACAGTAAAATGCTCTCATTTCTGACAAATTTATGCAGTCTTGCAACCACCATCAATCAGGATATCCTTGTGTTCTTTTTTTTTTGGTACCGGGAATCAAACTCAGAACCTTGCGCTTGCCAGGCAGTTGATTATGCCACTGAGCTATATCCCCGGCCCTCCTTGTATTCTTTTGACTTAAGCATTTTTAGAAAGCAGATATTTCACACACATACACACACACATTAATTTTCCCTTGTCTATTCAGATGATGACAGTGAGCCTATTTTGGGGCAGTGGTTTGAGGAGACCATCTCCCCCAGTAAAGAGAAAGTGGCGCCTCCACCCCCTCCGCCTCCCCCTCCACTGGAAAGCTCTCCTCGTGTTAAAAGCCCCAGTAAGCAGGCCTCTGGTGAGAAGGGCAACATTTTGGCTAGTCGCAAAGATCCTGAGTTGGTAAGAGTGGATTTCTGAGGTTTGGGGGGAGGAGGAATTGAGGGAAGCATTTGTGAGACACAGATCATTTGAACTAAAACATTTTCTAGGTTGGATAACTAATTTTTAACTAGAATGTTTAAGTATATTTTTGCTTAGGATTTATGTATATTGATTATATTACGTTAAATAGCTTAGAGTTCTGATATTGCTTCTCTGGTTGACTGTTACTAGAATAGTCTTTAGAATTAGAGTAGGTTTGAATCCTACTGCTGCCTTACTGGGTTTGGGCAAGAATTGGAACTTCTCAGGCTTTAGTTTTGTCTCTTTGTATGAAAGTGATTATACCTGCTTCGAAGGGTATTGTGGAAATGGGAGAATATTTTTAAAGCCTCTAGCGTAGGTCTGATAACATTTTAAGTACTTTACTCCATATTTTCCGAAGTCTGTTGTATTAAATTGGCATATTATTTTGTGTAAGTGGTAGAATTATGTGGAAAAGACTCATAACCAGTCCCACTGTAAGTAGTTTAAAAATCTGATTCTTTAGTTTATTTATTGCATGAGACCTGAGGGCATATTTCTTGTTTGTATTCAGGTTTCATAGGAACCCAGTGCTTATGGCCCTGATACCAGTTGTTTTTTTCCTTTTAGTTCTTAGGTCTGGCTTCCAACATTTTGAACTTCATCACCTCTTCCATGCTGAACTCTCGGAACAATTTCATCCGAAACTATTTGAGTGTATCTCTTTCAGAACACCATATGGCCACCCTGGCCAGTATCATCAAGGAGGTGGACAAGGATGGACTCAAGGGTCGGTAGACAGGCCTTGTGCCTGGTGGGTTTTTCTGGTGGAGTTTAGCTATTGGTGTAGCATGTGATGCATGAAATAGCTGCTGAGTAACTGGTTTCCCATCTGTCTTAAGGTTCATCAGATGAAGAGTTTGCTGCTGCTCTCTATCATTTCAACCACTGTCTGGTGACTTCTGACCTTCAGTCCCCAAACTTGCAGGTTTGTGTACACTGTGGCCACTTAGGCCGGGAACTCTTTATATTGGCTCCTTGGAGCTGCAGTTGTTTCTATCTTTAAAGAATGTTATGTCCTTCAAATACCTCACTTGAAAGAGCATTGAGATCCTCTGATGTGTCCCCATGCCTTAATTAGGGTCTTTTCAAAAGAAAGGAAATTGTGTCCTTTCCCCTCCAAGACAGTAAGCTTTAAGAAAAACTACCTACAAAAACAAACTCTTGGGCCGGTGAGATAGCTCAGCGGCATAAGCGCCTGCTCGGCAAGTGCAAGGTCCTGAGTTTGACTCCTGGTACCCACATTAAAAGCAAAACAAGACTCTCAATGATTATGTTAGTAGAAAAGCAGACAAAGTGCACAAGAATGCATTTTATAAAAACAAGAAATATAAATGGTCAAGAAACAGAAAAAATGTTTGTTAATAGTAATGGAAGAGATATAAATTAAAATGCATTTTAAGGCCGTCATAGCTTTCCTGTTAGCCTGCCCTGTGTCCTCCAGGGTGTACTTTTACCTTGTTTTTCCTCTCTTACTTGGCCCAAGCTTGCTCTACAGAGCCAGTTTCTCCCTTACTCTTCACTTTTACTTTTTCAAGTAAAAAGTAAAAAAGTATTTTGGCCACTGCCAAAATAAGACAAAAAGTAATGCATTTTAAAAGAATACTGTAATCAAATTATAGGAGATGTATGGTCTCATATACACTCTTTTTTTTTTTTTTTTTTGTGGGTACTGGGGGGTCGACCTCAGGACCTTGCGCGCCAGCAGGCGCCCGTGCCACTGAGCGATATCACCGGCCCCTTTTTCGTATGTGGGTTCCGGGAGTCGAACTCGGGCCCTCACGCTTGCCGGGCAGGCGCTTAAGCCGCTGAGCCATCTCACCGGCCCCATATACACTCTTAATTGCAGAGTTATAACCAAGTCAAAGTCTAGGATCTTGCCAGTGAACTTCTATTCTTCAGGTTCTCTCTCCCCACTGAAGTAACTGGCATCTTAAATCCTAAATCTCAAGTTCCTCATTTCCATAGTTCCATGTATATCTGTATTTCTTAAATTTAAAAAAAATTTTGCTTTTAGCCTTATAGCAAATGACATCCTGGTGTATGTAATCTTTTCAGGCTTTCTTTTTTTCACTTAATTATGTAGTGATGCCTCAGTTCACGAACACTTCTGTTTGTAAACAATTGAGTTAACAAAAGCATTCCACAAAATTTTGCTTTGGTTGGCAAACTCTGCATCGGGTGACAAACATGACCATGGCCATCTTCTCCACACAAACACAAATGCAGCCATTTTCTCTCAAATTATTAAGTTAATTCATAAACTGAGGTACCACTGTATAGTAATGTATTGACAAGATTTACCAATATTGTATATTTTGTAGTTCTTTGGACTGCTATATGATAATCTTGTGTTTGTGATGGTACCAGTTTACCTGGTACACGAAGTACATATGAATTTTTTTTTTTTTTTTTTGTGTGGGTACCGGGGGGTCGACCTCAGGACCTCGCGCGCCAGCAGGCGCCCGTGCCGCTGAGCAATCTCACCGGCCCTTTCTTCGTATGTGGGTTCCGGGAGTCAAACTCGGGCCCTCGCGCTTGCCGGGCAGGCGCTTAAGCCGCTGAGCCATCTCACCGGCCCAGTACATATGAATTGTGTCCAGGTTTTATTGCTATTCCAGATATTGCTATGATCTTTCATATACATGTCTGCTGTATACATGGGCCAGTGGTTCTTTTGGGAGTGTAACTAGGAGTAGATTGCCAAATGATAGAATGTGTGACTTCAGCACATAAAACTACACTGCTGTCTTAAGTGGCTGCACCAATTTTTATTCCCACCAACAACCTATCAAGAAATCACGTGGCTTTTCATCCTTTTCCAACACTTGGCAGTATCAGTTTCTTCACATGGTCAAAGTCAGTGGCTCTCTACTTGAGAGTACAGAAGGATTCCTGAGGAATTTGTCAGAAATGCAGATTCTGAGGTTGGAGGGGTGTGGGATTAATAAAGTTCTTGGCTAGAAGGTGCAAGGCCCTGGGTTCAGTCAGACAACAAAGAAAAAAAAACTTTTTTTCTTTGCAGATTTATCCTTACCCTGATATCCCCTCCCTCAGTAATGTTTTTGGTTTTTTGAGATAGGGTCTCACTATGTATCCCAGAATGCCTTTTTTTTTTTTTTTTTTGTGGGTACCGGGGGGTCGACCTCAGGACCTCGTGCGCCAACAGGCACCCGTGCCACTGAGCGATATCACCGGCCCCTTTTTCGTATGTGGGATCCGGGAGTCGAACTCGGGCCCTTGCGCTTGCAAGGCAGGCGCTTACGCCGCTGAGCCATCTCACCGGCCCCCCAGAATGCCTTTGAATTCACTATGTAGCCCAGGCTGGCCTCGAGCTCATAGCAATCAATAATGTTTAATTAGGTTTCCCAATAATTTTCCAAGAGGATTTAAAAAAATGTTTTTATAACTCTTAAGATTATTTCAGCCAGGTGTGGAGGTGCACGCCTGTTATCCCAGTGCTTGGGAGGCTGAGCCAGGAGGATCTCCATGAGTTCTGCCAGCCTGGGCTACATAAATGAGTTCAAGGCCAGCCTGTACTACATAGTGAGACCCTGTTTAAAAAAAAAAAGAGAGAAAGAAAAGATTATTTCAGCAGATTTTCAGAAATAGGATATAATTCAAGGGCATGTCTGTTGTCCCGAAAGTATAAAATCCAGGAGACTATTTTTTTTTTTTTTATATATATGGGTATCGGGATTTGACCTCAGGACCTCGCGCTTGCCAGCAAGCGCTTGTGCCACTGAGCGATATCACTGGCCCTTTTTTTCCTTTATGTGGGTACTGGGAGTCAAACTCAGGACCTCGCGCTTGCCGGGCAGGCACTTATGCCGCTGAGCTATCTCACCGGCCCAGGAGACTATTTTAAGAGGTTAAAATTCTCATAATCCCAAACTCTTTGGAAAGTTCCTTATTTTGTTATTTATTTTTTTAACTTAAAATATCATTTATGCTTAACTACTATTACATAAAAGATTTTATTTTGGCATGAAAGAAAACATATATTGAGTAGAAAGGTTGTTGACCTAAAATAAAGAAAATGCTTCAGTTAGTACATAGCCCGCAATACCTTCTTAGACTATGTAGGAACAAGGTGTCTTGCCAGTGTTGTCAGATCTTTTCTCAGTTCTAAGTTTATTTAGGGAAGGCTCAAAAAGTCTTTTCCTATCTAACATTGTTCAAAGAATAGAGAAGAAATTCTTTTTTCAGGAAATAGAAGTCCTTAGGACTTCTATAATGATGTTGCCCTCTTAGCATTTAAAGAACAACCAGGGCCGGGGATATAGCTCAGCGGCACAAGCGCCTGCCTGCCTGGCAAGTGCAAGGTCCTGAGTTCAGTTCCCAGTACCAAAAAAAAAAAAAAAAAAAGAATAACCATAGCCCTTGCACACACATGCACCCTGTTGCTCTGACTACGGATGGGATGGCAAAGGGAATCCTCAGACCTCTTTTTTCATCTCCTCTTCAAAATGGTTTTGTAAGTTTTTTCCCAAACTTTTTTTTTTTTTTAACTTCATCTTGGTGCAAGAAAGTTGAGAATAATTACTTTATCTGCTATCAAATCTCTCTGTTTGGATACTGTTTAATGTACAAAGCATCTTACCCGGGTGCCTGACGTCTGTGGCAAGACATCATACACAGTGTCCCCCAAGGAAACTTCATAAAGTGTACCTCCAGGCCATAAATATAAACAAGCATGTGTTGTATCCTAAGTTGGGTCTTTGTCAGCTGTTGGGTTCAGGGACTCTGTTTTGAGTAAAACCTGTAGGCTCCTCAGTACTTAGAGAAGAAGTTATAACCTGCTTACTGATGGCATTTGAACATCTTGGGAGGTGGACTTTCTGCAGAAAGTCTTTTCACAAATTCGTCTAATCAAGCAGTCTAGGAAGGTGTTAACATAGCTGGAGTCTTTCAGGCATCACTAGATCTTTGGGTGTCCCTTATTGGAAGGCTCTCTTCAATAAGTGTTTATTAGCACCCATGAGAAGCATAATACCTTGCTAAGTGCTATGAGTTAACCATGGTGAAACAAAAACACTTGTCTAGGAATAGAGTTTGGTCAGTACACAAATAGCTAATTTAAGAGACTCTGTCAAGTGTCCAAATGGAAGAAGTGGAGTGATGTTTAAACAAAGAGGGAGAATGCTTCTAGTTTGAGAGGGTGGTGGTGGGAGTTGGAGAGGAGGACTTCACAGAAGCTGTGGCGTGTGCTGTGTTATAGAAAGAATGGGCAATGTTAGAAGGCCAAGTAGAAGGTGAAAGGGTACTAGCATACCACATGGTAAAATTGGTTCAGCAAGAGAGGGTGACAAATAGTTTAGGCCAACTTGTGAGGCATCTTGAACTACATACAAGGAGTTGAAATAGTGGAGATGCCCAGGTGTGGTGGTGCACGCCTGTAGTCCCAGAACTGGGGAGGTTGAGATTAGTGTGGTAGTTGGATGTACATTGGAGAAGATGGAGGGTCCTGAGCATTAGTGGCTGTTAAGTGGATTAGGACATGACAAGTGTTTAAAATGGTGCCTGGCTTAAAACCGTAGAGGCACCATTTCACACTCATTGGAATGGCTTTTATAAAAAAACAAAAAAACAGGAAGTAAGTGTTGGTTAGGATCAGAGAAAGTGGGATCCTTGTGCACTGCTGGTAGGAGTATAAAGCAGTACAGTCTCTTGTGAAAATGGAACGGCAAACATGTGGAGTCACCATATGGCCTGTGGGTGTAGCTCATTGGTAGAATGCTTGCCTGGCATGCACAAGGGCTTGAGTTCAATCCCCAGCACAGGAAAAAAAAAATACGTGGTTCAGCCATCCCACTTATATACTAAAGAGATGAAAGCAGGGACTTGAATGTTTATCTGTATACTCATGTTCATAGCAGTACCATTCATAGTAGCCAAAAGGGGAACTAGCCTGGTGGTCATTGGTGTTTGAATGGATAAACAAAGTGTATCCATTTCTGCCACATGATACAACCTGGATTAACCTTGAGTATGCTATGCTGAGTGCAGTTAGCCGGTCAGTAAAGGGTGGGTCCTGTATGTTTCTGCTCACAGTCAGGTTCAGAGAGGCAGGAAGCGGAGGGTGGCTTCCAGGGATTTGGGGAGGGGAAATGAGAAATGAGTAAGTACAGTTGCAGTTGAAGATGAACAAGTTCTGGAAGAAGATGGTGGTGAAGGTTCCACAAAAATGTTTAAATACACAGACTCGTACATGTAAAAATGGTTCAAATACTGAATGTTATATTTTACCACCCACAAAAAGAAGAAAAGGTGCTTAGCACACAGTACAAGTACTTCCTAAGTGTTAGCTGCTGCTGGCCGTAGTGGCACACACCTTTCGTTTTAGCACTGTCAGTGGCTGAGGCAACAGCAAGTTGTATGTCTCAGGAAGCCAGTTAAGGGTTTGCCTCATTAAAAACCAGATTCCTGTGAAATGTTTGCATGTTTCTTATGGCTCTGAGGCCTTAAAAAACTGACACCAAGATGAAAAAGAACAAAAGCTCTAACTTAAAAAAGTATTGTCAAAACAGCATTATTAAGGAGTATGTATACGCATCATCCATATGTATGGCTGCCCAACCCCTGGACATTTAGTTTTTATTCCCCAATTTTTCTCTTCATTACAGTGTATTACAGTTAATTTTCTATTTCTCTTTGCTGATGATAGAACCCGGGGCCTCGTACATGGTAGGCAAGTGCTATTCTACTGAGCCACACCCCCAGCTCAAGTATTAATACCCCTCCCCACAATGGAACCTAGGGCCTTCCACCGTGAACTGCATCCCCAGCCCTTTGAGACAGAGTGCTGTCACAGCCTCCTCCAAGTGCTGCAATTATAGGCCTGGACCACCATGTTCCACTAACAGTTAATTTTTAAGAATTGTTTCCTTGGACTCAGGAGTTGAGCAGTTGTTTATAGCTGTAGTTTGAATAAACCTTGTGGTTTTGCTGGTGTTCTTCAGCCTCCTTCATCAGTGACATGGAGCACATAGTACCTACCTCCTGTCACTGCCTTCTGCATTCTGCGTGAAAGTGTGTTTACAGTGCACGGCCTGTGCTCAGCGCTTGGCCTGTGTTAACTGCCCAGTGTGTGGAAACTGCTCGTGAGATCTGTGGCATCTTGGATGATGTTTACTTCTAAGGAATGGGATCATCAAGGATATTTTATAAGAATAGAATTTAATTTGGTGGATTTAGAAATTTAACCTATTTCTTGAGGTAATGAAAGAAAAACCATCAACTATTACAGTTGTTCCAGAAGTTTTCTTTTAAAGTGATCGACTTCTTATGCTGTCGCCATTTTGAAAATTATCCCAATTCTGCTATCTCAAAGCAGTTTTCAGGAACTGATTTCGGACACTAAACTTGTAGATGTTGTTGGGTTTAGATTAGTAATTTTTTATTTGTTTTCTTACTTTGTTGAACTAAATGATTTTTCTCCAAACCCCTTCTAAATCCGAATTTTTGGGTTCCTCTTTACTCTGTTCAGTATTAAACAATGAACAGTGTAGAGCGTGAGTAACCTTTGTCCTTGTCTTATGCCCTTTTGCTAATGATTTCCTGTGTCTTTTACGTTAGAACACACTGTTGCAGCAGCTGGGAGTTGCACCTTTTTCTGAGGGTCCTTGGCCCTTGTACATTCACCCTCAAGGCCTGTCTGTGCTTTCACGCCTCCTGCTCATCTGGCAACATAAAGCTAGCACACAGGGTGACCCCGATGTCCCTGAATGCCTTAAAGTTTGGGACAGGTAAGATAACTACATGAGAAGGTCTATAGAGAAAGTTACTTACTGTTTTTGTTTGGCTTCTTTGTAGTTGATCTGTGGCTTTGAGATGTTACTGTGGTGATTGTTTAGGAAGGGTGGAAGAATGATGGGGGAGTTATGGGAAGATATGCTGTTAAAAAAACTAGTATACTAGCTGTGGTCTGGAAACAGAATCTTCCTGCAGCACATTAGGGATTTGGCTGCAATTGTTAGAACCTGAATCCTAAGCATAACCAATTTTATTCTGACCTGATTTTTTGAAAGAGAGGGAGCAGGGGAAGCCAACTCTGTACTTGGTTATTTTGATTTCCACATGAAACCACTTAGAGGGACTTGCAGTCTTTTTGGATAAATTTTTAAAAATTTGTTTCCTTGGGGGAAGCTCAGAATAATCATCTAAATCCTCCTTAGATGGACCTGTATTTGCCATTTTTGTTTACATGGTTAGGATCTTCAAAGCAGTTTGTTTTCCTAAAAGGCTTTGCTTTTCTATTCCCCATTTTAGGATCAAATAGCTCTAGTGTTGTATTTGAGAAATTATAAACCTTCTTGGATGCCAGAGACCCACCATATTTTTCCTGGTGGAATCTTGTAAAAAGGCTGGGAGTTGGTGGGGTGGATGCTGTGAGGAAGGGCGCCCTTATTAAAACACAAATCTCTTTTCTAATAGCCAAGGGGAGTGGGGATAGTTGGTTATGTTCATTCCTTTTTTTTTTGCGTTAAAGCTCTTCTGATAAATTCTTAAATATTATAATTTCTTTTTTATTATTTTATGGTCTGATTTATTTGTAATTATTATCATGTAATGATTATAACCTGTAGTATAAACTATCAAAATTAGAATTAAATTATAGAATTCAGGGCAGGTTCTGGATTCTGTCTAACTAAAGAGAGCAGAAATCAAAGTAATATCAAAATGTAGGGAAAAATAATTGAATTGGTTCTATCTGCCCAGGTTTATTAAATGAAAAACACCAGCATCTTTTGGGGGCCTCGTAGTTCTTTCCATTGTCACAAATGGCAGAGTGGGCATTGATATTACTGTGATAACTGAGAGAACTTAGAGCTCTTAGAAATGTTTTTGTGGCCAAGTCTGACAGTTTTTATAGGCAGATTTTAGATTTTAGTTTTTCTTTACCATGCAGTTCTTTTTCCTGCTTAAATAGTTATCTTAATGCCTGGATTCAAGGAGTTTAACAGTCCCAGTGCTTGATTAAATTATAACCTTGAGGGGGACTTGGAGCATTTTCCCACCAGTAACCTCATTCTTTCTGCGGTAGGTTTTTGTCTACAATGAAGCAGAATGCCCTGCAAGGGGTGGTGCCCAGTGAGACAGAAGATCTGAACATAGAACATCTACAGTTGCTTCTCCTCATTTTCCACCACCTTTCTGAGAAAGGCCGGAGGACTATACTGACCCTGTTTGTCCAGATCATTCAGGAGCTGAGCGTCAACATGGATGCCCAGATGCGCTCTGTGCCTCTCGTCCTGGCTCGCCTCCTTTTGATTTTCGATTATCTGCTTCATCAGTACTCCAAAGCCCCTGTGTATCTGTTTGAGCAGGTATTGGCCCACACATTGTTTTCACTTTACAGTTACAAGAGTTTCCTTCTGAACAGTTAGGATCCGAAGCCGAAATGACCTGCCCATTTTAGGTCTCAAGTGTTCAGTGTAGGTTTAAGGGTAGAATTAGGAA
Organism: Erethizon dorsatum; assembly: GCA_028451465.1. Taxonomy (NCBI): domain Eukaryota; kingdom Metazoa; phylum Chordata; class Mammalia; order Rodentia; family Erethizontidae; genus Erethizon; species Erethizon dorsatum. Next base: position 121,400,199 of record CM051827.1, read on the forward strand.
AATCACTGGCATTTGCTTATGTGCACCTGCACTTTATCCAGAAGTGATAAATGTAGATTACTTGATATATTACAATTGGATTATAGTCTCTCTTCTCAAGTGTTCTTTTTGAATTACTGTTAAATACGGTATTTTGAACATCTCAACTCTCAATTAGTATTTATTAGTACCTGAATGATGGTCAAGCAGTAAATTTTATGGATTGGCAAAGTCCCTTGTAAGAATCCAAAATGAGGATGAAAGAGCACTTAAGAGTTAGTATGTTCAGCATTTCTTAAAATGTTTCATTGAGCAGTGTTCACTTTATGCTCCATCAAAAATTGCTTTCTAAAATAAGTCACAGAAAAAATTTTAAAATTTTATTTTGGTTTGTTGAATTTCCAGGCTTTGATATACCAACCTACATTATGCCTGGAGTAAAAAGTTAGAATAGTGACTGTACATCCTTCTTAATTTGAGTTTTTTTGTTCTAAAAGGTGCAGCATAACCTGCTGAGCCCTCCTTTTGGGTGGGCAAGTGGATCCCAAGATAGCAGCAGCCGCCGAGCGACCACCCCTCTCTATCATGGGTTCAAAGAAGTAGAAGAAAACTGGTCTAAGCATTTCTCATCAGGTGAGAAAGAAGATTACCAATATGAAACCAACTTACCGATTCTCATTGGCAGGGTCAAATATGAAACTTGGTGGCTCCTGGAGGATCTTTGGCCATTTGTTTTAGTTTACAACCTATGGGTGGCAGATCATCTGTGGATTCAAGACAGTTTCAAAAATTGACTCCCACATACCCCACATTTATTTATTTTTTAAAATTGAGACATAGAATTTAGGAATCCCTTTGTCTTGTGGATTTGTAGGCCACAGCGTATGGATTCTTCTCACTTGCAGTGATTAAATTTAATTTTTCCTTAGGGATGTGGTTCTAACCCACAAGTTAAATTTTCTTTAAGATCTTGGTGATATACTGTGCTGAAAATCATGGGAACACTGTATTCTCTGCATTATTTCTCTCGTGTAGCACTGATGAGGTATCTCTTGAGTTCACTTAATAGTATGTTTGCTCTCATCCAGAGAATTATTAGATGTTAACTTTTATGAAGTCTTAAGATGAGTTTACTATCACCTGTTATTAGTTAGTCCCTTGGATATTGGGAAAACAGGATAGGCTTTAAAATGCATTCAGTGTAATGATGTAATTGATTAACTTAATCATAGAGCATCTTAGTTGACTCCTAGAACAGTGGTTTCAAGTGTAATGTTTTTGCCCTGCCTAGGGGACATTTGCTAATATCTGGAGACACGCTTTGGTTGTGACAGTTTGGCAGAGGAAGGGGGAGGTGGCTACTACTAGCACAGTGGGTAGAGGCCAGCGATGTGTTAAACCTGCTGGCAGCCTCACAAGGCAGCCTCTCACAGCAGAGAATTTTCTGGTGCCGAATGTTAGAAGTACCAGGGCTGAGAAACGTGCTGAAATTTTTACATTTATGCTTGTTAGAGTGAGTGAAAATGAAACTGTTCATTTCACTAGCACATTGCTTTCCAGATGCTGTCCCACAACCCAGATTCTACTGTGTCCTGTCCCCAGAAGCGTCAGAGGATGATTTGAACCGACTTGATTCTGCGGTACTAAGGATTTTAAAACCCATTTTACATGTGGGCCCAGATGGTCTCTACCAAATCAGCATTATGGTTGGGGGAGGGAATTATTTTCTGTAATGATGGAATTTCGTGTGTGTTAGGATTTGAGCTTTTGCTATACAGAAAATGTTACCTTGAGATTTATTTGCTAGGCTGCGCTTTTGCTGTAGGGCTTGTCATCTTGGATGTGTTGTATCTGAAGACTGTCTTTTTTTTTTTTTTTTTTTTGTGGATACTGGGGGTCGAACTCAGGACCTCGCGCTTGCCAGGCAGGCGCTTATGCCGCTGAGCGATATCACCAGCCCTTTTTTCCTTTGTATGTGGGTACCGGGATTCGAACTCAGGACCTCATGCTTGCCAGGCAGGCGCTTATGCCACTGAGCTATCTTGCCGGCCCTGAAGACTCTTTTTAGCATTTGTCCCGTGCAAATATTTTAATGGACAAAAATAGTTTTCTTACTCTTTTGTCCTAAAGTCTGCATTTGTGTGCTCGCAATAGTTCACATACTGCATGAGGTCCCAGAAAGTGGAATCTGCTGCAAGGAGAAATCAAAAAGTGCAATTTAAGGGGGTATTTTGTCAATCCTGAGGTTAAGTGATAGTGCAGGGGTAGTCAGAAAAAAATATTTCTAAAAACAAGAAATGATTGTCTTTCTTGATATTAGGCATGTGAAGTTCTTTTCTCGAAGCCTGTCAAATATGACGAACTTTATGCTGCATTGACAGCCCTGCTTGCAGCAGGGTCCCAGCTCAATACAGTCAGGAGGAAGGAGAACAAGAACGTGACAGCCCTGGTAAGATTGTAGAAGCCTGGTGAGACTTTGGGCTATTTGATAATTGACCATTTCTACCAGAAGTTTCTTTCTGGAGTCTAATCAGTTTATTGAGTATTTGTTTCCAAAACTGACTGATACTTCAGTATTTCTGTGTAGTTTGAATGGTTATTTTCACCACAGACATTTTATCATTTTTTTCCATTCTTTTGGTTTAGCACTGAGAGAAGTGTGACTTTGATGGTTAGTGTCCACCCAAGTGCTGGATCTCCTGTCACTGCTGATTGATGTCTGATATTGGAAGCCTCACACTTGAGCTTCTTCTATGGTTCTGTGAATGTATCTTTGTATTTCTAGATGTCATATTAGCAATTCCAGGTCACACAGAGGGCTGGCTGATTATGAGCCTGCCAAACAGACTATCCTATTGTTTTGGTGAATTGGTAAATGATTAGTGAGTCTGAGTTGTCTTACAGCATCCTTTTTAGCCGGTGAAATGTGCATAATGTGGAACAAATTATATGTTTTGTCATTTTGTGCTTTATTATTAGGCATATTCTCTAGAAAGGTCTGAAGAGCAGACATGAGGGTAAATCTCACTTGAAAATATAGGGACTCCACATGATTCTACTTCATAAGTTGTATTTGGAGTAGTTCTTGTTGTAAGGGAACTTTTTTTTTTATTACAGCTTTATTAAAATATCAAGTATGTCACATACCATATAATTCACTCATGTAGTAGTTTTTAGTGCAGTCATAGTCTTGCGCATCCACCATCACAGGCAGTATTAGGACATTTCAGCAGCCTAAAGAAAGTATACCATCTACAGTCACTCCTGCCCCCTTCCACTCCTGGCAACAGATTTATGTCTGTCTATAGATTTGCCAGGATCTAGTTAACACCCCCCCCCCTTTTTGTAGTACTGGGATTTAAACCCAGGGCTTTCTCACTGAGTTGCATCCCCAGCCCTTTTTATTTTGAGACAGGACTTCACTAAGTTGCCCAGGTTAGGCTTGAACTTTTTTTTTTTTTTTTTTTTTTGAAAGTAATTTTTTATTTTATTTTATTTTAAAGAGAAGAAAAAACAAAACAAATCAAAAAAAAGAACAAAATTTCAAAACAACATAATATGAGGGTAACAATGGTCAATGCATTACGTATTATTATCTTTAAGTTAGTTATTCAGGATACCAGACATTAGCATTCAATTGTCCAAACATTATTGGCTCAAACCTTACTCTTCAATGAACTAAGTAAAATTGGTAGTGTATCTATCTTAACCATCTTATATATATATACAATTTTTTTTCCCCTTTCTGTAAGGGAACTTTTAAGGCACAGTACCTTGTGCTTACTCTGTGACTGCTCCGTTTCCTTCCTCCAGGAGGCCTGTGCCCTTCAGTATTACTTCTTGATTTTGTGGAGAATTCTAGGAATTTTGCCACCATCAAAGAGTTACATGAACCAGCTGGCCATGAACTCGCCTGAGATGAGTGAATGTGATATCTTACATACTCTGCGGTGGTCGTCTCGCCTCCGCATCAGCTCCTATGTCAACTGGATAAAGGTACCCTTAGTGGAACCCAGAGCTTGCTGTGAGGGGGTATTTGTAACTGTCATGTTCTGTGCTTATGGGGACCTTAAAGTTAATGGAAGTTTTGAACTCTCCAGATTGATACCCTAAACCTTTTTCTTGTTGTCCAAATAGGATCACCTTATCAAACAAGGAATGAAGGCTGAACACGCTGGCTCTCTGATAGAACTGGCATCCACCAAGTGTAGCTCAGTGAAATATGATGTTGAAATTGTAGAGGAATACTTTGCTCGACAGGTATGCTAATATTGGAACTATAATGATAGAACTTGACTTCTACTATAGTCTTTTGCCACAACTAATTAACATCCTGGGCATTTTTAAAGATTTCATCATTCTGTAGCATCGACTGTACCACCATCTTGGAGCTCCATGAAATTCCTAGTCTGCAGTCCATCTACACCCTTGATGCTGCTATCTCGAAGGTCCAAGTCTCTTTGGATGAGCATTTTTCTAAGATGGCTGCAGAGACTGATCCTCATAAGTCATCTGAGATCACCAAAAACCTCCTTCCAGCCACACTCCAACTCATTGACACCTACGCATCATTCACTAGGTATGACGAACTGCCCACCCGAGATGTGCAAGCACAGCTTCCCCTGTGCAGATCTGCCAGGGGCTCAGAAGTTTGCATCTTCCTCTTTTAAGGCCCCATCCTCATATAAAAATGTGGAGGGGTGCCTGATGAGGGAATTTTGACATAGCTCATGAGGAGTCAGAAGAAAGTTTAATTTCTATCGTTCTTTAAAATGTTTTCTAGAATTTTACTTGTAGGATACAAAAAATGCTAAAGTAATATTTCTAAACATCATCATTCCTGGTATTAACTGAAATGAAGCTCTTTGAAAATGTTTTTTAAATTCCATGGTATGATAGGGAAATAATTTCTTCATGAGTTAGAGATTATTTTGAAATTTTGTGCTTTCTATAACAAACATTGCAAATTGCATGTCCTGTGCATTTTGGTCTCCAAGTGATGCTTAAAAACTTTAAAATTCATTTTCAATATATAAAATTGGGGAGATTATTCACAAATTGAGGTTTCTGGTTTTTCTTAAATGGGAAGCACTGGCAAAACTGGGCCTGACTGCCCCTAGGACAGTGATGGCGAACCTTTTAGAGATGAGTGCCCAAACTGCAATGCAAAACCCACTTATCACAAAGTGCCAACACTGCAATTAGACTTGAATACTGAGGTTTTAGTTTAGAAAAAACAACTCATATATTAACATCTTCTGTCTTACAAGAAATAACTCATGTGTGCCATACGTTCGCCACTAGTGCTGCAGGACAAATAGTGGAGGAGTGGCTTTCCCTTGCAGCGGGTCCCCCTGGCCCTCTTAAGCTTATTTACTTTATCTGGTCCCTGTAGGATCTCACTGTTTAGCTCATGTTCTGTGGAGCTTTTATGCTGACAGGGCCCTTGGTCATTGTAAAACTTGACTAACCTTGTTTTTTAATGTGAATAACTTGCAGTAGAAAGAGGACTGTTGATTGAGACAATTTTTTTGAGCAAATATAACTAACAAACAAATGTAAGTGCCTGCTATGCCAGTACTATTGTTGGTGCTAGGGATATAGTAGTAGCCAAAGTAGATCAAGTTATGCCCTCTGGGAGTTTCTAGGCCTTAATCTGGCCTATTAGGCCAGTGCTTTCTTTTTTTTTTTTTTTTTTTTTTTTTGTGTGGGTACCGGGGGTCGACCTCAGGACCTCCATGCCACTGAGCGATATCCCGGCCCTTTTTTCGTATGTGGGTTCCAGGAGTCAAACTCAGGACCTTGCTCTTGCCAGGCAGGCGCTTATGCCGCTGAGCTATCTCACCGGCCCTAGGCCAGTGCTTTCTAAACTGAGCTGTTAATAGATATTTTTGGGCAAGTAATTTTTTGTGAAACGTTGAGTAAATTAAAGTTGAACAGATTTTTGGTTCATTTTTTGAAATACAATATTTCTCAGAGCCATTGATATATACAATGCCAGTGCTCCAAGCTCAGCGAAGGAGGATAGAGACATTATTTACCATTTCCCAAATTTGCTTGTCATGGAATTATAGGGATTATTATTATTATGGGGACTCTAAAACATTTTGGGAACATTTCAGGAGATGGGATATTCTTTGGGAAACAAGTACTGTGCCCATTGGAATTCTTACGAAGGGGCTGGCACTGTCAACGATATTTGATAGGTTAGAAAACTGAGATACAGGCTTTTCAACTTCTCTAGGGTAAGTTTCTCCTGACTTTGATGGGATTAGATTCCTACAACTTCTTCTGCTCCTCTCTCCCCACCATAATTTCTTTAGGGCCTATTTGCTGCAGAACTTTCATGAAGAAGGAACCACTAATAAACCTTCCAAGGAGAAGTTGCATGGCTTTGCTGCTGTTTTGGCTGTTGGCTCTAGTAGGTGTAAGGCAAACACCTTGGGTAAGTGAATGAATATACTTTTGAATAATTTCATTAGTACTACTGCTGTCTACAGATGTTTAAAATTTATTGTAGCTTTTCTGTGTGCCAAGAACTTATATAGATTTATCCACTTCGCTCTTCATAATAACCATATGAAATATTATCTAATCTTAGCTCATTAAGAAACTGAGGCTTAGATAGGTTACTTTTCTCAAATTCTACTTCTTTCAAATGATGAAGCTGAGATCTAAACCAAGATCAATGGTTCCAAAGCATGAGGCTGTTTGGCCTTTATCATCGATCTGTGTTCTTCTTTTCATTTATGGTGGTTAGGAGACCAATCTAGTGCAACCTAACTTCATGCTTAGAAAAATCTCTTTCCTAGGTTAGGAACTATCTACTAGAAATTTAGGCTGCAAAAAATCAAAGGACTTGTGTAGGATTGGAGATTGGTGCAGAAATTACTGTTGGAAATGTACACCCATTTGTGTTTTCCTTAATACAGAGCTTCATTTTTATTATTTTTTTAATGTCAAGCTTTAAATATTCTTTTTTTTTTTTTTTTTTTTTTTTTTTGGGTACCGGGGGGTCGACCTCAGGACCTCGCGCGCCAACAGGCACCTGTGCCGCTGAGCGATATCACCGGCCCCTTTTCCGTATGTGGGTTCCGGGAGTCGAACTCGGGCCCTCGCGCTTGCAAGGCAGGTGCTTACGCCGCTGAGCCATCTCACCGGCCCTAAATATTCTTAATATTCAGAGTCTCAGTACTGGTTCATTAATTGCTGTTAATGTGCATTAATGATGCCTGCCCTCAAGGTTTAGCTTTAGGAGAAAAAGGGGAGCAGATGTTTTATGGTGATTTTAGCCTAACTTGCTAAAATGATTCCCTCTCACTTTGTTTTCAGTTGTCTTCTTTACTTGCAGGATTAGAAAGTGAATATGATGAAAAATGAAAATCTTATAATTGAGATTGTTAGCTCTTAAGCAATTAGCAGGTTCTTGGACATAGCAATGCAATTGAAATATCAATCTAAAGTTGTCTTAGTAATCATTTTGGCAGGCTGGGCTGTAGTGTTTCTTTCTGCATTTGGGCTTTAAAATGCTATATGTCATTCCTTCTTTCTTGTTGAGTCCTTGTCCTGTCTGTTGCCTCCAGGTCCGACACTGGTTCAGAATTTGCCATCATCAGTGCAGGCTGTATGTGAGTCCTGGAATAATATTAATACTAATGAATTTCCCAATATTGGATCCTGGGTGAGTCTCAGTGTGTTCTAGGGGTGGAAATGCTGAGCATTAGCTAATCCGTGTTGTCTTTTTTAAAAAATTTTAACTTTTAAATTTTATTAGTACATGTTTGCAGTATGTAATGTTTACATTCCTTGTGGGGAGTTGGCGCATGTACATAATACGTCCTAATTACTTTTTTCATCTCCTTCCTCTTCCTTCCTTCCCCCATCACTCCATCTCATGTATTCTACGTTATTCTCAGTCTTTAGGTTTAAACTAGCTACCAAGAGATTTTCATGTATTGCACCAGTATTTGCTATGGCTGAATCAAGAGTGCGTGTAATTACCCAAGTGATGCTCATATGGTCCTTTTACTTAGATGCCTGTGTTACCATGGGTTTCTTCACTTGGGATATGATGATTAAATGTATTAAATATGAAGTCCCTAGTATTTTATCTGGCATAGGAAGTCTCAATAGATGTTAACTCTGCTTCATTTTTACATGCTACGTCAGGGACTTCTTCCTTTTTCTCCTGATTTTATGGGGTAACTTTTAGGTTCTCTGTGCTTTTAGATACTATCGAGTCTTTGTCAGCTTACTTGATCTTTGAGTATGTACTACTCAAACTATCTCTATTAACAGATTATTCTGTTATAGTTCTTTGGAAAAGTGAAGTATTATAATCTTATTATTCCTGCTTTGTAATTATGACCTTTGTTTATACCACCTAAAGCTGTAGAGTACAGCCATATTTCGATCTTTGTAATGGAGTCCAGATACATTGCAAAATCCATCCTTCTCAATCATTACAAACAGTAGTTCTGCTCTTAAATATAGGTTGTTATATATTCTAGTCATTTGGAATTGGTGTTGTTATTTTTGTTTGTTTGTTTATTTATGGTACTGGGGCAGAACCCAGAGCCTTGTGCATGCTAGGCAAGTGCTCTGCCACTGAGCCACACCTCTTCCTCCCTTTTTAAATTTTATTCTGAGCCAAGGCTCACTAAATTGTCCAGGCTGGCTTTGGGCTTGTGATCCTTTTGCCTCAGCCTCCTAAATAGCTGGGATTATGGACATGCACCACTGCATGTAGCATATTTGTTGTATTTGTTAACTTTGTACTAAGTAAAATGTGAATTGCTGCCTTCTCCCACCGCGCTTCCCTTCCCAGGATGAACAGCAGTGTGTGCTGAATGGAGGCCACTGCTCATAAACCTCAGTGGACCCTTAGTTTATATCAGTTTTTTTCTTCCTCATTAGAGAATTTTATCCATGGTAGATGGTCTTTCCACTTACTTCTGATTTGCTTCCTTTCAGCGCAATGCCTTTGCCAATGACACCATCCCTTCTGAGAGTTATATCAGTGCTGTGCAGGCTGCTCACCTGGGGACTCTCTGTGGCCAAAGTCTCCCCCTGGCTGCTTCCCTGAAGCACACCTTGCTCTCACTGGTCAGATTGACTGGAGATCTGATTGTGTGAGTACCCAGTACCTAACCCTTAGAAACTCTAGTCTGTGTGCAGTTGTAGCTGAAGGAGGACGGTGAGAGCTTCTATATCACGATGTGTATCTTGTCTGTATCCCAGAGAACCTGTTGCTTTAGAGTAGAGGATAAGTGCTTCACCTAGAATGATTTTTTTACTTACTTATTTTTGTTTGTTTGTTTGTTTGAGATAGGGTCTCAATTTGTGTTTAGGCTGACCTTGAACTCACTATGTAGCTCAGGCTGGTCTTGAACTTGCGGCAATCTTCCTGCCTCAGCCTCTTGAATCCTGGGATTACAGTCATGCACCACCACCCCAGCTGGGTTTTAATTTTAAAGTGCTAGTAACAGATTATCCCATAGTGTTTGTTTGTAATCATTGGGAAAGTTAGACTTTGTTATCATGAGGAGCAGGTCAGGCCACCAGAGGAATGATTTGTCTTCCTGTACATAGGTCATGGGTATAGTTATATATAAAATTGCATTAAAAGTGGTCCAGATTCCTGGAAGTGCTACAATACTGTATAGCATGGGTTAGTTTCTTAGGTTTTAGTTAGCTTTCTTTTTTTGTAATAATATAAAATACATCTTGTTAATTTGACATTTTAATAAATAGATTTTTCATATTTTTGTTTCTGATATAATAATGAAAGAGGGTATGAAATTGTCTGATCGTACACATATAGAAAGCCAAAAGATTGAAATAAAAGCTGTCTCCCCAGTAGAGAGTTGACATACCTTCTCTCTGCCTTGCAGTGTTTTGGAAGGCTGTGCTCACTAACTTGGTCCCATTTATTTTGCTGAAGGTGGTCTGATGAGATGAACCCGCCACAGGTCATTGGGACCCTGCTGCCCCTTCTTTTGGAGTCGAGCACTGAGAGTGTTGCTGAGATCAGTACCAACTCCCTGGAACGCATCTTGGGCCCCGCAGAGTCTGATGAGTTCTTGGCTCGTGTTTACAAGAAGCTGATCACTGGTTGTTACAACATTCTCGCCAATCATGCAGATCCCAACAGGTGAGCCTGCTGGAGGAGAGCAGATAGGTTCATAGCCTACTCCTGCGGTCAGTGAGATGTGCCATTGCTGCTTCCTTTGTGTTGTTAGCCGATAGCTTGCAGTTACAGGGCTTCAATGGGAAATTCTGAGCTTGTGTGCATTTTACATTCATGTGGGAATGTTTGAAGAGTATTTGGAATCCTCTTTTCTGATTAATTCTTAGGAATAACTGTTGAAAAAAAAATGGAAGCCTTAAATGTTGAGATATGGAGACTTAAAATGAAATAATTCAACAAGTGATTATTGAGTGCTGCACTGGCTGTGATGAGGTGTACAGTGGAACCCCACAAAATTAGTTTCTGATGTTTTTATGATTGTACTTGTGAAGTGGGTGGTCTTTGGAGTTAGGTATTCCCGCCACATCATTTGACCTTGATAGCTTAGGTCATATTGAAGTAGGTGAACGGTGAAAAATATGTTGTTTTTTTAACCTACTGTGAATTATACAAATAAAGGACCCAACCGTTAGGATTTCTTGTCTCCTTGTTGAGGAGTCCAGGTTTTCATTAGGGACTCCTTTTATTCTTTCTCTTCCTTTTCTTTTTTTTTTTTTTTTTTCTTTTTCTTTTTTTAATTGTAAGAAATTTGAGATAATTTAGCAGAAATTATTCATTCAAAGTGGTCCCCCTCTCACAAAAAAAATGTCAGTGGCTGAATCTGTGTTAGAACTCAAGGGTTCAGATGCCTAGATGCCTTTCCTGTTTAAATTCCTAGGAAAGAGGGTAGTAAAATAAAATTGAGGGGCTACTATTCATTAAAAACTTATTGAACACCTACTGTGTCCTGGGCTTTATGCTAAGCTTCAGATAACAAAAGTGGATATTGCCATCAAGGTCTAGTCATAAACTGGGTTTTTCAAAGTCAATACAAAAAGCATTGAAATGGCTCTTTGTTACTGGTACTTACATTTTCCTTTGATCCTCAGTGGATTGGATGAGTCCATCTTGGAGGAATGTCTCCAATATTTGGAAAAGCAACTGGAAAGCAGCCAGGCCCGTAAAGCTATGGAGGAGTTTTTCTCTGACAGGTGAGCCATACTGTTGGTATTCTCGTTGTGTTTTGGGAAAACTTACTGAAAGCAGATAGCTGTATATGTTGACTTGGGTGTTCTTGTCAGGGAATGTGTCAGGCTTCTTAGGTGTCTATTGAGGAGGACTTGAATTAATTTCTTACTCTTTAAGGTCATTGCGAGGGGCTGGACTTCATGAACACGTTGTGTAGTTGACTCAAAGGGACCATTTTCCCTAGAGGAGATGAGATTGTGAAGAAATGGAAATGGATTCCTTTTATGTGAGCTTAATGTGCGTCTTCTATTTCCCCCCCTCCTGCCTTCCAGTGGAGAACTTGTACAGATCATGATGGCAACAGCCAATGAGAACCTCTCTGCTAAATTCTGTAACCGAGTCTTGAAATTCTTCACCAAACTCTTCCAGCTGAGTGAGTGACAGCTTTTAGTAATCTTCTTATGGGAACTTTGATGTCCAGCTAATACTGTGCTATCTTCTGCCTGAGTTTTACTGCAGCATGAAAATGCTTACAAGTGGAGAGAATCCCTCAGAGAACTTTTGGAAGGAAGTTGAAACTTGCTTGAAGGCTTTCCCCCTTTTCTGCCTCTCAGATTGCCCCTTCCTTGCCTTTCCATGGTCCTTTTTCACTCACTGTAACTTCCTGGTCTGTTTCTAGCCGAGAAGAGCCCTAACCCAAGTCTTCTACATCTCTGTGGCTCACTGGCACAGCTGGCTTGTGTGGAGCCTGTGCGTCTACAGGCCTGGCTCACTCGCATGACTACATCGCCCCCAAAAGACTCGGATCAGCTAGATGTAATTCAGGAGAACCGGCAGCTGTTGCAGTTACTGACCACATATATTGTTCGAGAAAACAGGTAGAATGACTGCATGCATGTCATGTGTTCCTTACAACTCCAGAAATATGTGGAGAGCATTTGAAGCTATCTTGCCTTCAGGCATTAGTCTTAGCATTTTCAGCATTTTCCTGTCTCCCTCTGGTAGACTCCAGGAATCTAGTATAGCTTATTGGTTTTTCCTGTGTAAAAACTTTAATTACTCTTACAAATTTGAAACATTCAGAGTTCGATTCGTGTTGGTAACTCACCAATTTTCTCTTTCTTTTCTACCAGCCAAGTTGGGGAAGGTGTGTGCGCTGTGCTTCTGGGTACTCTGACCCCCATGGCAACAGAGATGCTGGCCAACGGTGATGGGACTGGCTTCCCTGAACTCATGGTTGTAATGGCCACTCTGGCCAGTGCAGGTCAAGGAGCTGGTCACCTTCAGCTTCATAATGCTGCTGTGGACTGGCTAAGCAGATGGTAAGATGATGAAACTGGAGTAACCTATCTGTAGGTTACTATACTGTGTTTGGAAAAGAGAAGGATAATTGTAAGTTTCTTTGGGGTTCAGAGTGAATATAAAAGAAACTTGAAACTACATTTTTTTGAAGGTTAAGATGGTAACTAGTACTCTGTTCATATTGGACTTCATTATCATTGTTTTCTTATTAGAGTTTCATGTTCATAATTTTCCAAGGGAAATCTTGGGGAAGTATATTGAATATCAGTGATAAATCTAAGAACAGAGCACCCCAAGCTGTATATCTGTGTATTACTTTTTGTTTTTTTTGGGGGGGGAGCTGGGAATTGAACTCAGGCAGGCACCGTGCCGCTGAGCTATATCCCCAGCCCCTATCTGTGTGTTACTTAAACTTAGTTTTCTAAGCGTACTTTGGCTTCACACTATCCACAGATTAATTCAAGTCTCATGAAAATGCTTCCTTTTTTTGGTGCCTTAGGTAATTTTGTGTTGCCCTTCCCCCTTCTTTTTTTCTTTGGGATAGCAAGAAATACCTGTCACAGAAGAATGTGGTTGAGAAGCTAAATGCCAATGTGATGCATGGAAAGGTAAGAGAGGTGGGGAGTAAGAATAGTCAGGGAGGGCCGGTGAGATGGCTCAGCGGCATAAGCGCCTGCCTGGCAAGCGCGAGGGCCCGAGTTCGACTCCCGGATCCCACATACGAAAAAGGGGCCGGTGATATCGCTCAGCGGCACGGGCGCCTGCGGGCGCGCGAGGTCCTGAGGTCGACCCCCCGGTACCCACAAAAAAAAAAAAAAAAAAAAAAAAAAAAAGAATAGTCAGGGAGTGACGAGAGGGTGATTTTTGTGGTTGAGTGGAAGTCTTTTCTTTCTGTGGCTTCTGTCCTTGGCTAGTCTGCAGAGTTACAAGGCTGATAATCTCAAAGATCTGGTAAAGCTGGTAATCTCAAAGATCTTGTGTGTAATTGTTAACTGTGGGCCTTTAGGTCTCTTTCAGGTGCCAAAAAGTGACAAGAAGGAGATGTTCTGGTAAATAAACATCCAGCGCAACCCTTAAAATGTAATTTCCTGTCACTCTTAAGATCTTGTTATGTTATGAAGAACTCATAACTTGGCTCTGTGTGCTCTGAGTCAGGGCTGCTTGGGTTACAGACTGCATCCTCAGCTTCCCTACAGATGGTAAAATGGCCTAATATGCTGCAGATCCAGGGCCCTTTGCTGAGAAAAGGGGTTTGAGACTGACAGAAATATTGCCTTCAGGCATTTTCCTCACCTGCCCAACCTATGAACCTGACATGGTGGCTAAGAACAGAAAATTGCCCTCTGAGACCCACCACGGAACCGTTTATTTCTCCCTCATGTCTTGCTAACCATCCTTTGGCATAGAAATACCAGGGTGCAGAGTCTTTAAAAATCTGAGTCTTTAATGCCAGACTTTTTTTTTTTTTTTTTTTTGTGGGTACTGGGGGTCGACCTCAGGACCTTGCGCGCCAGCAGGTGCCCGTGCCGCTGAGCGGTATCACTGGCCCTTTTTTTGTATGTGGGTTGTGGGAGTCAAACTCAGGCCCTCGCGCTTGCCAAGCAGGCGCTTACGCCGCTGAGCCATCTCACCGGCCCTATTTGGGTTTTTAAAGGGAACATGAGCAATGGTTTGTTGGATAATTTTTCTCTTCATCTCTGATGCTGTTCCTTTCCTTTTGTATTAAAAACCAGATAATTGGGGCCGGTGAGATGGCTCAGCGGCATAAGCGCCTGCCTTGCAAGCGCGAGGGCCCGAGTTCGACTCCCGGATCCCACATATGAAAAAGGGGCCGGTGATATCGCTCAGCGGCACGGGTGCCTGTTGGCACGCGAGGTCCTGAGGTCGACCCCCCGGTACCCACAAAAAAAAAAAAAAACAAAAAAAAACAGATAATTAAAATGACTTTCACTAATAGTTAAGAAAATGTTAATGGTAGTGAAAGATGCTAATGAGAGCCTCTTCATAGTTACAGTTGGCCTTTTCTCGAATGATTTTAGTCTCCAGCTTTAATCCATCCTCCCAATTTTTTTCATCTTTCCTTTTTTTTTTTTTTTTTTTTTGTGGGTACCAGGGGTCGACCTCAGGACCTCACACACCAGCAGGCGCCCATGCCACTGAGCAGTATCACTGGCCCTTTTTTCATATGTGGGTACCAGGAGTGGAACTCAGGACCTCGCGCTTGCCAGGCAGGCGCTTATGCCGCTGAGCTATCTCACTGGCCCCTCCAATTTTAATTCTGCTTTATCTTGTAAGACTTTGTAAAGCATTATCATTTTCTTCAGAATAAATGAATGTACACTAACTCAGTGCAATTTACTGACTGGCTGGGTGCAAGACAATGGTAAGAGCTGGACGAATAGGTAATTAAAACATTGATTTTTCTTCTCCATCTTTATACTGTTCTCCTGACCTTGAAATTCATTGGAAAGAGCTAGGACAAAAGACTTGGAGAGCTGAACTTTTTGTGGGGTTGTGGTCTTTTGCAGCACGTGATAATTTTGGAGTGCACATGCCATATCATGTCTTACTTGGCTGATGTCACAAATGCTCTGAGCCAGAGTAATGGTCAAGGCCCAAGTCACCTCTCTGTGGATGGCGAAGAGCGAGCCATTGAGGTGGATTCAGATTGGGTGGAGGAGTTGGCAGTGGAAGAGGAAGATTCCCAGGCTGAGGATTCAGTGAGTGCTAAGTACCTTTGAAGTCTGCCTCTTTAGGTAGTGACGACTAGTATATACTAGGACACCAAGAAGACTTGGGTATTCTTTTCTAGCTCCTTATGAACTTCAAAACTCTTCTGCTGTTGCTTTCTTTAGCTCGCATGCCTAATGCTAAACTTGGCTTTTCTGCATTTTTAGGCCTGCAGAGAAGGCCATGGGGATCTAATCTCTTGGTGAATGGACATTTCACTAAATATATTCCTTTTCTACAGAGTCACTTGTCCTACTTCTTCAGACTTTGCAACCAAAATAGAACTTCCAAGGATGAGTGCTTTATGGACTTATGGGAGCTCCTTTCAGAGAAGATTTAGGTTTTTCCTTAACTACAAAACCCTGAGGTTGCCTCCATATTTTCAGCCAGCTGGCTACTTCCAGTTGGGGCAGGTTTTTATTGGTCACTGACGAGCCCTCATGGGGCGTTGAAGCAGATATATGTTTGTGGCTATCTATATGGAGGGCTGTGTTTCTGATTGAAAACACTTATCTTTGAAGGATGAAGATTCTCTTTGCAATAAACTCTGCACTTTTACTATCACACAGAAAGAATTCATGAACCAGCACTGGTAAGAGCTCTTCTGCTTAGGTGTGGGTTTGCTGGGCCTTGATTGTTGACACCTCAGAGCTTATTTGCTGGCTCTTACTCTTCATAGGTACCACTGCCACACTTGCAAAATGGTGGATGGGGTGGGCGTGTGCACAGTATGTGCTAAGGTGTGCCACAAGGACCACGAGATTTCCTATGCCAAGTATGGATCCTTCTTTTGTGACTGTGGAGCCAAGGAAGATGGCAGCTGTCTGGTGAGAGACTTGGAACCTTCACTGATCCACAAAGGGTGACTTGTTAGTGCCACAGGAGTACTTAAGCCAAACTAAAATGTTCCTCCATGGGTACCTGAATCTTGGAATATGCTTTTGTTTTGTTATTGATTACCTATACCACTGAAGCCTAAGTGCTTAGAGTATTAGAGCTAACAGATAATTAGTGATTTTATAGTGATCTTACCGACCTCCCTGCAATTTCAGATGTTATAATCAAGGCCTGGTGGTTGTAAGTGGGCAACAGTTAGATACTAGGTGGATAACACGTACATGATGACTAGCCTCTTTCTTCTTTGGCCGTAGTATCATAGGCAGTATTTATTTCATGTGTCTGTGGCAAGAACTTAGGGACTCTGGCTGGGCATGGTGGCGCATGTCTAATCCCAGCACTTGGGAGGCTGAGGCAGGAGGATCACCACAAGTTCGAGGCCAGCCTGGGCTACAGAGTGAGTTCAACACCAGCCTGAACTACATAGTGAGACCCCGTTTTTTTGTTTTTTTTTTTTTTGTGGGTACTGGGGGTCGAACTCAGGACCTCGCACTTGCCAGGCAGGCGCTTATGCCGCTGAGCTATCTTACCGGCCCAAGAGACCCTGTTTCAGAAAACCAAAAAAAAAGAAGAACTTAGGGACTCTGACGTTTTCTGTCCCTAGGCGCTGGTAAAGCGAACTCCTAGCAGTGGCATGAGTTCTACCATGAAAGAGTCAGGATTTCAGAGTGAACCTCGGGTTTCAGAGAGTCTGGTGCGTCATGCCAGCACCTCACCAGCTGATAAAGCCAAGGTCACTATCAGTGACGGAAAGGTTGCTGATGAAGACAAGCCCAAGAAGAGCAGCCTGTGCCGCACAGTAGAGGGCTGCCGGGAGGAGCTGCAGAACCAGGTGGGTTTACTGACGGTCCTTAGAACAGTAGACAGAGCCTGCTGAGTCAGTGTGAGTGAGAAACGTGTGAGGCTTCCCATGTACCTCTTTTTTTTCTTACTCTAAGTTTACCAGTCTTTACAATGCAGTTGTGATGTGTCTTGTCAGTTTCTCAGGAAGGATTTATGACTGAGGAGTATTAGGAGCACTGTGGAGGTTGGTGGGAGGGTAACTCTTTGTTGTATATTACTTTAGAGCACCCTTTTCTGGCCAAGTTCATCATCTGAAGCCCAGAATGCAGAAAACTATTTGAGTGATTATTTTCTCAATTTTTCCAATAAAGAATTCAGCTTAGTATCTATGTTGGGTGCCTTGGATCATTAGTATCTCTGTGGGATCCTTTGTTTAGAAAGATCCCTATAGAGTTAGTAGCACAGTAGCATATTGACTGGAATCAAATAACAGGATTATAGAGAGAATGAGATGATGGCTAGAATGTCCACCTGAAAGTAAGGAAACTGAATTCTGAACGTATGTAGTTAACTGCAAGATTATTGTGAGTATGAACCATTACTTTTGGCTTTTTTTTTCACTTACGAATTTTGATTTTTTTAGGCCAATTTCTCCTTCGCTCCTCTTGTGTTAGACATGCTCAATTTCCTTATGGATGCCATTCAGACCAATTTTCAGCAGGCTTCAGCTGTGGGGAGCAGCAGCCGGGCACAGCAAGCCCTCAGTGAGCTGCATACAGTGGACAAAGTGGTTGAGATGACAGACCAGCTGATGGTAAGTGTGCCTGAGTCCTGAAGTTTGTTAGCCGTAGGAACCAGCAAGTTGGTTGAAGTACAAAAATGCATTAGAACCTCTGAAGAATACACTTAGCCAGTCTCAGGCCATTCAGACCTGAGGATCTATAATATTGTGACTTCCCTACCATACTATGAGCAACGTAATAATCAGCATATGAGGTGTATCTTCAATGGAAGGGAATCCAGGGTCATAAACCAGGAAATACGTCCTCTTTATTAATTCAAATTAATATATGAACCCTAAGATGTGGGGAATTCCATTTTGGTGTAATTATAAATTTCTTCTCTACATAAAGTAGCAAACCTTCTTACTGAATCTTTTTTTTGTGGGGGGGGACCGGGAATCGAACTCAGCACCTTATGCTTGCCAGGCAGGTGCTGCACCACTGAGCTAAATCCCCAGCTCCTTACTGAATCTTTTTTCCCTAAGACTCATCTAGCTGGATAAATAGTATTTATTTAATCTTTTTAAATAGCCTTTCGGCTAGTTATCTTTTAGTTTTCTTCATATGACATAAATATAATGTGTAAGACATTATCCACTTTAAAACTGGTTGCCCAACACTGAATATAGGATTTATGGTGTGATCCCCTTGGCCTTCTTAGCAGCAGTGGAAAGTAGTGGAAAGTAAAATGAAGGGAGTTCCAAAAGAGAAGTGAACAAATATTGTGAATGAGATACATGAACAGCTCTTACAAGATTGCTTTTATTAAGGGAATAATATTCACTTGGAAATACACACATACATACGTATTTTAATATTTGAGTAAAAATCAGTCAGTTTTACAGCAGTAATTTTTATAGACTTTTACATATTGAAGAGGTAAAAATATTGAAATCAGGCTGGAGATGCATAAAAGTGCTAATTTTTTTGCCTGGTTAGTCAATGAAATAAAAATTTCATCTATCCTCACTCTTAATTATGGAAGAGAAAATACATTTTAACATTTTACAAAAGGTTGGTACTTTGCATTTAAGTTTAGCTTTATGAAAAATTCATTGTGCTATTCTTGTTGGACTGATTGTAACTGACAGATTTAACAAATTGTGTGCGGATTAGAGGTTGAAAACCATTATTTTTGAATTATGCAGAGTATCAGTGAGGAGAGTGTTGTCTGAATCTGCTTGATTTTACTTGCTTTATTACTTCCTGCTTTCTGTGTTTTTATCTTTGTCAGGTACCCACATTAGGCTCTCAGGAAGGTGCCTTTGAGAACGTTCGTATGAATTACAGTGGAGACCAGGGCCAGACTATACGGCAGCTGATCAGTGCCCATGTACTCAGGCGGGTGGCTATGTGTGTGCTCTCTTCACCCCATGGGCGCCGCCAGCATCTGGCTGTTAGCCATGAGAAGGGCAAGGTGCGTCCCATAATTTCTTCCCATTCAGTTTAGGTCATGTTTGTCTTAAATGCTAAGCAAAACAGGGAGTGACCTGTTTTGAGTAATGCTCCGATTGGCTGTCTATGGGAAAAAGTCCGCTGGGTTCTAAGAGTTCTTTTTTTTTTTTTTTTTGTGAGTACCGGGGGGTCGACCTCAGGACCTTGCGCGCCAGCAGGCGCCCGTGCCACTGAGCGATATCACCAGCCCCTTTTTCGTATGTGGGTTCCGGGAGTTGAACTCGGGCCCTCGCGCTTGCCGGGCAGGCGCTTAAGCTGCTGAGCCATCTCACCGGCCTGTTCTTTTTTTTTTTTTAAGCATTGCAAAGTATATAATATTTTGACAGTTAGTTTTCCCAAGAGTTCTTTAAGCACAGATCTCATTGAGCTTTTTTACTTTTGAGCCCTGGGTTATTTGGTTAAACCTGGAGCTGATGTGTCTAGAACAAAAACCTTTTTTAGTTGCTAAGTTCCCACTCACAGGTGTCCTTCATGCTCCTAGAAAGGAGGTGACCAGCAGGTACTTAGGACAGTGCTCCTAGTCTTGCACAGCTTAGTCTTCTGGAGGAAGCAAGCTGAGAGACAAACGCCCTCATAGAAGGACTCAGTGTTCCTTATTTAGTCCTTCCCTGCTCTCACATTCCTCTAAGGACACAGGGAAGTTTTTGTTTTATGGAAGAGTGCTAGTATCTTAACTCAGGTTTTTCTGTATTTTGGCCTCTCATCACTACTGTTGTTTTAACCTTAAGTGAAAGTATGATAGTCCTTAAAACAGCCATAAATAATTTCAGAAACAGCTTCATAGAAAAATAGAGAAGGGCAGTCACACATAGGCATTACTTATTTTGTGAAATGTTTTCACAAAGCAAAGGTGGTTTCATTACTCATTTTCCTATCCTTATTGGAATGAGGGAAAGACCTGCCATGTCTTTCTGCCGGGAAAAGCAGAAACTTACATTTGTCTAGAAGATTTCTAAGAGACTTTTTCACCACAAAAGCCCATGGAGTAACATCCCTATTGAAGGACGTTTTATTTCTTGCTCTGCATTCTCTGAGAGGACTTGGATTAAGAATAAACTGGAAATGATTCCTTTGCAGATCACTGTTCTGCAGCTTTCTGCACTCCTGAAGCAAGCAGATTCTAGCAAGAGGAAGTTGACTCTGACCCGTTTGGCTTCTGCCCCAGTTCCCTTTACTGTGTTGAGCCTCACTGGAAATCCCTGCAAGGAGGACTACCTGGCAGTTTGTGGACTGAAGGTAAAAATCCTGATCCAGCTTTGCTTACCATTAGTTGTGGGCTCTGGTGACCTTCTTTCTCATTCTCAACACTTTTTCTTAATGTTGAGATGAAAATTTAAGAGCTGCTGGCATGCAAAAGAAATCTTGATTTGAACTTAATTTCCTGCTGGTCACCTAGATTTCTCATGGAAATCTTAACTTCTCTTGAAACACAGCCTTCTGTTTGTTCTAGAAATCTGAATGTGTTACTGGACAGTCTAAATATTATCTGAAGGTGGGGACTATGAGGGAAAAAAAGGAAACACAGAAACTCTGAAATGAATTGGCCTACTTTCCAAGTCATCTCTTAACCATTTTGTTCTCTATTCTGTGTCCAGGACTGCCACGTGCTCACCTTCAG
Source organism: Erethizon dorsatum (assembly GCA_028451465.1). NCBI lineage: Eukaryota > Metazoa > Chordata > Mammalia > Rodentia > Erethizontidae > Erethizon > Erethizon dorsatum. The sequence continues at coordinate 121,420,942 of CM051827.1, forward strand.
TAGCTCAGGCTCTGTTTCGGATCACTTGGTGCTGCATCCCCAGTTGGCCACAGGGAACTTCATCATCAAAGCTGTGTGGTTACCTGGCTCTCAGACTGAGTTAGCAATTGTCACTGCAGACTTCGTCAAGGTACAGTTATGCCTCTGTGATGATACTTTTAATCCAGAATGTCTGGTCTCCATTATGTGCTAGCTTCTTCCAGAAATTAAAAATAAAATGTCAACACATTTTGTTGCTTTTCATTATGTTGCTGACCAGAGTGGGCATTCTCTGTCTGTGGGCGATATGGAATTGATTCAGTTTCGCCCTCCCAGTGCCAAGTGCACACTGATTATTATATTTATTACAGAATTTATTTATATGCATTTATCCCATACTCATTCCTTGAGGGAGAATAAAAAATTTTTATCTTTTTATGCCACACACCAAGCCAGAATGCCACACCTCAGACCACTGAGAAAGGGCAGAAGGACTCTTACTGGAACTGCAGACAACAAAACTGGCTGCAGTTAGCACATCAGCCACTGTTTAATAGTTCTTCTCTTGACCTAAAGTCCATGCTCACTATCGAGGTGACTTGAACAATATCCTTGGCTAAGGATTCCCGTTTTGTAGGTACTTGTTGAATAGATATTCAGTGTAGGTACTTAATGAATACACATTACTCATCAAGTACAGCTATGAGAATACACCAGCATATTTGGGGGACGGGACTGAAATAAATTGCCCTTTGCTTTCTTTTCATCCTGCAGATTTATGATCTGTCTGTTGATGCCTTGAGTCCAACCTTCTACTTTCTCCTACCGAGTTCCAAGATAAGAGATGTTACCTTCCTTTTCAACGAGGAGGGAAAGAACATCATTGTTATAATGTCTTCAGCTGGGTACATCTACACTCAACTCATGGAGGAGGCCAGCAGTGCCCAGCAGGGACCCTTCTATGTCACTAATGTACTGGAAATCAATCATGAGGATCTAAAGGTTAGAGCATGTGTTGCCATTTCTTTCTGTTCCAGAGGTAGTTCAGCAACTCCTCTGTTGTTCGCTTTTTCTCATTTCTTTCTTTGTACTTCTAACTTTTTACCTAGTAGCAAAAACTCTTATTCTTCATGACTGAACTGATTCAACTTGAAGTTGCTTTATTCTTGGGGCGTTTATGATGTTTACCCACAGGGTGCCATGCTTAGCGTGTGATAGCCCCTGCTCATGATTTAAAATGATAATCAGCATGCCTTGGAAGCTGGTAGCCCAGACCACAGAGAAGTTAATTCACGTGTGTGTCTTTACTGCTGCAGGACAGTAACAGCCAGGTGGCAGGAGGCGGCGTGTCTGTGTACTACTCTCACGTGCTGCAGGTGCTGTTCTTCAGCTACTGTCAGGGCAAGTCATTTGCAGCCACCATCAGCAGGACGACTCTGGAGGTGTTGCAGCTCTTCCCCATCAACATCAAGAGGTGGGAATGAGCCTTGAATCTCCTCCTCCCACAGACCTTTATCCATAGGGCCGCTCCACTCCCCTCCCAAGCACTGGTCCATGTCTTGAATCTGGTGAAGTTTACTTTTCCCCAGCATTCCTCCTTCCTAGCTAGGAGTCTCTAAAATCAAGCAGCATCCAGGGTTGGCAGGTTGGGCCACATGTGTGGTTTGTTCTCCACCATGAAGACTCCCAGCTGTGGGAGAGAATTGGGTGAGGGGAGCTACTGTTACACAGAAAGAAAACCTATGGTCAAGGCAGCAAGTGTGAGTTTAATAATTACTGAGTTTTGAGAAAGGAACATAAATGTCTCGTGGGCAGTCATCTTCCAGTTTCCCTCTGGCAGCAGACTGTATCAGTAAATAGAACATGGTATTGGTACCGGGGGCATGGTTGGAACTGGTAGGTCAGGGAGAAGAGACTTAGGGTCTCTTCTAGTCGTTTTTATCTGCCACTGAAGAGCCATTATGGCACTTTCTCATGCTTCTGTTTTGGGGAGTAAGTGGGTTGGGACAAAATAAAATGGACACTGATTCACGCATAACTTGATGTGGGTGGAGATCCTTATGTAGGACACTAGCTCATCAGTTTTAGGCAAGTCCTTGGCTTCATGCAGTTGATAGGCACATAGGGCCACCTGTTAGTCCTTGGAGACCTCACCATGTAGATTTTATTATTTATTTATTTATTTATTTATTATTATTATTGTTATTTTTTGTGGGTGCCGGGGGTCGAACTCAGGACCTCGCGTGCCAGCAGGCGCCCGTGCCGCTGAGCGATATCACCGGTCCCTTTTTTCGTATGTGGGTTCTGGGAGTGGAACTCGGGCCCTCGCACTTGCCAGGCAGGCGCTTATGCTGCTGAGCCATCTCACCGGCCCCACCATGTGGATTTTAAATGAGTGCTCTTCTTGAGGGCATACATTGGAGTATCTGAGAGTGTCGCCTGGCTTGGGGTAAAACTGACCCATGGATAATCGGAATCCTTAGCCAAGGATATTGTTCCAGTTGTGTCATAGTGAGGATGGACATTAGGTCAAGAGAACTATTAAATGGTGGTTGACATGCTAACTGTGACCAGTTTTGTTGTCTGCAGTTCCAATGGTGGCAGTAAGACTTCTCCTGCCCTTTGTCAGTGGTCTGAGGTGATGAACCACCCTGGTTTGGTATGTTGTGTCCAGCAAACGACAGGTGTGCCACTGGTAGTGATGGTGAAACCAGATACTTTTCTTATCCAGGAGATTAAGACTCTTCCTGCTAAGGCAAAGGTCAGTGCCAGATTCTCCCATCACTTTTCTGTGAACTTAGTCTGTTTTTATGAGTTTTTCCCATTTCTTTCAATAGAGGCTTTTTTTAAAAAAGATTTTATCAATGCTTTTCTCCTAGCAACTTTTCTTTGCCACCCTTCTGTACCCCGCTCCTGACTCTGAAGCGAGGCACTTCTCTGCCTCTCTTTCTGTGGGTTCTAAGCTGTAGGTGTGGGAACTAACCCCTTCCTCTCTCCCCTCCTTTGTTCTTTCCTCTCCTAGATCCAAGACATGGTTGCCATTAGGCACACAGCCTGCAATGAACAGCAGCGTACGACCATGATCTTGCTGTGCGAGGATGGCAGCCTGCGCATATACATGGCCAATGTGGAAAACACTTCATACTGGCTCCAGCCATCCCTGCAGCCCAGCAGTGTCATCAGCATCATGAAACCTGTGCGGAAGCGCAAAACAACTACAATTAGTAAGACCCTGTCTTTGTTCTTCTGGGGAGTGTGCATGACAGATTTTTAGACAGAGACAGAGTAGTTGCTGTAAATATCTGTAAAGGGGGCCGGTGAGATGGCTCAGCGGCATAAGCGCCTGCCTTGCAAGCGCGAGGGCCCGAGTTCTTCTCCCGGAACCCACATACGAAAAAGGGGCCGGTGATATCGCTCAGAGGCACGGGCGCCTGCTGGCGCGCGAGGTCCTGAGGTCGACCCCCCGGTACCCACAAAAAAAAAAAAAAAATATCTGTAAAGAAGTGGCGACTGTCCTACATATACATTCAGTGAAGTTAGAGATAGGTGCTGTCCAATTTCCTGAAAGCAAAGGTACCAAGTGGCAGGTACCTATTGCATGTCCACTGCAGGTCAGCAGTTCTTTGTTGCCCTGTAAAGAGTGACATCTTTGGCCTTGTTTGAGGAATTTTCTTTTTGGATTTAGGGTAATTGGCTTGCTTGTGAGACTGAATGGATTACGGAGTACATCCCTTCAGTTGGTTAATTCTCCACTGAGTAGTGCAGAACCCAGCGCAGGTGTCTGTGTGGGGATCTTGCTCCTGGCAGATAGAGGATTCTTCAGGGAAGAGAAAGCTTCAATTTGGAGTGAGTGAAGCCAGCCAAGCAAAGACCATTGCAGGTCTTTAAATTGTCTCTAGGGTCTGTGTTTGAGGTAATGGTAAAAGTCATCTAACTGTAAAGAAATAGCTTCTCCTATTTGTTGTCAATAAACCAGAGCTCATTCTTGTTAACTATACACTGAACAGCAGCACCAGAATTGTTAGTATTACTAGGCTATATGGTTAAAATGATGACTGCTGGAGAGCTAGCCACATGTAGGCATCATGCTCATGCAAACACTATAATTCGCAGTTGGTTTAGAGAGAGTAGTGTGTGAGCATGGCTTACTCTGAGGGGAGTCTTTAGCTGTGGACTGTGAACAGAGGTGCCAGGGACTGCACACACTGAGGCGCTCTGGCAACCTGGTACTGTTCTCCACAGCAGCCCGCACGTCTACCCAGGTGACTTTCCCCATTGACTTCTTTGAACATAATCAGCAATTGACAGATGTGGAGTTTGGTGGTAATGACCTCTTACAAGTCTACAATGCACAACAGATAAAGCACCGGCTGAACTCAACTGGCATGTACGTGGCCAATACCAAGGTGAGGACTGTGCTAGGCTGGGTTCAGTCCTTAGGCAGAAGGGCTTATAATCATGATTAGAGAACACGTCCCCCTTTAGAATACAAGTACGAAGCATATGCTTCGAATCACTAGCCTTCATTTTGGTTAACTGGTCAGGAATAGTTGATTATTCTCACTCACACAGTGAAGGACTTGCATCCCAGAAGGCTAGGTTTCCCCCTTTACCAGCAGGGGAGTGCCTGAGAGGGTAGCAGGAGGTGGATAATGCTGGGGAGAAAGAAGCCTTTAAGAACTTACTTTCAGTTTTTTGATGCGTGTCTTTTATCCCTACAGCCTGGTGGCTTCACCATTGAGATTAGCAACAACAACAGCACTATGGTGATGACAGGCATGCGGATCCAGATCGGGACTCAGGCAATTGAACGAGCCCCATCATATATTGAGATCTTTGGCAGAACTATGCAGCTTAATTTGAGTCGCTCACGCTGGTTTGACTTCCCCTTCACCAGAGAGGAAGCCTTGCAAGCTGATAAGAAGCTGAACCTCTTCAGTGAGTCCCCAACCCCTGGTGCTGACTCAGTCCTTCTCGTTATGACGGTTGAATAGGAGGCTACCAGTCTGTGGCTTTCCAGTGTCTGAAATCCCCTCCACTTCACTGGTATCTCTGTGGTCTCTGCCACCGGGAAACTTTGAATGTTATTTGAAGTGTAAAAGAGGCAAGGTACCTGGAAAGGAAAATACTTGAGAATGGGAGAGGTAAAGATAAGGTTAACTTGGGTAAGAATTCACTTTTGCAGTGTTGTCAGCCTCACTGATGGGGCTGCTTCTGTGTTCAGGCAGAGAGAAGCCGAGACCGGCACGGGAGCGCATCAGGCTTTCAAGCACAGATGAAGGCCTCAGGTCACATATCTCTGACGTGTGCCCGACAATGCCTTGCTTGGCCATTGAAAACTTAAAACCCTCCAAATACAATTTCTTGAGCCTTTCTTAAGATTGGCATCTTCTCTTAATGTTTACTGGCCATCTGTCTGATGTTCTTTCTTCTGGAAATAGTTTCTCAGAGTGTGAATGGTGATGACCTGTACTTTGAACAAAGGAAGTGCTTAGAGACCCTTGGGGTTGAGGGGTGGGAGATACAATACTCTGATTGTACAAGAGGATCTTTACAGTGCTGTTTGGGGACTCCATAGTAGACTTACTTCATAGATTTTGGTCCATGGAACTGTTTCTTGGTGCATGTGACATCTGAAGTGCTGCTAGTGTCTCAGGAGATAAAGTTCCTCTGTGTCTGTAAAAGTAATGTGATTTTCCCTTTGTCCAGCCTGGTCTGGTCATTGCTTTGAAGGAGTGACAGTAGCTCTTTAGAGAATGTGCTTCCTAAAGTCTTCTCTTGCTTATTGCAGTTGGTGCCTCAGTGGATCCAGCAGGTGTCACTATGATAGATGCTGTAAAAATTTATGGCAAGACTAAGGAGCAGTTTGGCTGGCCGGATGAGCCCCCAGAAGAATTCCCATCTGCCTCTGTCAGCAACATCTGCCCTTCCAACCTGAGCCAGAGCAATGGCACTGGAGACAGCGACTCAGCTGCCCCTACCACAACCAGCGGCACTGTCCTGGAGAGGTACCAGCGCTTACAGGGATTGGCTTTGGCTTTTACCATTTTCCACTCACTGCAGAACCTTGCTGTGTCTTGAAAGAGTCAGTGTCTGTAACCATCTGAAGTATAGCCTGTGATTCTCAAGTTTTCACACAACTCTGCCACATTCAGTGTCTTCTTAGTGTGCAAACTAAGCCTGAAAAATAGGCTGAGGGTTATTGATTCTAGAGTCTGTGCCTGGGCAGAAATTCTGTGCCTTTCTCAAAGCTCAGTAACCTTTGGAATAGCTGGATTATGATTCAGCCTTGCTGAAATGATAAGGAAATAGCCTCCTTTCCATGCTGAGTGCATCATCTTCTCATCTTTCTCTGCAATAGCTACTTTGTGGGAATGACATTGCCAGGAGGAGAGGCTGCTGCTGCATCTTGCAGCAGAGCAGAGTCTCCTTCAAGCTCCATACGGTGGCATTCTTAAGCATCGTGCTTGGCTTCTTTGTGCTAGGTAGCTGCTGGTTTGCCATGGTAGACAAAATAATTCATGATGTAAGATTGTGAGTTTCTTACATTGTAAGTCATGAGAAGAGCCATGCTTGGATTCACTGCCTCCTACCAGCGGTCTCCCCACTTCTCTCTTTCTTTTTTCCTCACCTTATTCATATATGGTTTGCTTAGGATGTGTTTCCAGGTTTTTCTGAGCTTCACATTTTTTTTCTTTTTTTCCTTTGCTTCTCCCCCAAGTTCTGAAACTGAGTCCCTAACCAAGCTGGACCGGTTAGTATGCCCTCTTTCTTTTCTCTGCACGAGTGAGTGTGTGTCAGAGAGCAGCATATGCAATGGTGTGGCTTTGCGTTGATTCTGCTGCTGAGAGTCCTTCTGCTTCTTCTGTTCTCATTGCATGGCTGCAGAGCTCTCCCTGTGTATAAATGGAGCATCCCCCAGATTTTGAGTGCACTGTTGTTGTTGGCTGCTTGGACTCTCAGCTTGCTCTTCCTTACCTCAGTCCTTGCTGCTCCTCCTCTATAGTGGATGAGGAGGAGGAGGGGCAAGCAAAAAGTCCTGCCATCTGATGAGCCACTGAAGAGCTTGTTCTGTCATGTTTGTTCTGTGCTTCAGTTCTTCTTCCCTAGTTCTTTATTGTCTTCCTCTACCCCTTGCCCCCTTTCCCTGCAGCTACCTTCGCAGTACTTTTCTTCCTCTGTCCAGAGCTTCAGCTGTCAAGATGTTGGTCTTTTTACTATGCCACATTAACTTCAAAGGAGTAAGCTCTGAGAGCATGTTACTTGGTACCCTGTAATAGTTGGGCCTCCTATTTCTTCCAGAGAAGAAAACTGTCAGTTTTTTAAAGATACTTTGTTCTACCCTTTGAATGTTGGCAAGTGACTAAAGATACATTGTATTTGCTCTGCCCTACTTAGAGACTCACAGAAAATACTTGTGTGTATTTTCTTGGAGGTGTAAGTAAAATCTAGCCTTAACCTTCCCAATAAAAGAGGATTGCTTTAACCTTTCTTTTGTGTCTCCCTTTGCCCACTGATCTGGGCACCTGAACCTTGGGTCCCATTGCATCAAGACTGTTAAGCCCATCTCAGTGATCCCTGCCACAGGCAGAAGAAGGAAGCACTTTTATCCTCTTTGAGGAAGAAAAGCCCTGTCTTTGAATTACGGATTATGAACATGGCCTCAGGTTGATCTCCAAGCAGGAGCCAGGTTTCTTCTGGCCTGTAACACAGGCAGTGATATGCATGGTGCCTGTGGCAGGTCTTATTGTGCTTTGATTTTGTATTTGGCATTCATTAGCTGTCCCCGAGGTCCTCACGACTATAGTTTGCCTAGGCTAAAGCACGAGGCGGAGAGAACGGTTGTTGTACTCAAGCCAGGTTTTCTGTCTCCCCAGGCTGGTTGTGAGTTCTTTAGAAGCCCTGGAAAGCTGCTTTGCTGTTGGTCCAATCATCGAGAAGGCAAGTCACTTCTTCAAAGCACATGGGAGCTTTCTGAAGAGGCAGGAAGTCAGTGGAGTTGTCTGAGGCCCCAAGGCCTCACAGCCGAAAAACACTTAGAGCCTAATCTTGATTTTCAAAGAAGCTCCAGAGAAGTCTTTGGCTTCGAGCCTCATGTCCTGCTTTTGGGGTCCATAGTGAGACGTGTCATAGAGTAGGAAGAGCACTGGCGTATAAACGTTGTATGGGAGTCATTAGCTTCGATCCTGGTTCTTCACCTATGTTTTAGGGGGATTTTAATTTTTTTTGTTGTTGTTGTTGTGGGTAACGGGGGGTCGACCTCAGGACCTCGCGCGCCAGCAGGCGCCCGTGCCGCTGAGCGATATCACCGGCCCCTTTTTCGTATGCAGGCTCCGGGAGTCGAACTCGGGCCCTCGCGCTTGCCGGGCAGGCGCTTAAGCCGCTGAGCCATCTCACCGGCCCAGGGGGATTTTAATTTTTGCAACATTTTTATTTTCTATTTTTTGCTCTTGTCAGTCTATGGCATATAACTGAACCCTGGTGACCTTGAAGGAAGGCAGGGGGAGGGCAGAATAGAGATTTCATTCTGCATTGAGATGCTAGGATTAGTAATAACCCTGCCATCTTTCACATCAGGAGAGAAACAAGAATGCAGCTCAGGAGCTGGCTACTTTGCTGCTGTCCCTGCCGGCACCTGCCAGTGTCCAGCAGCAGTCCAAGAGCCTTCTGGCCAGCCTGCACACTAGCCGCTCAGCCTATCACAGCCACAAGGTAATCGTTCCCTCTCAGGGAGGCCTGTAGAAATGGAAGTTGTGGTTCTGACAGGGAATCAAGTAAGTTGGCTTTTCATGTGTAAAGCAAGAACCTAGCCGAGTAAGCTGGAGAAAGGATCTATAGCACTGAGATTGGACCCAGAGTCTAAAGCTTCTGAGAAGTGCAAGAACACCCCTCAAAACTGATAACCCAGCTAATGGGCCACTCATTTGCATTATTTTTATGTCCCTTTAACAGGATCAACAAAACTTTAAAAAGAAAGGGCGAGACACTGGGTGTGGGTGGCAGCTTCTTCCAGGAAGAGAGTGAGGGGAAAGGGACTCAAGAGGACTGCTGGTGTTTTCAGCGTGCAGCAGGGGTTGGCATGTACAGTACATACTCTTTTTTTTTTTTTTTTTTTTTGTGGGTACTGGGGGTCGACCTCAGGACCTCGTGCGCCAGCAGGTGCCCATGCTGCTGAGCGATATCACCGGCCCTTTTTTCGTATGTGGGTTCCGGGAGTCGAACTCGGGCCCTCGCGCTTGCCAGGCAGGTGCTTATGCCGCTGAGCCATCTCACCGGCCCCCAGTACATACTTTTGTGGGGGGCGGTTGTTGAATGGTGGTAGCTGAGGAGCCTCTGAGGTGAAACTGGGGAGAGAGGTTCTTACCCATGAGAGTAATTGGCTGCCAAGGAAGGTAAGTTGGCCAGTTTCTGTAGATCGAAAAGATATATTGCAGAGCCGGTGAGATGGCTCAGCGGCGTAAGTGCCTACCTGGCAAGTGCGAGGGCCCGAGTTCGACTCCCGGAACCCACATACGAAAAAAGGGCCGGTGATATCGCTCAGCGGCATAGGCACCTGCTGGCGCGCGAGGTCCTGAGGTCGACCCCCGGTACCCACACACACAAAAAGAAAAGATGTATTGCAGACCCGTGAGGAAGAAGGGCTCTGGGGAGAAGCCACCTGCCCAGAAACATAGGTTAACTTTTGTTCCTTCAGCCCATAAAAATGAGAAATGTTTTATCTGCTGAGCCTCCCAAGGAAAGACCATTTTGGAAATATCATTCTTAAGTAACAGGAACCTGCTAAGAAATGAGTCTTCACCTGGAGGAAAGAGATCTGGGCTGCTGCTGCTCTGGAGAATTGAATGGAATCTGACTTTCCTTCCCGTCATACTTGGATACTGATTGCATGGCTTTTGACTTTTTAAAGACTTCAGTGTTTTATATATTAAGGAATTTAACATACTGGCCTGCTTTGAAGATATGTTTAGGTAGTTGGTGGTGACTAGCCTGCTGTCTTAACAGGAAGTAACAATCCTGACCATCTGCGGGCTTTCCTCTGTTCTATGTTTTAGTGCCTGGCCCTTGCTTCTGGTTGATCCTCTGTGATGCTTCTGTTTTATAGGATCAGGCCTTGCTGAGCAAAGCTGTGCAGTGTCTCAACACATCCAGTAAAGAAGGCAAGGATCTGGACCCTGAAGTGTTCCAGAGACTGGTGATCACAGCTCGCTCCATTGCCATCATGCGTCCTAATAACCTTGTCCACTTTACGGAGTCAAAGCTGCCCCAGATGGAAACAGGTGAACTTGGCCTGTGTGGCCGTGGTCCTGAAATCTGCTTAATGTACTTTCTTTACCCTCATGCTTTCTGTTCTCACTGGCCTTGGACTGACTTTGTGCTCTGAGACAGGGATTTTTTTTATTCCCTGATCTTTATACCTTGTAGGGCCGTGGACATTAGGATTGTACCATGTTAAGTAAATTCCCTTTCAGTGGTCATGGCTTTGATCATCTTTGAGTTTATATAGTGTTCTGGACATCAGGTACAATCTGTCTCTGTAGTTACTACCTCTTGTGGTCTTTAGGAAAAAGTGAAGCATGGTTAGTCCTGCTTGTGTTGAACTCATGGTTTTGAATCTTGTACTTTCATGTTATTCTTTTGCTAGTACTTTAGTGGCCTTTCTCAGTGATTCATTGTTTCCTCACTTCTCACACTGGCTGGGTACCAAAATGATAGAGTTTATTGATGCCTTTATAGTCCCCTATCCTTTACATGTTCCCATACCCCATTGCCATCTTGCTCATCCTCCTAACACTACAATCCTGGAGTCATTCTAGAGAAATCTCAGATGTTCTCCTAGGTTTTAGAAGTTGAACAGTTGGAACGGACATCTCTGAATATGCTGTAAAGATCCTGAATGCTCCCTTTCTACTTAATTCTAACATACAATGTTTTCTGTGATATTCCTTTCCCAGACTGTTTTTTTCCTAGATGTGCCTGCTGGAATCTAGGGATAGTTGGCATATTGATTGGGGCCCCACTTGAAACTCCCTCCGCAGGCAAGCTCCCTTGACCTGAGTTAACCTTAAAACAAATTAAATTCCATCTCAGATTTACCATCATCAATAATTTTCTTTCTCTTGTGTAGAAGGAGTGGATGAGGGGAAAGAACCACAGAAGCAGGTGGAAGGAGACTGCTGTAGTTTCATCACCCAGCTCGTGAATCACTTCTGGAAACTCCATGCATCCAAGCCCAAGAATGCTTTCTTGGCACCTGCCTGCCTACCAGGTATTACGTTAAAAGAGATACTTGAATCTTGGCATATAAGAAAGTTGATATAAGTTCCGTCTTTGAATAGCTACGACTCTTAGCCTTTAGCCTCATCATCTGTTTCTTCCAGAATTAATAACTGGGCAATAGAAATCTGTAAGATCAGTGCATTTCCAATATGAGAATTAGTACTGTGGCAGAGTTAGGTTTCCTTGTACTGTATCTCTTTATGTGGGGCTGTATATTTCACATAAAGAGACACTTCTGTGGGCATGTGTGTGCATGCATGCGTGTGTGTGTTCCTAGTGATACTTATAATTAAAAAAAATTATTTGCAGTACTAGGGATCAAACTAGGGGTACTCTGTCACTGAGGCTACATCTCCAGCCCTTTCTCCTTTCTTCCCTTCCTCCTTTCTTGGTTTCCTTTCCTCCCTACCTCCCTCAACATCTTGCTTACTTTCCCAGGTGGGATTCAAACTTGCAGTCCTCCTGACTTGGCCTCCCTAAATTCTGGGATTACAGGCATGGGCCACCACAGTCAACTTATAATTGTTTTTAAAAAAATCTTTATGAACTTGGTTCAATGCCAGCTCAGAAGGTAAAAAATTAAACATAGGCCTTGAGAATTATTTCCAGAATTACTCTGCCATGGATATCTAACTTCTGGCTTAGGTGGAAGAAGGGGGATATGAGTAGCAGCAGAGAAAAATAGAATGACCTGGTAGTCATTTGTGTTTGGAGATTACTTGGGTGATAAAGTAAAAGGCTTCTCAGGGTGATTTTTGGCATCACCTAATGTTTGGGAATTGTAGGGGACATTTAGGATCTTGCCTGTCCCTTCACATTTCCCTACTTCACGTTTTCCTTTGCAGAGTGGACTACTACTTAATTTTGGCCAGTAGGATATCCGGAAAGGCCTTTGAGGACAGTTTGGGAGATTAGAAGACTGTTGTTAAGATAAAAAACAAATAAATAATGCTGACGAGCTATATTCTTTTTTCTCTTTTTTTTTTCTTTTGAGATAGGGTTTCACAATGTAGTCAGGCTGGCTTTGAACTATATGGCCCAGCCTGGCCTCGAACTCATGGCAATCCTCCTGCCTCAGCCTCCCTATCGCTGGGATTACAGGCTTGCGGCACCACACCTGGCTCTGACAAGCTATATTCTGTGTGTGTGTGTGTTTTGTTGATTTGTTTTGCTGTGTGTGTGCTGTCATTTTTTTGTTAGCTTGACCTTTACATGTGGACAATTTGTGTTTTTGTCTCAGACTCTCAAGTATCTGTAGAGGTTTTTCCAGTAGAGATGATATTTTTCCTCCTTTCAGGCCTCACTCATATTGAAGCTACCGTCAATGCACTGGTGGACATCATCCATGGCTACTGTACTTGTGAGCTGGACTGTATCAATACAGCATCCAAGATCTACATGCAGATGCTGTTGTGTCCTGTATGTATCAGTATAGCCCAGATATCTCTCATTGGTCTGAGAATGTCGGGAAAAAAATTTTAAGAAGTTTTTTAAACTAATGAAATAAAGTAGACTTAAAGAAAAGGGAAAGGAATTAATAATTTTAATATCAATAAAAGCTTAAAGGTCTTATAGCATGGAAGAGTATGATTTGGAAAGAGGATGGACTTAATCTTTCTTATTCAACGCTGGGCTCCAGTCTGGCGCTTGCTATGTACTGTACTTAGCGTTATGTAAGTATTACATAAATGAGTGCATGCATGAACGTAGTAAGATTTCTGTTTCCAGTGACCCTGTCAGTGAAGTTAAGTGTAAGAGCACAGTACTGTTTGTGGCACAGAGCAAAGAGGAACCCTGAGAGCCAAAGTGGGTTTCAGGAGCAGATGGCCTGCCAGCCTGTCACCAGGAACTGAGAGAAAGGAAGGTAGTGAATGGGTCTCATGTATGCCAGGTCAGGAAGTACCAATCAGCCTAACATGCTGGACTTGGTCAGCTCGGTTGCAGGTGAGGACAGATAGTCTTTCAGTGTGTGTATGTGTGACCAAGAAAGGAAGGTGTTACAGCTAGTTTCATCAATAACATAAAACCTAACAGTTTTCTTTTAAACTTTAGGATCCTGCTGTGAGCTTCTCTTGTAAACAAGCTCTTATTCGAGTCCTAAGGCCCAGGAACAAACGGAGACATGTGACATTGCCCTCTTCTCCTCGAAGCAACACTCCAATGGGTAATGGGAGGTCTGGGTTTAGGTTTGAGTCAGGGGTTGAGGGGTGGTGGGGGCATAGCACTAGAATATACTGCTCATGTCAGCCAAGGACCTAACGCCTTTTGTTTTCCTAATTTTTAACTCTAGTATTTATCAAAGAATTTAAGATGGTATATAAAAATGGTACAGAAAAATCAAGCCAAGGGTACAGAAAAATTTCTGACACAAGGTCCTGCAGGATTATTAAAGAAAGCTCTTGTAAGAACAGTTACAAGGGCCGGTGATATAGCTCAGTGGCATAAGCGCCTGCCTGGCAAGTGTGAGGTCCTGAGTTTGACTCCTGGTACCTGCATAAGAAAAAAAAAAAGAACAGTTACAGAAGTCACAATGACCAAACACAAAATATACCTCTTATTTCTGGAAAAAAATACTTTTCCTGGCACAAAAGCTTCATCAAGGATCCATTTGGTTGCCTAAGGGGCATGAACCCTGAGTAAACTTACCTACTAATAAGTCGACAGCAGATATCACAGATTTTCTTCATGATGCACTTGGACTTGGTCAAAGGCATAACGTTTTACATTTTAATAAAAGCAGTTCTACAAAGTCTAAATAGTAGCATTATGTTACATAATGCTCTGGTTACTTGATTCAAAAGTTAGGTATCAGTGAGGTTATAGATATATAAATTAGCTTGATTATAGTAATCATTTCAAATGGATATGTATCTCAAAACATGTACACATTAAATATAAATGATTTTGTTATTTAATAAAGAGCAAAAAACAAGAAATAAGTCCTATATGTATTTTTAAATTTTCTAATAGTCACTTTCTAAAGAGCAAAGTAAGTATAATTTACTAATTATTTAATATGTCAAAAATATTATTTTAACATGTCAATATGAAAAACAGTAAAATATCTTACATTTTATGGTACTGTCTTTGCAATCCAGTGTGTATTTCGTACTAGTAGCATGCCTATTTGGATTAACTACTTTTTAAGAGCTCAGTAGCCACATGTGGCTGGTGCCTGTTGTGTGGGAAATGAAGAGGAATATATACAACTTTGTATGTTTTAGACACTTTCTTGAATAGCATTTATCTTATCTAAGTTTTTGACGAGCTAGGTGACATTTTGTGGCTCTTTGCTCTGGCAAGAACCTGCAGTGCAGGTAGCCCAGTGTTTCTAGTTATGGACATATTTACATGCCTTAATCCATCGAGTGGAAGGCGAGGTCTCTCTGTCCTCTTCTGTCAATAGGGGTCTCACCTGGACTTCCTCCTTAGTATAAGGCCTTTCCACCTTCCCACAGAAGGGGGTCCAGACAGGGCCAGTTGCGCTGTCCTTGGTTTCCATTCGATGGTTTTACATTTCAGTTCTGGTTCTTGTCACAATGATTATATACTGTGAAAATCTCACTGACCGAGTTGTTTTGGGAAAAAGTAGTGAGATAAAACTCTAAGTTGCCATGACAGATCAAAGATAAACATTCTATTACATTATTTTTCCTGTCTTGTTGAAGGTCTCCACCAAATTGGTGGGAGCTTGTAGGGCCAACTGTCTTAGATTTCTCTGCTTTTGGGATCCAAGGTTGTTCTTTTTCCTTCATCAGCTGGAAAAGTCTGTTTATGTGGGGGCAAGCTTACCCTTAACCACATCTTCTCAGATCCTGCTACATCCAGGAAGCAAAAGAACAAAGCTTCCAGGCGTAGCATCCTGGAGTTTTGCCTTGGAAGCATTAGGGTGCTGGCTGCTGGTTTGTCTTAGGCTTCTGTTGCTATGTGATTTATCATACCATATGTCAGTGGAGGAAAGAGCAAGCGCCTTCAGGTGACTGGGGTTTCTTTGACTCAGGAGACAAGGACGATGATGACGATGATGATGCAGATGAGAAAATGCAGTCATCAGGGATCCCGGATGGTGGTCACATCCGTCAGGAAAGCCAGGAGCAGAGTGAGGTGGACCATGGAGATTTTGAGATGGTGGTGAGTCTGGCAGCAGGAGAGAGGAGGAGGAACTTCAGACTCCCCTCTAGCTCTTATTTAGTAGACTTCCTGAAGTTACCATTTACTGTGGGACACTGACAGAGCTTTCTCTCTGCAGTCTGAGTCGATGGTCCTGGAGACAGCTGAAAATGTCAACAATGGCAACCCCTCTCCCCTGGAGGCCCTGCTGGCAGGTGCAGAGGGCTTTCCCCCCATGCTGGACATCCCACCGGATGCAGATGATGAGACCATGGTTGAACTAGCCATTGCCCTGAGCCTGCAGCAGGACCAACAAGGTAGAAGGCAATGCCAAGAACAAAGTGGCCCATTGGCCTTGCACAGGAAAGAGGGTTTGGCCGTTACTGATATCCAGCTGACTTAGCTTGTCCCCAGATTGGGAGAGAGGTTGATCTGGGTGAGAGCTGTTCAGAGACACAGGTGGAGAGTGAGAGGGATTGTGGCAGGAATTTCAGGCTGGGAACCAATCTCATAGCTTCTGCTAGTTTGGTCTTTTGAATGATTTCCTCCTGAATCTGTTGGATTCCTCTGGCCTCTGTCCTGCCTGAGCTGAAGGTACATTCCACCCTCTCTGTAGCTGAACTTGGTGGGTGGACAGCAATGGCTGATTAACTTCATCTAGGCCAGAGGGGTCACATGTTGGTGTTTAGAGACTCCGAAGGGCAGCAAGTGGCCAAAGCAGTACTGTGGTTGGGGTCTGGAGGGGATGTTGTGCTCACTCTCCACTTGTTTCCCAGGCAGCAGCAGCAGTGCCCTGGGCCTGCAGAGCCTGGGACTGTCCGGCCAGGCACCCAGCTCTTCCTCTCTGGACGCAGGAACCCTCTCTGACACCACAGCATCAGGTAACTGTCCACAGCAAGGAGCACGGCTCAGGTCCCCAGGACCTTCAGGCCTTGTTTCCAGTGCTGTGAGAGTGTAATGGGCAGCTGCTTTGACAGGCCATTCTGGACTTCCTGCTTCTGCCCTGCCTTTAGAAATATGGGTGTGGAAGGTGTAGAGCTGCAGCTTGGCAACAGCGCTCATGGCTCCGCTTCCTCATACTCTGCATGCTGCCTGGCTTCAGCTGTTTCCCGAGGAGAGGTCAGAGAACAGCTTGTAGGCTGATTAGCCATAGGGCTTAAATTACAGGTGTTTGGTATGCTTTGAGTTCTGATGCGTTAGAAGGACAACTAGAATTCACACCTGTTAAGTTCTCTTCATCTGCACGTCAGAGTGAGGCCACAAGCTAGCCATGTGGGCCTGTGAGTTTGAGAGGTAGGGGTTGTGGACAAGAAAATTCATAGGAAATGTTCAGAACTTGTTTTGTCTTACATTCAGTCTCTTTTCTAATCTGATAAGAAAAACAAATTTCTTGGTAGAGAACTGGGCCAAACAGGAGGATAGCAGGAGAAACATTGGAAAATCATTGGAGAAATTGAAAAAACAGGAGAGATCCATTGGAAAATCAGCCCCCAGCTAATTTAAGGGTTGATTTATACTTCTTCAGACTGATGCGTTCCTATATTTGGTGCCCCCCCCGGGGGGGGGGAAGTTTTACCCTGGATAGCTAAAAAAGAGAGAAACTGGCTGTCCCCACCTGCTGCCATGGCTCGTTGCTTTTTTTGAGGTCTCTTCAGTTGCTGTCATTGCAGGCTTCGAGGTCGCTGTCGTGTTGTGCTGGTTGTGTTCGTACTATGCTGTGTGGCTGTCTTGGCTTTCCTCCCCTGTGTGTCTCATCCAGCATTTTCCTCCTGTCTCAGCTCAGCCCTGATCCTGGATGCTGTGGCTGTCTCTGGGGAATTTCCTTGCTTCGTTATTAGCATCTGATGAAGATGATTAGGAAGTGTGAAATTTCCCAGTGAGCTCCCCTTTGGACCACATGATTTAAAAAAAAAATTAAAACAAACTAGCAGAGTTGATTCAAGAGCTCATGATAAGGGATTTCCTGATAAAGCACAAATTGACGGATTGCAAAGCAAATCCATTAAAATTCAGAGTTCTACACTTGAAATGTTTGTGTGTAGTTTCAGATTGCTCAGCAGGTGTCAGTAACACCGAGACAATGGTGACCATAAAATATTTAGTTAGAAAACTCAGTGTCCATGTCACAGATTCTTACTGAATCTCTGCACTGTAACGTAACAGCGAAGGAAATGCCCAGTGAACTGGGTTTTCAATTCTGTCTAAGTACTGTTTGCAATGCACCATGTAGTGTTTGTTCCTGTTAGTGATTAACCAGCAAAGCAAATCTTTCCCTTTTTTCTCTGACCACAGGATATATAAACTGCATTGTGTCCTCTGCACTGTGTGGTTTGATGCTTTCACCCCAAGGAGGGGTTTTTACCTGTAACAGCTCTTGTTACTCTCTCAGCTCCAGCCTCAGATGACGAGGGCAGCACAGCAGCGACTGATGGTTCTACCCTACGTACCTCTCCTGCCGACCATGGTGGTAGTGTGGGCTCAGAAAGCGGGGGAAGTGCAGTGGACTCAGTGGCTGGCGAGCACAGTGGTAATGTGCCTGGGGTGTCTCTGTGGGCAAAGGGTGGGGACAAGACAGGAGTTTCTGCCTGGGAATGCTTTCTTAAAGAGAAGCATTCTCATTGAAAGTCTTATGGAATTCATTTGATCTCAACACTGGAGTTTCTGATAGTGGTAATAGCTTAGGCTCAGTGGGGTTAATACTGAAATATTTTACGAGGTGTCTTTTAATTATTCGTTAGTAGAAGAAAAGCAATAATATGTATCACTCATTGTCCCAAATCATGATTAAAATAATTGTGATGTGACCTTAAAACTCATTATTCTTTGATTTTTGCTCTTAACTATTGGGGAAACGTATTTTTGGGTCCTAGTAGTGATCAATAGTGTTGACAGGAAAGCCGTCCCCACATTACCCTAGCTGATGAGGTGGGGCTCTAGAATGAGAGAACATGACAAAGCCTTTTTGGTTTGACCTTGTAAATCAGTCTGTAGTTAACAACTAGCTGTGAAATTTTTTATGGACGAGATTAAGAATAGCTGATAATTCCTAGTAGTTTCACATATCAGTGTTTCCTCTGAGGCATGAGATAGATGTTTATTAGCAGTCGAGATTAGGATGGTTCTTGTGGGTGGAGTTTATGTACTGTAGGAGGAGGAGTGGCTCCAGAGAATGATTTAGCATAGTGCTGTGGAGCCAGTATCATGAATTCAGTCCTTATTTAGCTTCATATAGATGAAAACTGTGTGAATCTCCCAGTTATCTTTTAAACATTTCTCACTTCAGAGTACATTGGGTTCCATCATGCTTTGGGAGTTGATTTATTCTTTTCCAACTATTTCCCTCTAGTATCTGGCCGAAGCAGTGCTTATGGTGATGCCACAGCTGAGGGCCACCCAGCTGGACCAGGAAGTGTCAGCTCAAGCACTGGTGCTATCAGCACCACCACTGGGCACCAGGAAGGAGATGGCTCGGAAGGAGAAGGAGAAGGGGAAGCTGAAGGAGATGTGCACACCAGCAACAGGTAAGGACCCATCTGGCTGTTCATAGTTGGGAGGCTTGCCTGTGTGAGAGTATTTCAGAATGGGAGGTGGAGTGGCGATAGCAGTGTATTTTCTTTTTAAGTATACATGAAGAGTTTAAGATCTTAGGAAGTGCTCTAGGTCTGCCTTCTTCATCTGATTAGGGTTATATAAGATTAATTGCAGAGAGAATAGAACATGGTCTTTCTCTGAAGGCTCCCCAAATTTCTTAATAACCATAAAGTGATCATTATAAAAGCATGACTTCTTACCAAAATGTTTTTTGTTTCATCATTACCAGAAGCTCATTATGTAACATTCTTTTTACATGACCTTCTTGGAGGCATAACAGTGAGAGTTATTAAATATATAGTAGTAGAAATAGTTCCTTGTCTAGTATCTTTAGGAGGTAAGAGAAGACAGAGCAAATAGAGATTTGTATCTAGAAATACCACCAGTAGAGCATTTTCAAATTGAAAGTCATCAACGAACTCCTAATCCACCTGCCTCATGAAATTGTGGTGGTATTTGATACTATATTGGTGGAGTGAATTTTTTCCCCCCAGTAAATGAGGACTGAACTCAGGGCCTTTGCTGTCAGCTAAATCCCCATTCCTTTTGTAGCCCATGGAGCATAATGCCAATTTTGTGATAAAGGTGCATTATTGTTGGGTATGATACCCACGTTTATTTTTTAGGGTATTTCTATTGATGAATTATTTTAATTTCTTGAGTTTCATTATAGTAAACAATGAGTACTTAACAGGAAAAAAATAAAATAAAGTATTGAATTTTTAATCTTTTTGAGGCTTTATAAAAAAGAAAAATTATCAAGGTGGGTATATAGCTCAGTGGCACAAGTGCCTGCCTGGCAAGTGCAAGGTCCTGAGTTCAATTCCTGGTACCCCCCAAAAAACAAAAACAAAACAAAAAAAGCATCAAAATTTTCAATGTAGGATAATTTGGTGTCCAAAGTCTAAAAAATAACAAATAAATTCCTGTATGAACTACAATAAAAATACCAATAGAACTCTACAAAACAATAATCTTTACTTCAGTTATCACAGGTAAGACAGTTTTCACACATCACAACAGCACATTCCATACACACACACTGCTTACATTGACAGTACATGTGTTTTACTTTCCTGGCCTTTTTAAGGACATACTTGACATCTTGTTGAGCTTGCTGTTTTGTTAGGAGGTTCTTATTATATTATACAATGTATAGTTAATAGGAACGTAAAATATCAATGAAATAAAGTGTTAAATTCTTAATATGTATTGCCCATTTAGAATAAACATCAACATTGTCACATTAGTTGTGTACTTGCTTATAAAACCTAAAAGCATCAGAAATAAAAAGCTATGTGAGCTACAAGGTAAGTCTACTATAAATAATCAAAAGTCTACTATAAATAATCTTTGCTTCAACTGTCATACCCAAGACAGTCTTCATACATGAAAACTGCATGTTCCATACACAAAAATCGGTTACTTTGTTAGCACATATGTTTTGTTTTTCATTTCGTTTTTGTGGGGCACAGTTGACATCTTTTTGGTTTCCTGTTGTCATAGTAGGTCTTTGTGATGCTGCACCTGCCTGTTCACCTGCTAGCACACCAGTGTGCTCCACAATTTTTTTGTGTAGTTCCCTGGGCAGAAGCATTTTCTTTTTCCTCTGCTGTAAATGATCTCTATGAATGCTATGACCTATGAATGCTTTCAGTACAGCTAGTGAGTTGTCATAATAAATACATTTTTTAATATGGCTACTGGAGCATACAAAACTTACTTGTATTTCATCATTTGTGTATTTCACAACATCTTGTAGCATTTTGCCTGTTACAGTTTCCAACATTGAATGGCAGTGCTGGCATTCCAGCCAATAGGTTTTACCCCTGCCAAGATCCTCACTATATTTTCGGACCTTTTTCTAACATTGGATCATTCCATTTGGTTGCGTGATCATTTTGTACCATTTCGACTAGTCGAATATGTACTCATATTGCTGTTTTGTTTGTCATCTGAATTAAGAAGGTCTGTATTTTCTGTGTCTGTATAGGTCGTTTCTTGCTCCCATTTCACTGTCACAAGAACTTTGGCTCACATGGCCAGTGTCAAAGACATTATCATCTTCATCATCCATGCATGAGTAATCTGATGATTAACTTCCTCATTCTCCAAAACTTGCGAACCTGGTTTTTCATGTGCCATTGTACCGAATTGGGGAACTTCTACCAGAAAAATTCAAGCAGATCCTAAATGCACAGAAATTTAGCAATGAGCGTTTCATGGGTAAAGCTCATCTGTTTCTGCTTTGGAGCTCTTGTACACACCTTGCCATTCATCTGCCAAGTGGGTGAATGCACAGATGGGTTTTTGCTTTCCCCAGGTGCAGCTATTGTAAGTCACCCCCACATTCCATTATGGTAAAATGCATGTTTACGTAACAGAAGAGTGGCATGGTTGTATTTTACCCTCTGTGATGCTCAGGTAATGTAAGCAAAACCTAAAAATCCTGGTTTGACACTTCTGCACACATGCACACACCATGCTGTCCTTGTACCAAGTGGGTAAACACAAAGATTGCTTCCTCTATCCCCCAGGTGCAGCTATTGAGAGCACAGCTGGCTACTATTATGCTAAAGTACAAATTTACAGTAGGAAAGTATGGGATGGGTTGTCATAACCCCATGTTATGCCCTACAGGGGTTTTTAATTTTGATACAAGGTCTTGCTGAGTTTCCAGGCTGGGATTGAATTTGCAGTCTTCCTGCCTCAGTCTCCCAGAGTGCTGAAATTATAGGCGTGCACTAATATACCAGGCTGCAGTGATTGTATTTTCAACCAAAGGGTGACTGGAGAAATAGAAGAGGAAGAAGAATTTAAGAATAATATTCATAATACAGTGTTTGTTGATTTTGGGAGGGCGGTGCTGGGGATTGAGCTGTTTCTTTGTTCTATGGTGCTGGGAATTGAACTTAGATCCTTGCATGTATTTTCAAGTGCTCCTTCACCGAGCTTTGTTCCTAACCCTTTATTTTGAGACAGGGTCTTGCTAAATTGCCCAGACTGGCCTTGAACTTGGGATCCTCTTGCCTCAGCCTCCTAAATTGCTGGGATTATAGGTGTGCACCACCACTACACCTGGCTTGTTTGTTGAATTTGTTGAAACCAACAGTTATCACATTGGTACCAGAAAAACGAGTTAGCATTTTTAGCTGAATGATTTCTGTCGGGGAAAAAAAATCATGGACACAGTCAGGAATCAGAGTTACTTTAAGAGGGTATCAGTGAGTGTCTCGCACATTCTGTGTACTCTACTATTTCAGTTTAAGCCACTTGAAACATTTCTTTGGATGAAGGTGACCTTGGGCTCTGTTAATGGTTTATTTTTGATGGACTTTGTTTTTTAACTTGTTATCATAAGGGGCTTTTCTACTGAATCTTTATTTTTTTTAAATGTGATTTATAGGTTAATCCTGTTGTGTTCAGAGAACATGGGCTGTCTGTGATTTCAGTTGTTTTGTTTTTTGTTTTGTTTTGCTGTGCTGGGGACAAACCCAGGGCCTTGTGTATGCTAGGCAGATGCTCTACTACTTAGCTAGGTAGGATAGTTTTCTTTGTGTTTGTTTGCCTAGTTGTCTGGGAATCTTGAGTGTATAGGTTAGTGTCTTTCATTCATCTTGGAAAATTTTTACCTGTTAATTCTATCAGATATTTCTTCTGCATCATTTTCGGTTATTTAGCCTTTTGGGAGTCCAGTTAAATAGATGTGAGGCCATCATACTCTCTTTTCCATGTCTTTTCATGTACCTTTTCTTTTTCGTTCTTTAATTATTTATAATTTGTTGATCTGAGTAGCATGAAAAAAAAACCATATATGGAAATATGTTTGATAAATATATACACTAAAAACTACACATAATGAAGGCCTAAATAATTGAAGGACTATACCATGTTTATGGATTAGAAGACTCATTACAAATATGACATTTATCTCAGATTGATATAGATCTATGTAATCTCTATCACAAATCCCAGCTGGTATTAGATGTTTTAAAACAGACAAGTTGATTGATGATCTTTATTTGGAAGTATAAGTGACTAATTACTAATTAACTAAGATAATATTGAAGAAAATCCATAGGTAAGAGACCCTTATATACTTATTGTTATAGCCCATGGTAATTAAGACAGTGTGATATGGGTAGAAAGAAAGACAAGTGGAGTAATAGAACATGATCAAGTTTAGGGATAGATTTTTTTTTTTTTTGGGTGGGTACTGGGAATTGAACTCAGGACCTTGCACTTGCTGGGCAGGTGCTTGTGCTGCTGAGCTATATCCCCAGCCCAGGGATAGATTTATACATGGTCATCTGATTTATGAGAAAGGTGGCACTTACGTATAGCATGGGAAATTATTATTTTTTCAGTAAATAGCAATGGATCAGTTGGAAATTTATATACAGTGAAACAAATCTTGACCTGATTTTATATTATATATAAAATTAATTGAACTATATAGATATAAATTTAAAAGGTATCACATTTATCAGTTATAGAAGATAGTATTTTCATAACTTAGGGTTAATAAAGATTTCTTAAATAGGACACAAATAGAGTTAGGGCAAAGGAAAAAATGAGGGCCTAGAGTATAGCTCAGTGGGAGAGCATGAGGCCCTGGGTTCAGTCCCTAACACCAGTCTTTTTCTTTTCTTTCCTCCTCTCCTCTCAATATTAGGACTAAGGGCCAGTGAGATAGCTCAGCGGCATAAGCGCCTGCCTGGCAAGCGCGAGGGCCCAAGTTCGACTCCCAGAACCCACATACGTAAAAAGGGCCGGTGATATCGCTCAGCGGCACGGGTGCCTGCTGGTGCACGAGGTCCTGAGGTCGACCCCCAGTACCCACACACAAAAAAAATATTAGGACTATATTTGGCAGATACTTCTTGTAGGCTTCTGGGTGAGACTAAAGTGGTATGATAGAAAGTGGTTCATTATCATTTAGTTTTAAAACTGTAATGTGTCCTCTGTTTCTGTGAGGTTTGCAGATTCCAAATATTCTACGATCCTAGGAACTAGAGGGTTAAGCTGCCTTCAGAGCATCATATCCTTAAGTTCTCAAATGCCATAAAATCAGTCTCAGGGCTCTGTAACTTCTCTGAATTCTATCTTTATTCAATCTATGGCCTAATAACTTCTTAATTCCTAGTGAGCTCATTATTGCTTTTACTTTGATTTTGTATCTGGTGATCTTTCTAAATTCACTTATTCTAATTATAGATTCAGGTGGATTTTTTGCATACACAGTCTTGTTACATGCTAATAATGACAGTTTAACTTTTTTCACTGCAACCTTTATAGTTTTTAATTTCCGTTTTGACTTTATTACATTGGCTTGGATCTCCAGCACAGTGTTGAAAGAGATGGTGCTGGACTTCCTTATCTCATTCACAAACAGAGAGAAAGAGGGTCCGAATTTTACCTTTAAGTGTAATTTTACATCAAGGGTTTTTAAATGGATATCAGCTTATAAAAAATTGGTTTTTGGCTTTTATTTTCTCTGTTGTACTTCTGCTTTTTATTTTTTCCACCTCATTATTTCCTTCTACTTACTAACTTGTTTTTGGTTTAATTTCCTGTTTTTTTTTCAGGTTCCATGAGATACAAGCTTAATTACTGATTTAAGTGTTTTTTAAAAATACATAAAGGGGCCGGTGAGATAGCTCAGCGGCGTAAGCGCCTGCCCAGCAAGCGTGAGGTCCTGAGTTCGACTCCCGGAACCCACATAAAGGAAAAAAAGGGCCGGTGATACCGCTCAGTGGCACAAGCGCTTGCTGGCAAGTACGAGGTACTGAGGTGGACTCCCGGTACCCATATTTAAAAAAAAAAAACAAAAAAAAAAATCCCATAAAGGTCAGGGGTTGTGTGCTTGCCTAACATGTGTGAGGACCCTGGATTCAATCCCCAGTGCCGGGGCGGGGGAGGTGATGCTATTATAAAATCACCCCTTAACCTTGTTTTACTCAAAGCCCCCCCCCTTTTTTTTAAGGAGACTTAAAGGTTTGTTTTAGTTCACAGTTTGCAGAGGTTTCAGTCCCATCATTGGCTGGCTTCAAAACCCACATATTTTGATAATGTATTTTTATTGCTGTTCAATTCAATCTATTTAAAATTCTGTTGTAATTTAGTTTCTGGCTCATGGGAAATTTAGAAGTATATTACCAAATTTCTAAACATTTGGAGATTTTCTAGTTATTTGTTACTGATTTATAGTTCTAATTTTATTGTGGTTAAGTAACATACTATGAATGTATAATTTCAGTTGTGTGATAATTCTTGAAACTTGTTGCTTCTAAAATGATGTGATATCTTTTTAGGATTTTCAGTTGTTGTTAGGAGGAGGGGCAGTTTAGGTAACCCAGCCACATTGCTGACAGAGCTGTCTTTAGTGTTTTTCGGCTAACTTTTTTCATGAATAAATTAAATAATTGTCAGCGAATTTTTTTAAATAATAAAAGTAAATTTTATTTTAAGTCACTAAAGAAAAGGGAGTCACACTTTTTGGGTAAAGGGTTTAATCTTTTTGTCAAGTTTCAAAATAACATCTGAAAGTTTGAAAAGCCAGTAATCTAGCATTCTCTGAGTTGATCTCCTGACTTTACTCATTTGTTGACTTTTCCTTCGTGTATGTATGTTCTGTAAATCTGAAGATATTAACCCCTCTCTCAGCCTATTTTATGTTGTCTGCAAAATTGTTGAACTTCTGTTATTTGTCATTGTCTCCTCAAATTTATTATTTTGAAAATATTCTAGATACCTGCTAGGATATATAATACATATCATATATATATGTATACATATATATGATTTTCATATATATATTATATATGATTTTCATATATATGTATATATATATATGCATGTGATTTCTTACAAATAGTCTCTAAGATAAAATGAGGCATGGATAGTTTACTAGTTATGAAAGTGAACCTATTAATTGATTCAGCACCTGTACTCCTATCTGAGATTATGCTTTAGATGACACTGCCGATGAGTCCGTCAGCAGGACCTTAGTCAATTTTCATACGGCCCTCTTGAATCCACATGTCAGCTAGAGAGCCGGAGGCACTCAGTTAGTACAGAAGGTCAGCTGCATATCAGCTGGTGAAGAAGGCTGTGTAGGAACCAGGTGAATTTCTGGGGAATTCATGGGTCTAGTAGGAGAGTGCGTATTGACATTGAATTTCACACTAGGAACATGAAGGATAAGATGTGGGAGAGTAAAGCAGTGGCTGACTTTTTTTGTGGATTTAGGAACCATGAAAAGGAAGGAGCCAGGGCACTGTGCAAATGGATGATACAGAATTTGCACATAGAAATCCAGAAAAATATGCCTGGGGCAGGATAGGGCCATGTGTTAGGAAGCCATAAAGCCTGCCATTAGAGGCTGAGTTCTGATACTGAGAATGACTAGGACCTGATGGCTTACTTAGGAACTATTTTTAACTAACAATTATAGTTTAGAATAGTTTTGTTCTTTTTTAAGTGTGATTTCACCAGTATTTCTGGTATACCAAATAGGCATTTCTTAAATCTTTTTGTTTGGTTGGTTGGATTTTTTTTGTTTTTTTGATATGGGGTCTCTGTGTTGCCTAGGTTGGCCTCCCAACTCCTAGGCTCAAGTGATCCTCCTGCTTCAACCTCCCAAATAGCTGGCACTACAAGTGTAGATCACTACACCTGGCTTCTTAATGTCTTTTTAACGCTAAGATTATTTCTAAGCATCAGCTCCTTGTTTGCCTTGATAGCAGGAGGAAAGAACTATATTCAGCTCAGTGTTGTATACTAGCTTATGTTTCATATACATGTTTTCCTTGGCCTTTTAGGCTGCATATGGTCCGTCTGATGCTGTTGGAAAGGTTACTGCAGACTTTGCCCCAGTTACGAAATGTTGGAGGTGTCCGGGCCATCCCATACATGCAGGTATCACTGGGTTCTCCTGGGTCTACCACATTTCCATGGTGCTGCACATCTCTTCCAGAGGACCTGGAAGCCTTGTTTTTGGTTTTGGGTCACAGAAAGACGGTGCAGTTTTGAGCTGTAAATTTCAGCCCTTCAGCTTACAGATGAAAAGATTAAGCTTAGGGTTTTTTATTTTTTATTTTTTTTAATGCCCAAGGTCATCATCTAGCTATTGACAATGTAGACTCTTAGTCTATATTGTCTTTCTCTGTGTTAAGAGTGTGGACTGTTGTTATCCTTCCATTAACTGCCATTCTTGGATCCAAAATTGTTCCTTAATTTTTGGTTCACAACATGCCCCATCTAAGCCCCTATGGTTAGATAGAAGGCAGGTTAGTCCATTCATGTTGCAAACTTTTTGCAAAAGTTTTTCAGTGACATCAAGTACAGCATGTATCAAGATTTGACTTTTATGATTCTAGTCACTTAAGCTTGGGAAAACCTGGAATCTGAAACACTTTAAGGCAGTACAGTTATGGTTGACAGGGAAGTCAGTAAGGTTGGGATTTCTCCAGAAATGTCCAATGGTTAGAGTTGTTATTTTCAGGAAATTGGCTTTCATATTTATTCTCTCTTTGCCTTCCAGGTCATTCTTATGCTCACTACAGATTTGGATGGTGAAGATGAGAAAGACAAGGGGGCCCTGGACAACCTACTCTCACAGCTTATTACTGAACTGGGCATGGATAAAAAGGTAAAATTGGAGAATCGTGCTGCATGAAAAGTGAAGATTGACTGAGATCTTTTCTCAGGTTCTCATTCCTGTCTTAGAGAAGCTCTGCCTAGCTTCAGGGAGAGCCATGCACTGAGGGTTCTAGTTCTCTTGGTTCAGTGAGTTTGGTCCAGGCATGCTTTTGAATCCTGAGCAGAAATGACAAATAAGACAAAGTCCCTGCCGTCGTGGACTTTCGTAGCTCAGTGAGGTGAAAACATTAAATTAGCAGTTTATGTTTTACTGTGGCTTCCGGATAGTGGAAGGCTCTGGTACCTAAGGTGTGGTCCGTGGAGACACTAGAGATCAGTCTGTCTTTGTTCACCAAGGAATGATTACGGCTGAGTAGCTTCAGGGAATCTTGTTTGGAGGCTGTCTCTCACGTAAAGTAAGGGCAGGCTTCTGGGCCTCTGCTCCTGTCTGCAGGATGTCTCCAAGAAGAATGAGCGCAGTGCCCTGAATGAAGTCCATCTTGTAGTGATGAGACTCCTGAGCGTCTTCATGTCCCGCACCAAATCTGGATCCAAGTCTTCCATATGTGAGGTATTTTTGCTTTGAGCCTACAGGTTTGGGGAAAGGTAAGAGGATTGGCCACTTGGTACAGGGCTGAGGGCAAAGGTGATAGTCCTTCATTAGAATAAGGCCATTGTCATCCAAGAGGAGTAAGAGTCTAAGATGTCACCTCTTCAAGAGCAGAACCTCCACCTTTTTCAGAATCCCTTCCAAGCCCTGGTCTTTGCCAACAATCCCTCCAATGGAGGGGTTAAAGGGTTTGGAAGTTCCATTATTGAAAAGCAAGGACCTGTTCTGCAAGGCACAGAGTGGCTAAGAGGATTCCCCTAGTGCCTGTTGCTATAAGGCATGGTAATAAAGCAGAGAGAAAGCAAAGTATGTGTGGTGAAAGGAGATTAGCACAAAGCGGAGAAGGTAGAAATTGAGGCTGAACTGCATCCAATCTTAATGAGCTTATGAGCTGTGGGGTTTGCTGGGATTTGCAAGGCTCTCCTAATGGTCTTATTTACAGTAGCTTTTCTCCTACTTTTTTATGCATGTGATCACTCACTCCATCTCCTTTGGAAGCTGGTTCTGTAGGAGAGCCCCTACTGGGATGGTGAGGTTGCTAAGAAGTATCCACAAGCACAAAGTTTTCTCTCCTTGAAATGGGTTTCTTTTCTCATTGCCCAAAGGAAAAGAGAAAACCAAGCCCCTCCAGGGCAAAGATTGTCTAGTCCTTGCCTCCCTGGCCGATGGCACGTGTGTAGAGAGGTCAGGTTGAAAATTGGTATTCATTTTCTCTTACATGCAGTTGTTCGAAAGAGTTGGGGAAATGTTCAAGTAGTTGGGAAGTTTATAACACAAGTGACTGATTAGCTCACTTCCATAACAGCTAATTCTAACTGTTGTATGTTTGCTACCCCTTAACAACCAACTAAATTTTACTTTTTACAAGACATTCTTACCTACCCTGTGTTTTTCTCTCTTCCAGTCATCTTCCCTCATCTCCAGTGCCACAGCTGCAGCCCTGCTGAGCTCTGGCGCTGTGGACTATTGCCTGCATGTGCTCAAATCGCTGCTGGAATATTGGAAGAGCCAGCAGAATGACGAAGAGCCCGTGACTACCAACCAGTTGCTGAAACCACATACAACTTCATCTCCACCCGACATGAGCCCATTCTTTCTCCGCCAGTATGTAAAGGTGAGGTTTTTCCCTGGACAGAGGAGCGCTCCTGAGCCCCCTTCAGAGTGCTGTGCTCTGTGCTCTCAGTGAGTGGAGCTGAAGGAGCTCAGGGGAGTCTCCGGAGGCAGCTGGGCTCCCTTGTAGGTGTCAGTCTCAGCACGATTTAATAAATGACCATTTCTCCCAACCTTTTCCCCTGGAATTCTTAGTCCTGCCTCTATAAATCAGAGGGATTGAGTGAGATCAGTCATCTCATTTTATATTAAGCCTCTTGGAAAAAAGATGAGTCTGTGTAAGGTAACACCATCATGTGTATATGTGTCAGGTCCTCACGTATATGTCAGATGTTCCTCTCCTGTCATGAGAGGCCCTTTAACGTGCTAGGTGAGATGGGCTTTTGGTCAGATGAACTTATGAACCCGGTGTTCTTATCTGCCAGCCAGGAGGTGTGGAGAAATTATGCCTTACCTTGGGGGGCTTTGGTTCTACACCTGGAGGGTGGGAACACAGATAGTATCTGTTTCATTGGGTAATTGTGAGCACTGAAGGAGGTGGTGTTTATAAATTTCTTTGCATAGTTCCTAGCCCATACCCATGGTCCACAAATGCTGTTATTTGGTATCACTACTTCTGAGTTGTGCTTGGACCAGCTGTGGTTCTCACTGCCCGTTCAGAATGGCTTTGAATAGGCAGGAATATAGAAGGCATTGGAAAAAAAAAAAAAAAAAGTCATAAAATGTGAATCTAGTCATGTCTTTCTCTTTTTTAATAACCCTTTGGTACTTTTGTCTGACTTTTAGACCAAATAGTCCTTTGCGTATCCAGCTGCATACTTGCAGCCTTACTAATCTGTACCTTTTCCGAGGTGTGGCATATGCTTTTGTACATGCCGTCCTTTCTGAAATTCTTTCCTCTCCCTCCGTATCCCTTTCTTCTCCCTTCTAGCTAACTCTAGTCCTTCTTCAAAACCCATATCAATCATTGAATCCTTGGGAAAACCTTCCCTAACATGTGCTTCGCTGCTGTCAGGTTTTCCAGAACACTGTGTACAAATTCATGTGTTCTCTCCAAACTATCAGGAAAGACTATTTTTAAAAATCATTTTACTTTCAGTGGTTACTATAGATCTAATAAGTAACTGGGGATAAAATATATGAAACATGTTATGGCCCTAATCTCCTGCCGCTCCTTCTTTGGGACCACACAGCTTGCAAGACAGCTGTTATTTCTACTGTCCTTTGATCTCTCACTGCCCTGCCTGTTTGTGTGATGTGAACCCAGGCATCTTGACCAAGTTTATAGTGATTCTAGTCCACTTGATTTACTTAAATATTTCTTGTTGTAATGGAAAATTTTGATTATAGGAAATGGAATACATTTCTTATAGAAAGTCTGAAATCCTTACCCACTACCATTTTTCCAGTTTTTTGCCAATCTAGCTTTAATTTTTGTGTTACCAGAGTATAATCAATCCACTGTCAGAAACTACGGAAGGAAATGTCAGAACATTTAAGGTTAGTTAGCTCTGTCTCCAGTGAACCTTTGCATGAACTAAGTTGCCTGCAGGAGCCTGGAGCTGTCTGGGTTTGTAAACTAAATTGTTAATTAATGATGGCTCCAAATTTGAAATAACTTCAGCATGTACGTAGAATGCCTAGGAAGCATAAGCTTCTCTTTCTTAATTGAGGTCATGGAGAAGTGGTAAGCATGGGCTCTCATGCAGTAGTTTTTCTCCTAGGGTCATGCTGCTGATGTGTTTGAAGCCTATACTCAGCTTCTCACGGAGATGGTACTGAGGCTTCCCTACCAAATCAAAAAGATCGCTGACACCAATTCCCGAATCCCACCTCCTGTCTTTGATCACTCGTGGTTCTACTTTCTCTCAGAGGTGAGTGAAGGTCCTGAGCAGCCTGCCAGTCCAGGAGCGGACACATTTGCTATCACCTTTATGGCTTGCTTTCTTCCTAATCTTACCTGTTCCCCTGAGAGAGCCCTTCCACTTGTTTAGGTTGTGTTCCTGCCCCTTTGCAGTCTGCTGGGCAGTGAGACTGTGCAAGATGTGTATCCAGCCATCAGCTGTAGTTTCTGATTGTGTATATTTGACTTCACTCACATGAGATGGTGGTAGACAAGTTTAGTCATTCAGCTCTGTCAGGAAATCAGAAAGTATACTAGTTACCCGCACAGAGAGATTTCAGTATAGGGAATTGATTAAGTAGCTATATGAGAACCAAAAACATAGAAAGGGAACCATGTGGAAACAGCTGTCTACCAGCAGTCCTCTTATGAATAGGAGAAAGATCGCAGCTCTCTGAGGAGGGGTGCTGCTCTTGGTACTTCTGGAGCCTTAGGGATGTAATGTGTAGATGCTGGTGATGCTGAAAGAAGCTGCCAGTTAGAACCAACCTCAGTTGCCTTGCAAAAGGCTGTTGCCAGGGCTCCAGGCAGCGGGAGGGAGCAAGCTCCTTGGCTCCTGCTTCCAGCGTCCCCCCCAGTGCTCCCCGCTGGCAGAATCTTAGAGGAAGCCAGCCAGCAAAGCAGCAGTGCGGGTCACGTGACCCTCACCTGGTCACCCAGCAGAGTAGGGTAGGTGAGTTTGGAGCTAAGAGAGAGTAGCCGAACCAGTGCAGCAACCTAATAACAGCTCTGGAAAGAATAATCTCAAACGACCACTTTGAGTTGTGTAACTGCACCACTCCAGCCTCTGCCTTCTCTTACCTGAAAAAGATTTCAGAATTTTTTTTTCCTTTTAGTTT
Source organism: Erethizon dorsatum (assembly GCA_028451465.1). Taxonomy (NCBI): domain Eukaryota; kingdom Metazoa; phylum Chordata; class Mammalia; order Rodentia; family Erethizontidae; genus Erethizon; species Erethizon dorsatum. The sequence continues at coordinate 121,453,004 of CM051827.1, forward strand.
TACTTTGTGGGATGGTATGAAGGCCAGTTTCCTTATAGATTGCTAAGTACTTGAGGAAGAAGAACATGAATATTGTGATTCCATTTTTCCTTTTTAAGTTCTTTCTGTGTTTTTCTCCTGGTTCCTTTTATCAGAGGCAAGCTTGGCTGGGAGGAAATACGGTTGCCCCTTGGTAGCTGTGCATTCTGCAACCCCTGATTCAACCAACTGGATCAAAAAATAAACATTTTAAAATTGCATCTGTACTGACACACATAAGCTTTTTCTCTTCTAATTATTTCCTAAGCAGCACAGTATAAATATTTATAAAACATTTATATTATATTAGATACAATAATTTAGAGATTTTAAAAAATATATAGAGGGGGCCGGTGAGATGGCTCAGTGGCATAAGCGCCTGCCTGGCAAGCGCGAGGGCCCGAGTTCGACTCCCGGAACCCACATACGAAAAAGGGGCCGGTTATATCGCTCAGCGGCACGGGCACCTGCTGGCGCGCGAGGTCCTGAGGTCAACCCCCGGTACCCACCAAAAAAAAAAAAAAATATATATATATATAGAGAGAGAGAGAGAGAGAGAGAGAGAGAGCGGGAGAGAGAGAGGATGTGTAACGGTTCTGTTAAGAAATTTGAGCATTTCCAGATTTTGGTGTCTGTAGCCAATTTCCTAGAGCCAATTTCCTTGTGAATGACTGTGGCTTGTTTTGTGTTTCTCACCAGTTTTTAATAAAAGTTCATTAAACCTGGGCATGATGGCACATGCCTGTAATCCCAGCACACTGGGAGGCTGAGGCAGGATGATCACTGCAAGTACAAGCCAGCTGGGCTACATAGAGTTCAAGGCTAGCCTAAACTACACAGCAAGACCCTGTCTCAAAAAACAACAGAAGGGCCAGTGAGATAGCTCAGCGACATAAGTGCCTGCCTGGCAAGCGCGAGGTCCTGAGTTCGACTCCCAGTACCCACATACGAAAAAAGGGCCGGTGATATCGCTCAGCGGCACAGGTGCCTGCTGGTGTGCAAGGTCCTGAGTTCGACCCCCAGTACCCACAAAAAAAAACCAACAAAAAAGCAGAAAAGAAAGGGTGGGGAGGGGTGGGATTGTAGCTCAATACAAAAAAGGCTCTTGGTTCAATCTTGTACTGAATTTTTTTTTCATTAAAACTCAGTCCTAGAGTCATAGTACAGATAGAGTCCCAAAGCAATTGCATCTGTGTCGTTTATGCCCTCAGTACCTAATGATCCAGCAGACTCCATTTGTGCGCCGTCAAGTCCGCAAACTTCTGCTCTTCATCTGTGGATCAAAGGAGAAGTATCGCCAGCTCCGTGATTTGCACACCCTGGACTCCCATGTGCGTGGGATCAAGAAGCTGCTGGAAGAGCAGGGGATATTCCTTCGAGCAAGTGTGGTTACAGCCAGCTCTGGCTCCGCCTTGCAGTATGACACGCTCATCAGTCTGGTATGAGGGCTGGGAACTGGAAGGGCTGGGGAGGAATATGATAGGATGGAGCAATATTTAGGGAAGTTGTAGCTAGCTTTGAGCCTGAGCGGGTGCTCTGCTTTGTGTAGTTGGCTTCAGGATCTGGAATTTCCACCCTCACCTGACAGCGTAACTGCTATGAGGTGGGGTGGCTTGAGCTTCTTTCCAGTGCCATTTGTTCACGTAATGGATAGAATCATCTTGAAGTTTGTGCACCTCTGGGTTTTGTTCTTGAATACTAAGGTGATGGAGGGTGGAATATAAAAATGTGTTAGCCCCTACAAAGAAACTATTTAGACGTACAGAAGTAAATGGAGTATTTTGCCTTTGAGCATCTAGGAAGAACATCTTCAGAATGAAGGCTCCTATCTTACTCATCTAGTGTCCTTGCTATTGTGTTTGTAGCAAAAAAGTGAACTGGGACCAGATTGTGGCTTCTCGGGGGATGTTCTACCTTTGTAGCTGCTTTAATGAGAAGGTTCCCTGGAAACAAAGGGCCTGTGTGGGGAGCAGGACAGAGGCAGACTCCGAGCTGCAGTCCTGTGGGCCCAGCTTCCAGGTTCACCAGCCATTCCAGGAAACGTGTGCCTTGTACAGAAGACCAAGCTCACTTTGCTGTCCTTAGCCAGGATGACAGCCTCTCAAGACAGCAGGGTTGGTGCTTATTTGACCTGCTTAGTGGCGCTGCTCATGTGCTGTGGTGGGTTTCCCTTTCAGATGGAGCACCTGAAAGCTTGTGCAGAGATTGCTGCCCAGCGAACCATCAACTGGCAGAAATTCTGCATCAAAGACGACTGTAAGCAGTGCTGCACCATTCGGTTGCTGTTGTTCATTCCTTCAAGAACTATCTAATGAAGGCTGTTCTTTGCTAAGCATCAAACTGAATGCTGGATGTAGAGCCATGAGCAAGATGTAGAGACAGAACTGCCTAGCAAGGAAGACAAATGAAAACATTAAAGAATGATAAGGAGGCCGGGTGTTGTAGTGCAGGCCTGTAATCTCAGCATTTGGGAGTCTGAGGCTCGAGGATCTGAGTTCAGGCCAGCCTGGGCTACTAAGTGAGTTCAAGGCCAGCCTGAACTGCACAGTGAAACCCTGTCTCAAAAAGACAAAAAAAAAAAAAAAAAAAAAAAAAGAGTGATAAGGGCTGATAGTCAAAATTTGGGGTGCTGTAGGAGCAGAGTAGGAGTATCTGACTTCCAGGTTGTGGCAGACAAGCTAAAGAGGAGTGGAAGAGTCTAGAAAATTTCTTAGTCATAAGAGTGGGGCCTGGATCCAGTCTGTCTGTAGCTGTTTTAAGCCTTTCCACTTTGTCTTGTCAATGTTTAGCAGAGGACTCAGAGAAGAAAGCTGGCGGGAATGGGCAGTCATGGCCATGTGGTGCCATCACTCCCATTCTTGGTGTGAGTAGTTCAGTTGTCCCAGAGCTCACTGCCGCCCCTCTGCTTGCAGCGGTCCTGTACTTCCTTCTCCAAGTGAGTTTCCTGGTGGATGAAGGGGTGTCCCCAGTGCTGCTGCAGCTGCTCTCTTGTGCTCTGTGTGGCAGCAAAGTGCTTGCTGCCCTGGCTGCCTCCACTGGGTCCTCTAGTGTGGCTTCTTCAGCCCCTGTGGCCACCAGTTCCGGACAAACCACAACTCAGTCTAAGTCTTCCACTAAAAAGAGCAAGAAAGAAGAGAAGGAAAAAGAGAAAGACGGTAAGAGTCACCTTCTGGTCTTGGTGATATGTTTAACTCTTGGTGGACATGGTTTATTTTGAACTTCTGAAAGTCTTCTATCCTGATTTTTCCAAATGCTCCTTAGTGTTTACTTTGTATCTCATTTTCCATTATGGTGAAGGTGACACCTTAAACAATTATGTGACATCCTATACCAGGTGACTAGTGGGAAAGGCAAAGTGCACTGAATATTTTTAGTAAATCAAGCTACTTTTTGTGTGGAATAATAAAAATACCACCTGTTCTGCAGAGTGATTGTCAGAGTTAAGTGAAATCCAGTCTTAATTAGCTGTGAAAACTATGAATGTCAGCTCTTTACCTAGCCCCTTACCTGTGGCTTCACTGCTTTTGATGGTCCTTGGGCATCTGAGATCTCAGCAGGTGATCAATAGTTGGTAGCAATGGAGATGGTTTGTGTTCTAACAGTTAATTATTGAGGCTATCCTGGCTTTCCTCATGATAGCCCACCCTGCTTCCTCCAGGGTATTCTTTTGTCTTGCTTTTTCCTCTTTTACTTGACCCATCCTCCTCTGCAGAGCCAGTTTCTCCCTCACTTTTCACTTTTACTTTTTCAAATAAACTTTGAAAAAACAAGACAAAACAAAATCCCAGTTAATTATTGAGATATCTGAATAGGCCTATAGTAATGGTAACTCCACTGGAGTTCCTCCAGTGTAACCATATTTTTTCAGTGCCAACCTTAATGTAGGCACATTATCCTATGCTTGTTTGGGGCATTATTGTACGTCACAACTGGGGCTGACCTATCCCCAGTAAACAACTGAAAATTCTTTTGTCGCATTTGTAGAAACTTTATTAGAAATGAGCAGAATTCCCTCCTCCGTATGGTAGCACAGGTCTGAGGTCTACAAGAGACTTGTTCCTAGTCCTTGGCCTTAAGTCCTGTCCTTTTCTTGTAGGTGAGAGCTCTGGCAGCCAGGAGGACCAGCTGTGCACAGCTCTGGTGAACCAACTTAACAAATTTGCTGATAAGGAAACTCTGGTTCAGTTTCTGCGGTGCTTCCTGTTGGAGTCCAATTCTTCCTCTGTGCGCTGGCAGGCCCACTGCCTGACGCTGCATATCTACAGGTAGTGCACAGGCTTAGTTTCACAGATGTTTCTGGGTCTGGGGCCAGAATGCATGATGTAGTTCTGCCTTTGTTTGGTATTACATACTTACGGCCCCCGTGTCAGTATTTATACCAGCCTGAATTCTCTTGAGATTTCTTTATGGAGCTACCTGCCTTTTAGCTGCTAAGCAGATGTCATAGGCAAGAGACTTTTCCACACAGAAGGCTATGTTTAGGAGTTAGTAAAACGATCAGGCTTGACTCTTAGCCTAAAAAAGCTCAATATCTGTTCTGGAGTAAGGTTGCAGGATTAGGAGTAGACCACCTCCGGGAGGTAGTAAATGAGTGTACCGTACTATATTTATTAGGACTCATGATCAAAAGAACCACAAAATCATTCCAACTTAAGCCATAGTTGTGGGGAAATAGATTCATCTATAGAAACAGTACCTGGGCCTTGGTGAGAAATAGAAGTGCCTCAGGGTTCTGTGCTACTTAGTAACATGAGCTGTCATTTTCTTACAGGAACTCCAGCAAATCTCAACAGGAGCTCCTGCTGGATCTCATGTGGTCTATCTGGCCAGAACTCCCAGCTTACGGTCGTAAGGCTGCCCAGTTTGTGGACCTACTAGGGTATTTCTCCTTGAAAACTCCACAGACAGAGAAGAAGGTACCAGTTGATTTATGATCAGAGAGGCTAACTTGCCATATTGAATCTTCTCTCATGAATTAAGAACACATCACTAGGGCCGGTGATATCGCTCAGTGGCACGGGCACCTGCTGGTGCACAAGGTCCTGAGGTCGACCCCCCGGTACCCAAAAAAAAAAAAAAAAAAGAACACATCACTAAACTTAGATAAGGAGTTCATATATGAAAGCTCTCTTGAATTACCGAGTTTTGCATTTTTTATTGAACACCCTCAATATATACATACCACATAGATGATATACACTAGCATCTAAGTGCAATCTGAATCTTTTTTTAGCCAGAAAATCAGGTTGGGAAAGGGAATGCAACTCAGTAAAGCTGCTTAGGAAAGAAAGTGCTTCTGGTTGTGTTAGTGACCCTGGTTATGTGCCCAAAAAATGCTTCTGCAATTAGATAACATTTTGTGAGTTCTGTATAAGAACAGCAATTGTGGGCCGGTGCGATGGCTCAGCGGCTTGGGCGCCTGCCCGGCAAGCGCGAGGGCCCGAGTCCAACTCCCGGATCCCACATACGAAAAAGGGGCCGGTGATATCGCTCAGCGGCACGGGCGCCTGCTGGCGCGCGAGGTCCTGAGGTCGACCCCCCGGTACCCACAAAAAAAAAAAAAAAAAAAAAAGAACAGCAATTGTGTTCCTCCCTGAGGTCTGAAAGGTGACCTGTTACTAAGATGAGACTTCTGAAGGCAGTAGAAATCATTAAACCGTTGGGAATTAGGCCCAGCTTCGTATGATTGTGAGAAGTCTGCTAATTGCAGGGTAGTCTTCCGCCAGAAAATCCAAGACAAAAGTCTTTTCTACTTAAGACTTGGGCTTTAACTATGTTTGTTTGTTTTTTGTTTTTTACTGAATTCTGTTCTAGTTAAAGGAGTATTCACAGAAGGCTGTGGAGATTCTGCGGACTCAGAACCATATTCTTACCAACCATCCCAACTCCAACATTTACAAGTGAGCTTTATTTTGCTTCCTACCTGTTTGAAGGATAGTCACCATTTCGAGTCACCATTTGCTTGTTGATTGGCTCTTACATATGAACGGAGAATCTGGGGACAGTGACCTTTGCTAGCTGAGCTTTGACTTCCTCCCATGTAGTCCAGGTCCTCTCACATAGGAGGTACTCACAATGTAATCAGTAAATTCAGTTTTGTAAGCAGTAGCATCAAAAGGTTTCTGATTTCTAAGGGCTTAACCTAAATAAAACAAATTTACAGAAAATGTCTTCCATTTTTATAAAAAACAACTTTTTAAAGAAGACATTGCTTAAATTGATGGTTTATTTCCCAGGCTTAGTGGTGACTTTTTTTTTTTTTTTTAACTTTCCTGAGGTATGATTTATACACTATAAAATTTATCTATTTCATTCATATAGTTCAGTGATTTTTTTTTTAATAAATTTGTGACTTTTCTTAGAGTCAAGTTTTAATGCATTTTAGTATTCCACTGAATCTCAGCTCAGAAATAGGAAGCAGCTAAGGCCAATTAGTTGAAATTTCCTCTCTGATTTCTAAACCCTATTGAGATTTTTCTCTTTCCCTAAGTGCTGTTGAGGGGCTCACTTTGGGGATGTTGATGATGGCTTTGTCATGGCTTTTTTGTGAAACTCAGTGTTTCCTAAAATGAAACTTTCCTTATGTTGAAACTGGTTTCTGCCTTAGTACTTTGTCTGGCCTAGTGGAGTTTGATGGCTATTACCTGGAGAGTGATCCCTGCCTGGTGTGCAATAATCCAGAAGTGCCCTTTTGTGTAAGTAATATCTTTTACGGGACAGTCCTGAGACTCATAGGCCCAGTGGGTCTCTTGTTCCCAGAGATTGGCTGGTCTTGCGTAGATGTTCCTTTCATAATATTTGGCCACCAGTGGTATGGATTCCTGCCTGCTGCATTTGTTGCTTTGAGTAAAAACTTCATCCATAGATGGAGAGTGGGTTATATTGGTGTATTTTAAAGAAAACAGGATAAGCTGTGAAGACTTGAACTGATATTATGTTTTTGTGTACCCTTGTATTTAGTATATCAAGCTGTCTTCCATTAAAGTGGACACACGGTACACCACCACCCAGCAGGTTGTGAAGCTCATTGGCAGTCACACCATCAGCAAGGTGACAGTGAAAATTGGGGACCTGAAGAGGACCAAGATGGTGCGGACCATCAACCTGTATTATAACAACCGAACTGTGCAGGCCATCGTGGAGTTGAAAAATAAGTATGGGCTTTTCAGACTTGGGCTGGGGTAGTGGGTTTACAAGGGTCAACACCAGTTGCCGGTTTTGGTTCCTGGAAGGAGGCAAAGCAGCATATCCCTAGAGAGCAGTATATCCTCCTAGCCACATATCTCATGACCAAGGGACAAAAATGAGACTAGGTTCTGAGAATGTTGACAAAGAGTATTTTTAAGTTAGTTCAGTGGCATCATTGGGGGCTGTGAAAGCTCTCTGACAGCCTACCTCAGGAGGAAGAACTGACAGGGAGCTCTAGCTTCTCAAGCCCAAGCACGTTTTAACTGGAGCATTTCTAGTCTTATGGAAGACCTTCTATATTGGGAAGTAGTTGCCGTTTCTTGAACTAAGACAGCATGTTCTTGTTCAAAGAGCAGAAAATATTTCTCAAGAATCTTCTCTGTTGCACATTCCTTCCTTCTGCATGGTGCCTGCCCTCCATATCTACCCATGTTGGGCCTTTGTAACCCCTGCACTCCAGCATCTGGATCAGGTCATAGCACGTATGGGCCCAAAGAGTCACTAGCTGAGTTATCTTAATGACCATCACAGAGACAGAGCCTTTTTGTTGCAGTTTTAGGCATTGCTGTTGGGCAGAGAACAGGTGAATGCTACTTGCATATTTAGACTTGTAGCGATGTTTTGCACACAGAATGGAAGTACTGCTGTTATTCCAAAAGGCAGAATAAGGTGTATGCACCATGTCAACTAATTGGCAGGAACTCTACCTAAAGGAAGTTTTCTCTTCTTTGAAAAGCAGGTTAGCGTTGGTAACCTTAATGGAACTGCTGCATACTAAAATGGCCCATTCCATCCCCCCACCCCTGCACGAGGTTGATTCGATTTTTTTCTTGGGTTTAGTCAGCACAGCTACCATTAAGACCTTGTGGCTCATTTCTCAGCCCTTCCATCATCTTTGTGATCTTGGAGAACTTAACTTTGGTTTCCATAACTGTGAAGTGAAGATAAATTCCTGCTTTTAGGGTCTTATTTTAAGATAAAAAATGCTAGGAACAGAGCCTAGCACATGGTAAGTACTCAGTGAATTAGAGCTCTAATTGTATTAAGGTAATCATCTCTAAATTATTACATGACTTTTCTCTTTATGACTTGACTTAGCACTTGGTTATATCCTAGCTAGATCCTGATATATCCCTCTGCCTTTTTTTTTTTTTTTTAATATGCGGGTACTGGGAGTTGAACTCAGGACCTCGCGCTTGCCAGGCAGGCGCTTATGCTGCTGAGCTATATCACTGGCCCCCCTCTGCCTTTTGAAAATATAGAGAGCCCTCCTGGTCCTCGACGCAGTCCAGGAAGTTTATATTTGTAATCCCATGGAAAAGTTATTGGAATTCTAGAGAGTTAATTCCAATCTACCACTTCCAGTGCAACCCACGGCAAGAATAAAGACACTAAGGCATATTTATAGTTGTGGGGAGCCAAGGGGTCCTAAGTCCAGCCAAGATGGTGCCTACTGGAACAAAAGGCCTCGACCCAGGGCCGAACCTGGGTTTTATTAATTCTGAAGGAGGGGAGTGGCACCGAAGTACGTGAGTCATGAGTCTCGTGAGCTGGGCTAGGCCTGAAATCACCTTTGCAAATGCAGAGAGAAGGATATGCAGAAGGAATAATCTGCATAACACAATTCAAGATAGTATCTAATGTTTTGGGGTCGGTGCTTCAGCTCTGATGTGTAATCTTTTCTGCCTCTTTCTCGAGGCTCGATCCCAGCCGACAGCGTAGCACGGCTCTCCATCCTGCCAGGCTCAACCATGTATTGGGAACAAAGGGGTGGGGAAACACAGGCCTGTCGCCTTGCTTCAAAGACTGCATATCAGGATCTCGGCTGGACTGATTTGCATTGCCTAAAGCCAGTTGAAGGGATAAGGAAAAGTCCTAGCCAGCTCTGTACATATCAATAGGTGGAAATAGGACCAGGTTCAGCCAAGATGGAGATAATTGCTCTTCTTTCAAGGAGAGTCATCCAGATGGTCCCCCACAGAAAGCAGGCTAGTTTTATCTTTCCAAGATAGTCATCATGATGGGCTCTTGGTGGTGGTCATTATCGTGGTATCTCTTGGGATTACAGGCTTGTCATGGAATCATTTGGAATAATATCTGTCCTTGATGTGCACTTCTGTTATTTTTTTGGAACCTCATGAATTGTTATATATAGCACTTGTACGTTCTTCCTTCTTTTATAGGAAAAACTAGTGGAAAAAAATTAGTTTGCTGTTATTTGCCAGATTTCTTTAATCACTTGATTACCTTAGAAAAGCACATAGGGCAGTCTTTATCTTTTTTTTTTTTTTTTTTTTTTGTGGGTACTGGGGGTCGACCTCAGGACCTCGTGCGCCAGCAGGCGCCCGTGCCACTGAGCAATATCACCGGCCCTTTTCTCATCTGTGGGTTCCGGGAGTCAAACTCGGGCCCTTGCACTTGCCAGGCAGGCGCTTACGCCGCTGAGCCATCTCACCGGCCCCAGTCTTTATCTTTGTCTCATCACTCTAGCATCACTGAGAATTAAACACAAGGCTCTTAGGCCCTCTTCCTGTATCTGATTTTCTCTGTCTCTTCCTAGGCCAGCTCGCTGGCACAAAGCCAAGAAAGTTCAGCTGACCCCTGGGCAGACAGAGGTGAAGATTGACCTGCCGTTGCCCATTGTGGCCTCCAACCTGATGATCGAGTTTGCAGACTTCTATGAAAACTACCAGGCCTCCACAGAGACCCTGCAGTGCCCACGGTGTAGTGCTTCTGTCCCTGCCAACCCAGGTGTCTGTGGCAACTGTGGAGAAAATGTGTACCAGTGTCATAAATGCAGGTAAGCCAGTGGCTGTCCCCCAGGCCAAGGCCAAACATGTTCCCTGTGTGTATTTTTGCGTAATAGTCTCAGTGTAGGCAGTTTCAGTGTTTTGTGCCCTCAATACTGTATTTGGAGGATATGGGTACTGTATGTTCATTGGATCCAAGGGTTGGAAGGAGGGAAAGGGGGACATGGACATATTAGAGTGGTGTGTGTATGTGCTTGCACTTGCCCATCCAGTGGCAGCGGTGTAGATGGGAGGATGTGGACCTCCCTGGGTGGGAGGTCCCTGGTTTAGTTCTATGTGTTCCTTTCCTCTTACCTGATTGCTTGTATCATTCTGATCTACTAGTTTATTGTCCCGGAAGTGATAATTGTAGTCGTTTCCAGCATATAGATATGCCACAGTCCATCTTCTCAGTCACCCCCTCCTCAGCTAACCTCTGCTGCCCACTCACCTGAACACTGGTTCTTCAGGTCCATCAACTATGATGAGAAAGATCCCTTCCTCTGCAATGCCTGTGGCTTCTGTAAATACGCTCGCTTTGACTTCATGCTCTATGCCAAGCCTTGCTGTGCAGTGGATCCCATTGAGAATGAAGAAGACCGGAAGAAGGTGAGGCCAGATGTGGCCCAGACTTGGGGCAGTGGCTTTTATCTGAACTTCCTTTTGCCCCAGGTCTTCCTCAACCCAACAAATAATGAGCCTCAAGGCCCAGGTTTTGGGTGGGAGTAAATGCAGTAATGGCATAAAGTGTTGGAGTCATAGATTACGTAGGAGTTAGGAGAAATGTTGCTTGGAAATGAAACTAGAGCCTCTTAAGGAGTATATAACTTCAGATTTAGAAAGACAGAAGTCAGATGACTTGCCTTGTATTTCTTGTGCAGTTTGCTTCATATTGAGGCTCCTGGCCTTCCCTCAGCATTAGTTTGTCCGGGGGCTCAGTCCTAGCTGGCAGAATGTAGTGGTTTGGATAACAACGGGCGAAGCTGAGTGTGGTGGCACATGTCTGTAATCCCAGTACTTGGGAGGCTGAGGCAGGAGGATCACTGGAAGTTTGAGGCCAGCCTGGGCTACATGTACTGTAGTGAGTTCAAATCGAGCCTGAAGTACATAGCAAGACCCTGTCTCAAAAGAAAAAAAGGATGGGGAACATTATGGGAAAACAACAGAACATTTAGCTTTGGAGTTGGGAGAATAAAAATTCCCATTCCATCTATACTTCCTAAATTTTATTTATATTTCTTTTTACAAGGTCTTGCTGTGTAGTTCAGGCTGGCATTGAACTTACAGGGATTCTCCTGCCTCAGCCTCCCAAGTGCTGAGATTATAGGTGTGCACCACCACAACCAGTCCAGTCTGTGCTTTTTAAATATTTGCCTGGCATGAATTACTTCTGTTAACATTGTATTTTATTGTATGCCACATATGTACAGTGTATATTGTTAAGAATAATATACCACCTTGTAGTGTTATTGTGAGGAACAGGTAATATCTGAAACACTGCCTGACCTACAAGACATGTTTTGGTAAATGGTTAGCAGTTGGGGCTACTGAGAGAAAGTCGTCATGCTGAGAAGCCTTCACGCAGCTCTCTGTGCTTCCTGTCTAGGCGGTTTCCAACATCAACACCCTTCTGGACAAAGCCGACCGAGTGTATCATCAGCTGATGGGACATCGGCCACAGCTGGAGAACCTGCTGTGCAAAGTGAACGAGGCGGCTCCAGAAAAGCCACAGGTAAAATCCCAGACCAGAGCTGTGGTTTGAGAGGGATTGGGTCGTGGTCAAAAGACGGCCTCTAGGTGAGGTCCTCTTGGGGTACAAGTCTGACAGCTGACCTCTCGGGATTGCAGGAAGACTCAGGAACAGCAGGGGGCATCAGCTCCACTTCCGCCAGTGTGAACCGCTACATTCTGCAGCTGGCTCAGGAGTACTGTGGAGACTGCAAGAACTCGTTTGATGAACTCTCCAAAATCATCCAGGTAGAGGAATGGGAGCAGCTCTTGAGTGTGGTTTGGCCAAGTATTGTGGCTCTTGCTTTCCAGGCAGTCTGTTGCTCTCATCCAGCACTTCAGTGTTTGCTGTCGCACTTTCCCCATCCAGCTGAAAAGGCAGGCAGAGTGGCCACACCAAACAGCAGCTCTCGCATTCCGGTTCCTGGCATTTGTCAGAGAGCTGAATTTGTGTTAGGAAACAGAACAATGGTGATGAGAGATTAACATAAATCTGTTTTTCTTGGCCATTAATAAATCTTTGGGGTGATTTACTGGGTTTTAAAAAGCAGGTACCAGGATTCTGTTCCCTATTCTGCTGTGCCATGCTTGCAGGCTGGAAGGTCAGGACACAGCAGCTGACCGTGACTCAGCTGGCATGTGGCAGGGCGGGCTGTGCGTCTGTGAATGTTCCAGACCTGATTTCTGTGGACAGTGGAGAGAGCAGCCAGTTTGCCTCCCTCTCCACATTGCTGGTGTGCCATCTTTGCTACTTGTGCATAGGTTTCGGACCTTTGTCCATGTTTTTTAAAAGGTAGTATTGTGTGAGAATCAAGAGCATGAGCCTGTGGTCAGAGTCTGATTTCTGACTCTGCCCCTCACTTGGTGAAACCAACCTTCTTAAACTTCTGTTTCTTCTTATATAACATGGGGATAAAGTATCTAATTGGGAGGGATGTTGGGAATGTTAAATTGTATAATGCATGTAGTTTTTTTTCCCTAAAACAAGGCTAATTTTCCAGTTAACTCTTTGTCCTTATTTTAATTGTCAGTTTCTTTTTTGTTTCTCATGCTTAGAAAGTTTTTGCTTCACGTAAAGAGTTGTTGGAATATGACTTGCAGCAAAGGGAAGCAGCCACCAAATCATCCCGGACTTCTGTGCAGCCCACGTTCACTGCCAGCCAGTACCGTGCCTTATCTGTCCTAGGCTGTGGCCACACCTCCTCTACCAAGTGCTACGGCTGTGCCTCAGCTGTCACAGAACATTGTATCACACTACTCCGGGCCCTGGCCACCAATCCAGCCCTGCGGCACATCCTCGTCTACCAGGGCCTTATCCGGGAACTCTTTGATTATAACCTTCGCCGAGGGGCTGCAGCCATGCGGGAGGAGGTCCGCCAGCTCATGTGCCTGCTAACTCGGTCAGAGCCTGCTCTATGATGATGGGCCTATTAATTTCAGCTGACGCTGGGGTTGGTAGAGCAGTGATGCTGGGAGCACAAGAGGGTGCAAAGAATTGTGCTCCTGACTGCCCATTGGGTTAGATAATTTATCACAGAGGAAATGGGGGAAGATAGCCGGGATGTAGGTGAGTGGACTTGGGGAAATGAAGACTCGAGTGGCCTTGTATGTGGAGTGTTTGGCGTATACTTTGTTGGCTCCATGATGTGTCCTGAGGGAATTGTCTTTGAGTCTTGGTGAGGGTGTGTAAGGGAGTGATGGAACACAGACTCAAGAAAACCCACATGGAAGAGAGAATGTGGAACAGAGAGGCCTTGAAAGTAAGAGCTGGGACTCTAGATCAGAAAGAAGCAGGCTTATGATCTGGTACTTTGTACCACATGCCTTGGACAAATTATTTAACATCTCTGAGCCTAAGCTTCCCTTATTGGAAAAAATACTGATAGTAATGTGTACCTTACAGGGCTGTTAGGAGAGTAAGTGGAACAACTTAGTAAATAGTAGCACATATTGTTGAGTACTTGGTAGGGACCAGATACTGCACTTACAGCTTTACGTGACAGAATTGTGGAACATGTTGGGTGCTGCATAAATGTTCCTTGATGTACTATTTATTCACTCACTTAACAGGTATTTATTAAGCATCAGTTCACTGCCAGGCACTATTCTAGGCTCTGAGGATACAGTGGGTGAAATAAAGCCCCTCCCTCAGTTGGGTAGCAGTGCACACATATAATCCCAGCACTCTGAGAGGCTGAGGCTGGAGGATCACAAGTTCAAGCCCAGTCTGGGCAACTTGGTGGGACCTTGTCTCAAAAGAAAAAAGAAAAGGCTGGGGATTTAGCTGAGTGGGAAGGCCCTGAGTTCATTCCCCAGTACCCCATGCACACACACGTCCCTGCCTTCATGTGGCCTATATTCTAGATGGGGAGAAATGTAATAATAATGGCATCGTATAATTGTCAGAAAATAAGGCTAAAGAAAAAGCAGAGCCAGCAGCCCCATTTGCCAGAGAGCTTGTTGTCTTGGACAAAGTAGTTGAGGACTTCTCTGAGTGGTGATACTGGAGCAAAGACCTGTGTGAAGGAAGGGAGCTGGCCATGCCAGCATCTCAGGCCATGGGCTTCATGCAAAGGAAGCAGCTAGAGGGTGGGCTGAGATGTAGGCAGGTGCCAGGAATGCTGGGAGTGATGGGGAGGCCCGTGCAGCTGGAGGGAGAGGAGGATGCAGTGGCAGGGAAGGAGAGGTTACACGGGGGCAGCCAGGGACTTGTAGGCCTTCTGAGGACTTTGGGTTTATTCAAAGTGTGTTGGGAAGCAGAAGAGTGACATGATGCAGTTTTTTTTTTCTTTTTTTTAGTTAATAATAGAGACATTATTACAAAGAGGCATAGATAAGAAGTGTGGGTGCCATGGGGAAAGTGATATGGAGGCAGCTGGAGATGATGGGGAGAGTTGTGACCCACATAGAGCAGGCTGTCAAGCATCAGGCAGCTCTTGGGGGCCATGCAGCCTGGGATGGGGTCCCCATGTGTTGGTGCTTTTCTTCCCTCAATCAACTTCTCAGGAAAGATGGCTCTGATGTACCCTTTTCCATGATAGGCCAGGGTTTTGTGAGGCTAAAGCTACTGCCTTGCCCTTGTAGAAGGAAGAAAAGTAGAAACTTTGAGGCCAGGTATCTCTAGCCATTTATCCCTCTCTCTGGGTCTCTTCAGGTAGAAAGGAGAGGCACTGTCAACTGAATAACAGCACTCACCTCTTTTGCCTCCCTAGAGACAATCCAGAAGCCACCCAGCAAATGAATGACCTGATCATTGGTAAAGTCTCCACAGCCCTGAAGGGCCACTGGGCCAATCCTGATCTGGTGAGCAGGACAGCCATCCTCTCTGACTCCTCCCTCACGTTCCTTCTTGTCTCTGGCCCCCTCCGTCCTGTCCCATCTCAGAGACAAAGGAAGGCAGGAGTAGAGCCTTTGCAGAGCTTGCATTTCATTCTGAGATGAGCCTGCGCAGAGTTCTCCCATCTGTCTTTTGTCTCTGATGGGGCACTTGTGACCAGACACTTTAGTTACAGTTCTCAGCCGCAGAGCTCGGAGTCTACCCTACTCTGTGGAATGATCCTTCAGACCCTTGTTGACCTGTGTGTCTTCCTGTTGGCCTTCTAGGCAAGTAGCCTTCAGTACGAGATGCTGCTACTGACAGATTCCATTTCGAAGGAGGACAGCTGCTGGGAGCTCCGGTTACGCTGTGGTGAGTTTGGGGGGCACTCGGTTAGGGGATTTTCTGAGAACAGAAAGGAGGCTCTAAGACACTGTCCTGGCATCCGAGGGGGAGGGGTGGAGGGAAGGGACACTCTGTCAGCCTCTGTGGCGGCAGATAGCACATGTCTCGTGAATGTGACTCTGCCTTTCCTGGCCATTCCTAGCGCTTAGCCTTTTCCTCATGGCTGTGAACATTAAGACTCCTGTGGTTGTTGAGAACATTACCCTCATGTGTCTGCGGATCTTGCAGAAGCTGATTAAGCCACCTGCACCAACCAGCAAGAAGAATAAGGTACTGGGCCAGGGGGTCAGCCTTGGTACTGTACCATGCCTCCTCAAGGTCTCTGCCGCAGCTTGAGCTCACTTGTCCTGCCTGGGCACCAGACTGTCTTTGCTTTAGTTTAGCAGAGATGGATTGGGGTTTTGAGAAGGAAGTTTAGAGTACAATAAACATGAAAATTCAAAAGCATGGAGCAAAATCCTTCGAAAGACTACCTCTTTCTTGAATCACAGCAAGTGACTTGAAGCTCCCAGAAAGCACTATGTTCTTTCCTATTCCTCTCCCTATTATGCAGTGGGGGATATCCTAGGCCTTGAAGCAGGCTTGAGTTTAAATCCCACCTCTTCTGTTGACCATGCACAAGTTGCTTAAGCTCCTCAGTTTCCTTTCCTGTAAAGTGTAAAACAGTCTCAACTCTGAAATGTTGTGAACTCCGTGAATCTAAGAACTGTCTAATATTTTTAAATTTCTAGTTCCTGCTCTGATATCTAGCATATAATAGCTGCTCAATAAATCATTATTAAGGGAATGAATAAAGCTAAGTTTTTATCCTGAATTAACTAGCTGACCCACAGACCGACTGGCTTATAGAATATGTAGTTGGTAATTCTTTTTCTTGGCCATGCTGAAGGCCATCTGCCTCTAAATCACCCTGGTTTGGTCCTTGGGTCCTTCAGATTCCCGCTTCCTCTGGATGGGCCATGCCTTGGCAAGAAGAGTCTTTATGGCAAAAGACTGTTTGTGATAGCTGTGCACTAGGGGTTATGGCAAGGGAGGAAGTTGTTTCCCTCATCCTGGTCTATCTCGGCAGCCCTCAGTAAAGACAGGAGTGGGGCCCCCTTCTTACTTTCCTTAGATGATGAATTATTTCCCCAGGGCCGGTAATAAAACTGGTTCTCAATTGAAAAGGGGAAGGAACTTCATCCCCCATATAACCATTATTTTTTCCACCACGTGAGGCAAAAGGAGATTTTCACAGCATGACTTTCCTCATAAGCATGGAGTCCAGTGTTGATTTTGCATTTTGCTCAGATTTGATCTAAGGAGAATAGAAGTTTCTCAATATTTGGCTCACAGATCCTTGGGTATTTTCAGCACTTTCAGGGAGTTGATACAGACAAAGCTGTTCCATAATTATCTTAGACACTGCCATTCTCACTTTTGCTTTTATGCTGCATGGGACTGCTGGGCCCAGCCTGAGGACCCACCAAATTGCACTAGCAGCTCTTTAGTGCCATGTGGTTTCATTTGACATCTTGATGAAACAGGGCAGGCTAATTATATGGAGTCTCCGCTTCTGAGAACAGCCTTCTTAATGCCCAGTGTGACAGAATGGGAGATGATGCACAGCACTCGTGTGTGTGAGTGAGATGCAGCTGAGCCCTGCTTTTCTGAGGGAGTCACACTGGTGCTTGAGGGAGCAAGTGATGGGTGTGCTGTGGTTGGTCAGGCATAGGTATGTGGCAGACATTTCTTCAAAAATGAATGAAGGGGGGCCGGGGATATAGCTCAGCGGCACAGTGCCTGCCTGGCAAGCGCAAGGTCATGAGTTCAATTCCCGGTACCCAAAAAAAAAAAAAAAAAAAATGAAGGGAGCCTGTCACTTTAGGAAGAATTAGAGTGAGAGTGTGGCTCAGTGGTGGAGCCCTTGCTTAGCATGTGCCACAAACCCCTGGGTTCAGTCCCCCAGCATTGCAAAAAAAGAAAAGAGAAGAGAAAAGGCATAACTCTGTGAACTAGTATTTTCCAAGTGACCAATGCAGATAAGTACCTCATGCATTGGGTACAAGATGAAGTTTAGTGTAACAGAATGTGGAAAATTTATTGGCATGGTCTGAGTCCACATTACAGCAAATCTTTAAGAACCTATAATTTGTAAAATTTTGAGATAGTGTCAAAGAAAAAAAATTCACAACTAATTGAAAAAGTTATTAAAATATTCATTTTTCCAACTGTCTGTGTGAGGCTGTTTTTCATATACTTCAACCAAAACAACGTATCAAAACAGTTTGAATACAGAAGCAGGCATGAGAATCTGGCTTATTAAGGCAGTTAATGATTTTGTCTTAGTTTCTTTGAAAAGATCAATGTTAGGTTGATAAGTAATAGATTTATTCTTATTGAGTAAATTAAACATCTTAAGAATTTTTCACTTTTCATTTTCAGGATAGTATCAGTAGATATAACCACACAGACAAATCTTGTTGGGGTCTGCAGTAACTCTTGAAGAGTGTAGCAATAAGACCCTGAGGCTGGAATGTTTGAGAACTGCCTGTGTAGAGTGCTGTGTGGGGCTCTTGGCTGTGCAGGATGGATCTGGTTAGTAATAGCTCTGCACATTCCCGAGACTGCAAGGACCCTGGGGAGGTTTATGCTCTGGGAAGCCACAGATCAACCTTAGTGTAGGAGTTAGTATATATGGCTTTAGGACTGTGTAGGAAGCCAGCTGCACCTTAGCCATCACTGCAGAAATCAGTGACCTTAAGCTCTGTGTGCTAAATTGAAATAAGATAGTTTAACAGGAACAAAAGATGCACATTGCTTCTCCTGATCTTCTTGCCTTTGCATGGTACCCCTTGGGGGCCAGTGCCATTCTGATGGCGAACTGGGGCTCGGGGTGCTCTTGAGCTCTCTCACCAGGTTCCACTTACCTCCTCTAGGATGTTCCCGTTGAGGCGCTCACCACAGTGAAGCCGTACTGCAATGAGATCCACGCCCAGGCTCAGCTGTGGCTCAAGAGAGATCCCAAGGCATCCTACGAAGCCTGGAAGAAGTGTCTTCCTATCAGAGGTGTCTGTCCCCTCCAAGATGTGGGGAACCATTCTCTGCCTTTGTCCTGACAGCCTCCCTTTTCCTGTCACACTCTTTTTTTTTTTTTTTTTTTGGACCGGGAAATCGAACTCAGGACCTTGCGCTTCCTGTCACTCTCTTGTACTTACCTATTCCTGAAACCTTTGGCTTACAGGGATAGATGGCAATGGGAAATCTCCCAGCAAATCAGAGCTCCACCATCTCTATTTGACCGAGAAGTACGTGTGGAGATGGAAACAGTTCCTGAGTCGTCGGGGGAAGAGGACCACCCCTCTGGATCTCAAACTGGGGCATAACAACTGGCTGCGGCAAGTGAGTGGTTATCTCCTGGGTCCCTAGGCTGCCATACCCTGACCTCAGATGCCAAGTAGCGTGTTTCTGCTCCTCACCATGTGTCTGCTCTGCATTCTCTTCTTTCTCTTTGGTATTCTTGCTTCCTTCCAAATAGTAAAGGTCCTTGTTTGTACCCATCAGCATAGTGGATTGGCCCAAACAGAACTTTCCTTTGCCCCTCTCATCAAGCTCCTTTCACTCTCTGTCCTTACGCCTTAAAGGACCTAAAACCTCAGCAACTCTGCTCCCCTTTCCTACTTTCACCTTGTTGCTATCCCCTCCTTGTCTTCCTAGGTAAGGCTTTAAAGGATTAAAATGATGGTATGTTAAATGAGAAATCCTTAGTTTACATTCAATGAAAGTATTCTTCTTACAGGTGTTCCCTAAAAGAATTACCAAAGTCTTTGCTAGGGAGAATGCTTGCTTGTCTGTCCCCATTCAGTTATCATAGTTGTGTTCTGCAAATCATGTGGAGAAGAACTCTCCATGAAGAGAGGCTCCTTAGTACCCACTTTGCTGGTCTGCAGCAGCTGGATCCTGTGTTAGCTGCTGATTTGGACCTTTAGCCCTTTCCCAGGACAATTTCCAGAGAACTTCTGGATAAGTTGCAGTTGGCTGCCCTGCTGGGTCTTGGTAAGACAGGGTCCTCTGAGCTGGGCCTTTCCTCTCCTCTCCTTGTCCTGCAGGTGCTCTTCACTCCAGCAACACAAGCTGCACGTCAGGCAGCCTGCACTATTGTGGAAGCTCTAGCCACGGTCCCCAGCCGCAAGCAGCAGGTCCTCGACCTCCTCACCAGGTACTTTCTGGAAGTGGGGTGGGGTTTCATCTAGAGCTTTTCCCTCCTTCCCAGGGGACTGCACAGATCAGGGTAATATTTATTGAGATCTTAAGGGCACATAAATTCTTAACATTCTTTATGTAATCCTCATGGTAATAAGCATCAAAATAAGATGCTTAGAGTCCAAGGCATCCATTCCTTAGGATGCTCTGAATTCTCCCCAGGTGTGGGAAGTTGGGGTTTCTCAGATGCCTTTCCTCCACTCTTAAAGGTAGGGGAAAGAGATATAGCAGAAGAAGGTATGGAAGAGGGACCTGTTGGGGCTCTTTGAACTGGTAGACCTCTCCAGTGGTGCCCTCTCTCTCCATGGCAGTTACCTGGATGAGCTGAGCATAGCTGGGGAGTGTGCTGCTGAGTACCTGGCTCTCTACCAAAAGCTCATCACTTCACCTCACTGGAAAGTCTACCTGGCAGCTCGGGGAGTCCTGCCCTATGTGGGGAACCTCATCACAAAGGTATCCCCCCATTCTTTTCATTGTATTTAATATGTACTTTGCAGAGTTCTTTTTTGCTGAGAAGAAATAGTAGTTCAAAATCTTATTTTTAAGACTGTAGTATCTATCATATGGCTCTAACAGTTTGTTGGGGGCATTTAGGCAATGCAACTGTCATTGGCTTCTTGGAAAGAAGTCCACAGGATTAAAATAAACAGATGTGACTGAATGTCTTTTGTTGGTGCTGCAAGCTCCTGGGATGGCAGTGGATGTGGCTGGGACCATTGGCAGTGCTGTCACACTGTATTTGTCATCCTGTTTAGGAAATAGCCCGTTTGCTGGCCCTGGAGGAGGCCACCCTGAGCACAGATCTGCAGCAGGGCTATGCCCTCAAGAGTCTCACAGGTAGAGAAAGCTACCAGCCCTTCTGTGAGGACATCCTGGGTGCATTTTAAGGAATGATTCACAGTTTCCGGGTGCTGGGTTGACTCTTCCTTTGTGTATTGACCATAGTGCAGATTTAAGCTCTGTGTTTTTCTCCTCATTGATGGGTTTGCACTTTAGAGCTCCTGCAGATCAGTGCAGATCAGCTTGATTTGTTGAGCATCTACTCTGTGCCATGTGCAGTGGTACCTGTGCAAAGGTCCTCATTTTAGAGTTGCTCATAATCTTTCGATGATACAGACTTTCCCTGCTTATATTCTCATCCAGAATGCTTGCAGCAACTTTTTCTTGTCCCCACAGGCCTTCTCTCCTCCTTTGTTGAGGTGGAATCCATCAAAAGACACTTTAAAAGTCGCTTGGTGGGTACTGTGCTGAATGGATACCTGTGCTTGCGGAAGTTGGTGGTGCAGAGGACCAAGCTGATTGATGAGACACAGGACATGCTGCTGGAGATGCTGGAGGACATGACCACAGGTAGCCTGGAGCCCACGCTTGCATACCCCTCCCAGGCTGGCTGGGTGCTGGAGTCTGATGCCCTCAAGTGCTACAGAGCCCAAGGGGGTGTTGAACAGCCCCACATATTCAAGGAGAGAAACCCACCTCTCAGGAGCACTGTTTCTTGGAGTTAAAAATTCTAGAGCTGGGCTCAGTCAGTTTGGACTTGTTATGTTGAACTATAGGGCAGCAAGGGGTCAAAGGTTCTCATAGTGGTGTCTTTCTTTAATCAGTCTGGAAAATTCTCAGCCTTTGGCTCTTTAATTGCCTCTCTTCCACTGTTTTCCTCTTTTCTTTATGAACTCCATTCCGACTCTTTCATTCGTATCTCTTCTCTTTCATAGCGTTCCTTTTGTGGTTTTACTTGTGCTACAGTTTGGATCATTTATTCACTTCATTCTTTTTTTTTTTTTTTTTTTTTTTTTTTTTGTGGGTACCAGGGGTCAACCTCAGGACCTCATGCGCCAGCAGGCACCTGTGCCGCTGAGCGATATCACCGGCCCTTTTTTCGTATGAGGGTTCCAGGAGTTGAACTCAGGACCTCACGCTTGCCAGGCAGGCGCTTATGCCGCTGAGCCATCTCACCGGCCCTCACTTCATTCTTGTTTTCTTCACTGTGTATAATCTATTTAATCTACCATTGAGTTCTTGTAGTTTTAGATTTTATAGTCTATTTTTTATTTATACTTCCCACCCTTTTTATAGTCTTTAAGCATATTAAGTATATTTATGTTTGATAATTCTTTTTTTTTTTTGTCTTTTTTTGTCTTTTTCGAGACAGGGTTTCACTATGCAGTTCAGGCTGGGCTTGAACTCACAGCCATCCTCCTGCCTCAGCCTGCCAAGTGCTGGGATTACAGGCATGCACCACCACACCTGGCCTATGTTTGATAATTCTAAAATTTGAAAGAAAAAAAAAAGTTCAGTATTGGGGATTGAACTCAGGACCTTCAGACTGGGCTACATCCCCAACTCTTTTTTATTTATTTGTTTGCTCATGTTTAAATTTTTGAGACAGGATCTTGTTAAGTCACCAGCTTGCTGAGGCTGGATTTGAATTTACAATCCTCTTGCTTCAACCTCCCAGAGTGCTGGGATTATAGGTATGTGCCACCACACTTGGCTAATTTATGGATCTGATTCTGCTGTTTGTTGTATAGGTTCTTGTATGGCACCTTAAGTCATGTTGTATTTTATGTTTTTTTTTTTTTGTTTGTTTGTTTTTTTTTAATGTGGGTACTGGGAGTCGAACTCATGACCTCACGCTTGCCAGGCAGGCACTTACGCCGCTGAGCTATCTCACCCGCCCATGTTTTATGATTTTTTAGTGCAGCCTCATTTCTGAGGTTTATTGTGGATATTCTTTAGAAACTGGTCAAAAATGGGTTTCTCCAGAGACGATTTATAACTGCTTCTGTATAGTATCCCAGGGCACTGCTGACCCAGAGCTGCCTTCAATGAAGTTCTGAGTGTCAGGTTTTTCAGACTTCATAAGTAGTGTGAGGTTTGAGCCATAAACCCCTGTAAGGGGATAGCTTGTGTTGTCCCTTTACTCGATGCCATATTTTAAGCAAAGACAAATTTGCTCTCAGTTATTTGGATGGGCATAAGGAAATGCTATTTCTGGTGACCCTTACACCAAGAGTATAGCTCTTTTTGGGTGCCAGGAGAGAGAGAGAGAGTGAGTGAGAGTGTGTGTGTGTGTGCATGCTATGGGAGGGTGGCTCCTGCTTGACTCCTTACCTTGGCAGATTCAGGGCTTTGTATCCAGCTCTCAGATCCTGGTAGGTCATGAAAACCCAAGCTCAAAGCAAAAACTACTTGAGTGTTTCGCTTATCTCCCTAAGATTTTGGTTTTTAATTCTTCACTAAGCAGTTTGCTATTTTTATTCAGCACTTTAAATTGTTAAGTAGGGGGAAGTAGGGAGGAGGTCAGGGAACCTCGTTTGCTGTATTGCCTAAGTGGAAGTCCTGGTGCCATTTTCATCATGCTGTGTCACCTGGTTGGTGCCCTTATCAGTGGCACCTTCTTAACTGCATGGGTGTGAAGGAAGCTTGGAAGAAGGGCTCCTTTCCCGCTGGAGGGAGGCTTTGTGGACCTATTCTGCTGGGGTCTGAGCACACGGCCTTTTTCCAGATGGCTCAGTACACCTTCTTAAAAGACCCAAACTCTCCCTCATCATGTGACTTGAAGTTTTCTCTTGGATTGTAGCGGGCAGTCTGCATCATCTTTTATTTTATTTATTTATTTATTTATTTATTTTGTGGGTACCAGGGGTCAAACTCAGGACCTCACGTGCCAGCAGGTGCCTGTGCCGCTGAGTGATATCACTGGCCCTTTTTTCGTATGTGGGTACCGGGAGTCGAACTCAGGACTTCGTGCTTGCCAGGCAGGCACTTGTGCCGCTGAGCCATCTCGCCGGCCCCATGCATCATGTTTTAGAAAGAAGCTTAAAACTATAACTTCTCTTTGATTCAACTAGACTATAATTAGGGTTTTTTTACCTTTTTTTTTTTTTTTTTTTTTTTTTTTTTTGAGAACCTGTTTTGGCAAGAGGATGCTACATTGAGTAAGGCATAGTCCTTCTCCTTAAGGAGCTTGTGTCTTTAGTCAGAGCCAGACACATATACAGCTAACCATGGTGCAGTGTGCTGATGTGGGGATGAAGAATCTGATAGAATGTGGTCTGAGTGGAAAGCCAAGTGGCATCCAGTTTCCAGGTGAACTATTGATACTGCCGTGGAAAACATTTAAAGATTTTCCAAACAGAGAGAATCTGTCAGTGATCACACCCCTGGAAGTTTATGGGAGTGAAGTTATTCCCTAGGTAACTTGACCACTTTGATTTTTGGCAGGTACAGAATCAGAAACCAAGGCCTTCATGGCTGTGTGCATTGAGACAGCCAAGCGCTACAATCTGGATGACTATCGGACTCCTGTCTTCATCTTTGAGAGGCTCTGCAGCATCATTTATCCCGTAAGCAGTGAGGTGCTCTTGTGGATTTGCCAGGAGCCCTCTTGAGGATTCCTGATAGTTATGGGCAATCTTACCAGCTGTAGATCTTTCAGTCAGCACTTCAGGAAGGTCCACCACTATGAAACAGAAGCAACCTCATAAGTTTCCTGTTCCTAATGAAGGGAAATCCAGTGATCTTCCTGGCTCTTACTTCCTAGATTCAAGGTCAAGATTAATCTTTCGTTTTAAAACAAAACTAGGTCTAACCTCACATTGCCATATCCTCTCATTGCTCATCAGCCCAGCACATTGCAAAAGAAGCAATTTTGAGCCAGAGTGTGAAGACATAGACATATTTGTGTCTCTCACTGCCCCCAGTCCCCATTTTGTGCATGTGTGCAGTGTGTCTTTTTGCCTCTAGCCTGAGCTATGTGGAAGCATAGTATGATCCAGAGAATCTCTTCTTGCTGTTGAAGAATGGAAAACACCCGTATCTTCAGTTACCAATGAGAGATCATTGGATTGGCTTCTCCCTGTGTTATGTCATAGAGAAAAGCCCTCCTCTCAACTTCAGGTCATTGACTGGGCGTGGTGGCGCACACCTGTAATCCCAGCACTCAGGAGGCTGAAGCAGGAGGATCACCATGAGTTCTAAGCCAGCCTGAACTATACACAGTGAGACACTGTCTCAAAAACCAAAAATTAAAACAAAATCAACTTCAGGTCATTAGTGACAGTCGTCTGGCCACAGATTAGGTAGCATTGCACAAGACAAGATATGTAGCTATTCCTTTGCTCATTTTGCTAGGCTTTCTCTCCTAGTCCACCCCAGAGATGCTTGAGAGTTAACTCTGCTTAGATTATGTTTGGCTATTTCAAAGGATCCCAGACCTTCCTGTCCTTTATATCTTTAATGTGTAAAGGCTTGATGCCTTTGACATGTTACCCTCAGAGTATCCATTCAACAAGGTAGCATGATGTCAATCTCTGCCTGCCATACCTTTTGATACATTCTTTTTGTCCTTTAGGAGGAGAATGAAGTCACTGAGTTCTTTGTGACCCTGGAGAAGGATCCCCAACAAGAAGACTTCTTACAGGGCAGGATGCCTGGGAACCCATATAGCAGCAATGAGCCAGGCATCGGGCCACTTATGAGGGATATAAAGAACAAGATTTGCCAAGACTGTGACCTGGTGGCTCTTCTAGAGGATGACAGTGGGATGGAGGTAATGAGCATAGGACTGTCTGCTGGGGAACATGGGCTGGGATCAAATCCAGAGGCTTCTCCTTAGTAGCTGATTAACTCTGGGTAGGTAGCTTGCTTCATAGCCTCCCTATCTATAAATTAGGGTTAATGATCTGCCTTCTTGCCTTACCTGGACTCTGCCCATTGCCTGGCATGGATTAAACAATTGGTTAATGGCTGTTTGTAGTGATAATAGGTTGTTATTATTGTTGCTTCTGGCAGAGATTTTCAGGTCCATAGAGCTCCCACAATCTTGGAATTTTAGCTCCTGCGCGGGTTTATGGCCCTGTGTTTGATACCTTCTGGTAGACAACCTCTGAAGTCTAGCGTTACCATGCACACTGTAAAAAACACATTGAGTGAATAAGAAAAACTGATTTTTCTGATGCAGAGTCTGAAATGGGCTCAAGGTGTGACGTCCTCAGCAGGGGTTTCAAAGCTAGAGTTCCTGGTTTGGTTAAAGGCATTTGTCCCTGAAAATGTGCACAAAATGCTGTATTGTGCACATGTGTGCATTTTTTTAATGACAGAGAGGTCTGTGAGTCACAAAAATTATGAACCACTGCATAAAATGCCCTTTGATCTTGAAACTTGCCTTACAATTATTTGGAATAACAGCCTCATGTACTTTTCGCTTCAGCTTCTAGTGAACAATAAAATCATTAGTTTGGACCTTCCCGTGGCTGAGGTTTACAAGAAGGTTTGGTGTACCACGAATGAGGTATGTGCTTGTTTCATTGCTTGGGGTGTGGATTTCCTTTTCCGTCTTACGCAGACTTGCACCAGGAGGAACCATTGTTCCTCACTTACCCAGCTGGGTCTGTGGCTATGTGGAGAACATCAGTCCTCTTGTTCACCTTTGGAGGCGTCTCATGAAGATCAAAGAGCTTCAAGAAAGCATGAGCATTTGCTATCTGTGCACAGCATAGGCTGGCCTGTACGAGTTCTCAAACCCCAAAGATCTGAGGCCAGGCAGTAGTTTCTGAGCATGTGCTATAATGGGAATGGTTGCTGTCTGCACCTTTTTCTAGCAGCATCTGCTGCCCGAGATGCATTCGCAGCTCCCGTAGGCATACTCACTTAGCAGAATGTTTTCCTCCTAGCTGTGGGAGTTGAGACACAGGCAGCTTAAACAAGAGAGAGGAGTTTCTTAGTGCCTTTCCTCTCTTCTTGTGACCTTCCCGTCTCCATTTCTCTCTATTCCCATTCCTTCCCTTCTCTTTTCTCCTTTGGGGGTCTTTAGTAAACAAATCAAATATGTAGCTTAATTACAGCAAACCAGTGTGCCAGTGAAGCATGGCGAACTTTTTGTACTTAGTCCCCAAATACTTCTGTGGAGTTTAAGACAATAAATTGGCAGTACACTGTTTGTAAATTTTGGCCTTTAATTTGTCCCACATATTTTGCCTCTTTTCTTTCTGTTTTCCCAGTGAGCTGGGAATCCTGTTCCCTGTTAGTCTGTTGCCAGTTGGATAGAAATAGCGCTGTTGGCAGAAGGTTGTACAGAAGACTGTCCTAGCCATTGAATCTTGCCACTGACATGTTGACATGTTAGCATCTAAATAGGTTTATGCAGGTTTGATCCTGGATGCACAGAAAAAATTAAGACCAATCATCTGTGGGCATCCTTATAAGTGGTGGTAGTGAACCAAAGAGTACAAGTGGGCATCTCCCCTTTGAGTTGCAAAGCAAGATAGAAATCGAGAGTCATTTGCTCCTTATGTTAGTGTGCTTAAACCACTGAGGGGTTCTGGCAAAGCCTAGAGTTTGCGATGGTTTTTTTGTTTTGGTTTTGGTACTAGGGATTGAACCAAGGACCTTCACACTGAGCTACAGCCCAACTCTATTTATTTATTTATTGTGTAGTGACAAGCTCTCACCAAGTTGCCAGATTTGGCTAGAACTTGGGATCCTCCTGCCTCAGCCTCCCAGAATGCTGGGATTACAACTACCTATAGTAGCTTTTTATCTGGGCTTTGAAATCCCTGTTCCTACTTCGCCTCCTTTTTCCCTGATATACAGCCTGTCTCTCTAGCCTGCATCTATTGTCTGTGGTCGTTCTCTCTCAGCACCTCCCACTGGGCTTCCCTTGTTTGGAGACCCTAGTGGAACTGGCATCTCTGATGGGCTCTGTCCTTCAAGGCTCCCCCTGGAGCCTCGCATGGGCTTGGAGGCTGGTGACTGGCATTGGGGTGGTGCCCACTCTCCACTTAATTCCCAGGGTGTGATGTTGAGCTTCTGCTTCTTGTCTTTGAACCAAGACTGACACCGTGCCGGTGTGCCTAGAGCAGTACCTGGCACTGAGGGGGCTCTCCCAGAGGCTTGTTTCTACCCATTCCCATCAGGCTGTGGGTAGTGTCTGTAAGGTATTTCAGATGATGCCCAGCCTGTAGCTGACCCTGAATATAATTAGCCTCCTTTTTCCTAAAGGAATTGTAGTACATTTGGAGTCTGGGAGATGTGTTTCAGGGCTCATAGAAAAACAGAGGCTTTTCATGTTGCTGAAGCGTGTAGTAAAGCCAAATGCTAAGTCCTTTGCATTTTTTCTGGGCCCATTTACAAGTACCTTTCTCCAACTTTTTCTGCTCAGGGAGAGCCCATGAGGATTGTTTATCGAATGCGGGGACTGCTGGGTGATGCCACTGAGGAGTTCATCGAGTCCCTGGACTCCACCACAGGTACAGTCCTTTCCACAGACAGCGCTGCGCGGCGGGCTTGGGCTGAGACCTGTGAGCAGGCACGTCCTGGGCCTTGAATATTCTCAGCGCGTGCTCTCGTGCTCTGTGTCAGGCTGCCTCTGCAACAGAGGAAGAGTACAGGCATCAGTGGCCCGGTGCAGCCACCTCTCAGGGTTGGAAACAAGCTTTTAGGGGAAAAGTGCAGTTAGCTACAAACTTGAGTTCAGATTTATTTTTAGCTTAGCTTCTTTATTTTCCATTGGTAGTAGTGGTTGCTTGTATGTTCCTGTTTGACTAAGTTATTTTAACTGACCTAAACATTAAGAACATCTCCTGCTGGGAATGAGATTGTGTAATTTAGTGTCCAACACTGACCCCTTTTATTGGCTTTTTTTTTTTTTAATGTGGTGCTCAAGATGGAACTCGGCCTCTCATATGCTAGGCAAATGCTTCTACCCCGAGCCACAACCCCATCACTTGGCTGTGTCTTTATCGGAGATAGGGAAAAGGGCCATCAGCTCTTAGCATAAAGAGCTGTCTGTTACATTCTGGGCACTCTGTTTCATTCCCATCTTCACCTCTCCCTCTGTTCCTCTTGGCTTCCCTTCTCCCCCAGATGAAGAAGAAGATGAAGAAGAAGTGTATAAGATGGCTGGTGTGATGGCCCAGTGTGGCGGCCTGGAATGCATGCTTAACAGACTGGCTGGGATCAAAGATTTCAAGCAGGGCCGTCACCTTCTAACAGTGAGTCGTGGAAGCAAGGCGGGATGCAGCTTCTCTGCCCTTGGTGAGGCCCCTCTGGCACCAAGCTGTGGCCATTGTGCCGTGTAACCGTAGAGGGCAGCGTGGTGCTGTGGACTGGTGCAGGCAGTTCAGGACCTGGCAGTTTCCTAAACCCTCTGCATCATAGCCCCCCTTCCCCTCCCCCTACCCACTCTCCCCAAAAGGCAGTATGTGGCAGTACCTCTTATCTGTGGAACTGATGTCTGTTTGCCTTTCACCAAACCATTGCACTTATGTCAGTCATTTTTTATGCTTGCTTTTTAGGTGGATTTTATAATGTAACTCACTTTTCATATTATAGGAATTATTGGGGAGGGGTTCATCCAACTGTCTCATTAGTCAGAATTATATGATTCCAGAGCCCCCACAAATATTTCAGTACTATTGCTACCAGGATACATGAGGATGGATATTATTGTGTCTGGTTCTGTACTCCCCAGATCATGGGCTTTAGGATCATTCTGTTTACCATTAGTTCAGAGCCTAAGTTACTGCTGGAATTTTCCCAAGACAGTGCACCATCACCTATCCCATTAGAAACTACTGTCCCTGCCATAGTTTAGGAGTGATGGAGATGTACCCAGCTCCTGGGGGTGACCTCTGGAAAACAGTGCTATTGAAAATGCCCACCTGCTGTGAGAACCCAGGTACCTTACCAGCCCCTTAAGGGTCGACCCCCTTAGACATTGTTTTCTGCTGGTCGCCACATCTTTCACTCACAGATGGTCTCATGGGTTTTGACTGGCTTCTCTTATCAGGTGCTGCTGAAATTGTTCAGTTACTGTGTGAAGGTGAAAATCAACCGGCAGCAGCTGGTCAAGCTGGAAATGAACACTTTGAATGTCATGCTGGGGACTCTGAACTTGGTAATGAGTGTGGGCTGCAGATGGTGAAGGGGGAGCCTCAGTAGTCCTGAGTGGGGCAGACATCTCAGTTCTGGACCCAAGTGAAATGGACTTATGGCCTCTTTAAGCCCTCCATCCGCCAGCTGACTGGCAGAGAGGCCTGTGTCCTTCGGCTGGGCCTCTCCTGCTGCCGTGGCACCCTATTTTTGTTGTCCCTTTCCTGGTTTAGATCAGAGATGAGAGGAAGGTGGTCCCTAAAACAGCCCAGATTCCACACCAATCAGAAAACAGTGCCTGTCTCTTTGCTTGGGGCAGCCAGGGGAGACCTGTAATCTCATGTTTTTACTGTCTTCAAAAAATCCATCTACTTGTCTCCCTCTCAGAACATGCACACAGGTGCCCACACAGATTCAGCGGGAATTAAGAACACAGGGCAGTAAATGCCTCAGAGGTTATATCCTCACGGGGGTTATATCCTCAGAGTGTCTGGGTCTCCTTGTCTTGCAGGCCCTGGTAGCTGAGCAAGAAAGCAAGGACAGTGGGGGTGCGGCTGTAGCTGAGCAGGTGCTTAGCATCATGGAGATCATTCTGGATGAGTCCAATGCTGAGCCCCTGAGTGAGGACAAGGTGAGTAGGACCCAGTTTCACCCCCTGCAGACACAGGAAACCTGCACTGTGTCCTTGCCACCAATAGGCTTGTTGGTATCTAGCTAAGCTCAACCCAAAACGACAGAATCTGCTCAAGTCATAGGAAGGGCAACACTGAACTCATGGTGACATCGTTGCGGTGGAGCTTGAAATCTTTGGATTTAGAGAACAAAACTGCTAAGGATGTTCTTTCACTCAGAAGCTGCCCATGGATTAAATCCAGGCATGTCCTGGCTGTTAGGAGCCTTTGTTCAATCCTTCATTTCACAGTTGAGAAAACTCCAAGCCCTGAGAAGTGAAGTGAGCTGTTCAGTGTCATATATAATTGGTCACTGGTGGAGTCAGACCTAGAACCCAGGTCTTCAGCCTCCAGTTCAGTTTCTCTCCACTTTCTGTACCTGTAACTTCCTTCATTCTTACTGTGGCTGGTGATTTGGCTGGCAGTATGACCAGGTGACTGTCCAGCAGTCTGCATTCTCTGGGTTAAGAGGGGATTGGATTGGTATATTTTTGACCCCCTGAGACTATTAAGAGAGCCATCACTGAAATTTAGAAACTACTTTATGAAGTGAAATGCATCCTGTTTATTATTGCCCGGGAGGTGTTGAGAACAGTTCTGATGGGAATGGATGATCTTTAGGGGTCAGCTCTTGGCTACAGCCTCTTGACTTCCTCCCCCTTCTCTGTTGCAGGGCAACCTGCTCCTCACAGGTGACAAGGATCAGCTTGTGATGCTCTTGGACCAGATCAATAGCACCTTCGTCCGCTCCAACCCCAGTGTGCTTCAGGGTCTGCTTCGCATCATCCCGTACCTCTCCTTTGGAGAGGTAGAGAAAATGCAGATCCTGGTGGAGCGGTTCAAACCATACTGCAACTTTGATAAGTATGTGGTGGGGTTTCCTATGGCTAAGTGAGAGTCCCCACAGAAACCCTGAACTAGGCCTGTGAGACTGTGGAAGAATCTGCCTAACTCCTGGAGTCTTGTGTCCCTGTTCTGGCTTTCAGAGGCTCCACTGGTGCCGGAGGCAGTAATTGAAATACACTGTGTTAAGTAGCAGCTGGCCAGGCAGAGGAGGTGAAGTGGCTGGTGGGATGGGGATGGCATAACAAGGTGGAGGAAGCTGCATATCCAAAAGCCTGAAACTGTAGAAGAGCAGTGTGAGTGTAGACACAGGGCGAAAGGGAGAGCGGCAGGAGCCAGGTCGCAGAGTCTTTTATGTCATGATAGGAGTTTAGACTAAACCCAATAGATAATAGACAGTTGTTAATTAAGAGAATGTTGTGATGGGTTTTTGTTCCTCCTTTACACCTTCAGATTCTTGATTCTTACTCTCTCCTAGGTATGATGAAGATCACAGTGGTGATGACAAAGTCTTCCTGGACTGCTTCTGCAAAATAGCAGCTGGAATCAAGAACAACAGCAACGGGCATCAGCTGAAGGATCTGATCCTCCAGAAGGGAATCACCCAGAATGCGCTTGACTACATGAAGAAGCACATCCCCAGTGCCAAGAAGTGAGAAGCCCTTCCTCAGGGCTGGGTGCTCCCCTCCCCTCCTTTTGCCTGCTCCATCCTCCTTCTGGACGCTGTCAGTATGGCTGCTTACCTACTGAAGAGTCCTTTCAGCTGTGGGGAAAAGGATGGCAGATTTTTGGTATCTGTTCAAAGTACTCATTGCTATCTGGCTTCTCAGCTGAGCTGGATTGTTCTTCGTGATTCTTTATGGCGTTCTTGGAGGGCCATGTTTAAAACCATGGGTAGTTTCAGCAAGCCAGAATCACTGACTGGCTTCTAGGTCCTTTGCTTCCCTGGCCTCCTAATATGCCTGCCTTCCTCTGTTTTGCAGTTTGGATGCTGACATCTGGAAAAAGTTTCTGTCTCGCCCAGCCCTGCCATTTATCTTACGGCTTCTTTGGGGTCTGGCCATCCAGCACCCAGCCACTCAGGTGAGCATGCATGCGTTTGGAACCTATTCTGTAGACAGGACATGTAATCAGAGGGAGCTGCATAGTCCCTTCTACCTAGCAGGGACTGAACAGATAGAAGCACCTGATTCACCTTGAGGTTAACTCACTCTACGGCGTGATATATGAGTAGAAGGGACTCTCAGACTCTCAGGGGTCATCTAGTTCTTCTCCGTGTTTGGGTTCAGAGAGGAGTAAATTACATTTGTAATTTCATCCACTCAGTCTTAAGCAGGGCTTCATTGTCTCATGGGTCTTCCATGCAGCAGTTGAACTGTGAGGGTGTGGTGGACCAGACTCTAAAACAGTTTGAGTTTCTGGCTAGTCACTGGACATTTATTGTACCATTGCCACTGTTTTCTGTTTTGCCTCAGATAGCTGAAAACTTCTCTGTTCTGCCTCAGATAGCTAAGGGGAGCACACCACCCCTTCCATTCTCCAGCTCAGTCCCGATCTCTCCCTGCTGGGCTCAGGTATCTCCTAACCCTCACAGATCCTAACTGGCCAGGCAGGTGACCAGGGCTAGATTCTTTTTTCATACGTATTTCATGTAATTATAGATTCATATTCAGTTGTTGGTAATATAGAGAAATCGTATGTGCTTTTGACCCAGTCTCCTCCATTGGTGACAGCTCACCAAACCATGGCATATACCATAACCAGTAAGGTACAGAATAATTTTGTCAACACAAGGATCCCTCTTGTTGCCCTTTTGCAGCCAAATCCACATGCCCCATTTTCCTGCCGTGAACCCCTGGCAACCACTGATCTGGTCTCCATTGTTAGAATTTTGTCATTTCAAAAATGTTACATAAGTGGAATTAAATAGCATGTAACCTTCTGGGATTGGCTTTTGTCACTCAGCATAGTTTTCTGGAGATTCATCCAGGTCATTCCACGTAGCCATAATGTGTTCCTTTTTATCACTTAGTGGTGTCCTGTGGTGTAGGGATAAATTTCAGTCTGTTTAAGCACCTGCCCACAAAAGGACACCTGGGTTGCTTCCAGTTTGGGAATATTACTTAATAAAGATGCTATGAACATTCAGATGCAGGTTTTTGAGTAAATGTAAGTTTTTATTTTCTGGGGCAAATGCCCAAGAGTGACATTGCTCAGTTGTATAATAATTGCATGTTTCGATTTATAAGAAACGGCCAAATTGTGTCCTGGAGTGGCTGCACTGTTTTACGTTCCCACTAACAATGTTTGAGTGACCCAGTTTCTCTGCATCTTCGCCAGTATTTGGGGGCTGTTTTTAATTTTAATTTTGTCCCAGAAGATGTACAGTGACATCTCACTGTGTTTTTATCTTGTATTTCCCTAGAGGTTAACGACGTTGGCCATCTTGTCATGTGTCTCATCTGTGTCTGCTGCACTGAAATGTCTGTTCATGTCTTTTGCCCATTTTCTATGTGGATTGTTTAATTGTTTTCAGTGTTGAAGTTTGAGTCCTTAGAGCTGGATTTTTTTTCTGTGTAACGTTCTTTTTTTTTTTTGTGGGTACTGGGGTTTGACCTCAGGACCTTGCGCGCCAGCAAGTGCCGTGCCGCTGAGCGATATCACCGGCCCTCTTTTCTTATGTGGGTACCAGGAGTCGAACTCAGGACCTCGCGCTTGCCAGGCAGGCGCTTACGCCGCTGAGCCATCTCACCAGCCCTCTGTGTAATGTTCTACATGGAATGTAGGTCTGCCTTTTCATTTGGTAATCTGTTCTGATTACTTGCTGCAAAAATGTGGTAATGATGATAGTAAAGATTCTTCCAGCTGGGCTTGGTGGCACTTGGGAGGCTGAGGCAGGAGGATTACTGTGAGTTCAAGGCCAGCCTGAACTACATAGCGAGACCCTGTCTCCAAAAAAAAAAAAAAAATTCTTCCAGCTGTCTTATTCAAGTCTGTTGTTCTAAACGTCTGTTCAATTCAATAGATAGTCATAATTAGTATATCTTAGTAGAGATAATTTTTCTTAGTAAGAGTTTTCAAATATATTGTTTTCCATATCCTTGTAACAGCCTTGTTTTGCATAGGAATAAATTAAGGAGCAGAGCTGTGCTTTGGTCAAAGGCAACACAGACACTTAGAACTCAAGTCAGCTGACTTATAGGTTCACTCTTGGTTATAAGTAGAATCACTTTCTCTGGAATAAGGTGTTATCTGATGACATATGTGGCACTCACACTTTGGCCATTCACTCTTATTCCATCATATCCGTGGAGCGCCTTTGCATTTGGTACTGGGCTGGGCTGAGATGATGTGAACGTGGAAGCTCACTGTCCACAGAAAGATGGAGCCAACACGGAGTAATGACTGAGCAGTGAGATAGATGCAGCATGGAAAGGGACAAACAGGATTTGATTTCTAAGGGGAGAGTTTGACACCTGTAAAGGCTCAGAGAAGAGAAGTTGAAGCCATCCAAGAATTAGAAGTAGCTGTGGATGGGAGGCAAGGTGTGGCCCAAGCTTACAATGGGTCCGGAGTGTAACCACCATGGAGAGAGGTGCGGGTTTTCTCACATCGCAGTCCAGAGGAGAGACTAGAGAGAGTTGAGACTAGAGGAGGAAGAAGAGCAGGCTTTTATCATGATCAAGGTACATGACATGGCAGCTTGGGCTGGTCGGTGAACAGAATCAACAGAGATCTGGGAGGTAAAATAAACGGTTTGGGGATTGCACACAAAAGAGCGAAGACACTGGATGAATCAAGAAGGCTGTTTGTCTCTGGTTTGGGCGATGAGAGAAATGGCAGTGCCACTGAAGGAAGTGGAGGATGGAAGTTTACAGGAGGAGAGTTTGCATGTGCTGTGGATGTGATGTCTGTCTACCTAACTGGAACGTGAGCTTAGAGCAGAGTTTTTGTTTCTTCAGCACCTAAAACTGCTTCGCATGTGTGTGTCCCATGCAGTGAACACCCAGGGTGTTTTGGGGGCTTGTGGAAAAGTAGCATAGCATTAGAAATACAGGCTCAGCATTTGGGAGCATGAGACATGAGTTAACATGTAATTTTGCTGAGGTACAAATTTGAAGTGTACCTGCAGTGAGAATAGATTTACGAGCTAATAAATGATCTGAGTTGACTGCTGAGCTTTCACATTGCAAGTTGGCTTTGTTGTTTTCAGTTTATCGTCAAATATACAGTAATTACCATCAATTTTCTTGTGGCAGTGGTGTGGGGATTTCATTGACGTGGGGATGCTGCCCAGTGAGCTCAGCTCTTCCAGACCACACTTGCCTTCAGTGTTCTTACTTCCCCACTCCTCCCGATAGCAAAGGGCCTTAGTGTGGTGGCTTCCAACCTTCTTGAGCACAGGCTTTGATAGTCTGTGTTTAAAAGTATTTTCTTGGGGCTGGAGGTATAGCTCAGCAGTACAGCACCTGCCTGACAAGCATGAGGTCCTGAGTTCGATTCCTGGTACCCACACACACAAAAAAGTGTTTTCTTATCTCCATCCCAACATGTAGTAGTTGTGCCTCTGGTATCCCTAGGTTGAGAAAACTCCCCCCGTTTTGGTGGCCCAAAGGGTCCCAGACGAAGAGTTAGGACAGTCCCTTGTGAGCATCAGGGCCTGCTCTGCCTGGGGAGTGCACCACCCAGGCTCATCAGGTGCTGCTGCTCTTACGGGGTGAGGCTGTCTTCTGCTGGTCCCTTCACTGGGCTGACTCCTTTGCATGTTATCTAATTTTTAATCTTTACAGCAACCCTGGTTTTATCCCCAGTTTTGTACATGAGAATGCTGAAGCTAATGAGTGTAGTAACTAGTTAAAGGTCAGTGACAGAGCCACACCTTCCATTTGTCTGTATCTCTTGAAGTGTAGAATCAAAGGATCTGAGGGCAGCTTGGCAGATGGTATAAGACTTCACATTACTTGATTTTACAAACCTTTAAGCTCCCTAGAAGGCTTATCTACATAATTGTACGCACGAATCTCCCTGGTCTCTGTTGGCAGGTTCTGATTGGAACTGACTCCATCACAAACCTACATAAACTGGAGCAGGTGTCCAGTGACGAGGGCATTGGAACCCTGGCAGAGAACCTCCTAGAGGCACTGCGGGAACATCCTGATGTAAATAAGAAAATTGATGCAGCCCGCAGAGAGACACGGGCTGAGAAGAAGCGCATGGCCATGGCAATGAGGCAGAAGGCTCTGGGGACTCTGGGCATGACGGTAAAGCCACTTCCCTGGGTACATTCTGTGAGGAGATGGCCATGGGGCAGCCTTCTGTGCTTCAGACAAGAGAAAGAGGCAGGAACTAGAGGTGCTGGGCACCCTCAGAGATGTGATGGCCATTGTTCTGCTAGACCGATGGGACTCCGGATTAAGTGACATAGCAAGTTTATAAAAATGGTAAAAATGGAGACAGTAACCATCATGTATGGGGGATTTGCTGTGTGCTGAGTACTGTGCTGGAGCACCTTACTCTTCATTTTCCAGATGAGGAAACTGAGACCGAGGAGTAAAATAAATAGGCCAAGGTACACAGCTAGGACTGTAAGTGGTCGACAGGATTGTGAACAGGGTCTGTTTGGCACAAAGGGCTCTGTGCTGCTTGTCCTGCCTTAGAGGAAGCACTAGCCCTGCTAGAGGCTTGTCAGCAGTCTGACACTCACACGGGGACAGCACATGAATCAGAACGTAGCAGCCCTTCATGGCTGAGACCTGACATTGCTGGTACAAAGAAAGGGGTTTTTTTGGTTGCACGTAGTAATGTGCCAGTTTCCCACTGGGTGGTTACCTCCGCTTCAGTGGTTCCCGTTAGAAGGGGAGAATGGCAGGAGAGTCCAGGTCTTTCCCATCTCCATAGGACAACTGAAGGGCTTTCTTCTCTGTATGGCAGTCCTTAGTGTGTATTCCTGAGTGTTCCCAAGTCAGGGTGGGAGTGGGTATGGGAATCCCCCTTCTGACACACTGCCTGGCTTCTCCCACAGACAAACGAAAAGGGCCAGGTGGTAACGAAGACAGCACTCCTGAAGCAGATGGAAGAGCTGATAGAGGAGCCGGGCCTCACGTGCTGCATCTGCAGGGAAGGGTACAAGTTTCAGGTACCTGTGCTGGGCACCAGTTGGTCCCAGGGTGTGGCTTTGATGGCATGGTTTGGCCGTTTGTAGGAGCACCTCTCTCCTGCAGGCCATTTGTTCTTAGATAGGCTAGAGTCAAGGCTTGTGTCTTAAGAGACTGACAACAAAACCAGATGCCGCCTTTATAGGCAGGAAGGCAGACTCACGAGCACCATCATCATCATAGACAGGCACCGCCCACTGGATTCCTTCCGTACGCTAGGCCTCATGCTCAGAGCTTTATGGAAACTGAGTGACGTATAAAGAAGAGGTTTACGGAAACTGGGTAGTTGTATCTAAACCTGTAAGAACCCTAGTTTATGGTTAAGAAAACGAAGGACACATGACAAAGCCAGATTTCCAGGCAACGCTATCCTGACTCCAGACCTGGGTGTTCAAAACACCATTCTGCTTCCGTTCTGGATGACTGGGAAGATCAGAACCCCACTTCGTACGCACATCCAAGCTAGATTGCCCTGCAAGTAGAAGAGTGGCAAGTGACCTGCTTGTTCCACTAAAGGCCTAGGATATGGCCTCTTCCTGTCCAGCTTGAATTCACTTCTCACACCCAGGCTGTGGAAGGGCAAGTGCCCTTGTAGGTCCTGCTCTAATGCAGCCTCCTCACACCTGCCTGACAGCTTTAAAGGAGCAAGTGACTTTTTGAGAAGGCACTGTGTTCTCCATTTCCAGATGGATGAAGTGCAGTGAGAGGGAGAGTGGCTTGGGCTCGTGTCTCTGCCTCTGTCTGCACAGCCTCTCCTGTTGGCTGCTCCCACATCGCTTTCACTGGGCTGTGCTCAAGTGCCAACTATCACCTACTGCTTGGTCCGTTTTCTCTTGTTATAGTAAAATGCCCGAGACTGAGTAATTTATAAAGAAGAGGTTTATTTAGCTCACAGTTCTGGAAGTCCAAGAGCATGCTGCTGAAATCATCTAGGTTTCTGGTAAGGACCTCATGGCTGAAGGGCAAACAGGTGCATGAGGAGAGGCAGGTCTGCAAGATATACCCAGGAGAGGCACTAGGCTCACTTTACACACTCCTCTTGAGAGAACTGTTAACCCCTCCATGAGGGTGAAGCCCCCTTGACCTAATTACCTCTTAAAGGTCCCAGCACCTTTCAACACTGCCCTGAAGAATGCAGCGTCAACATGAGTTTTGGTGGGAACCATGCATGGTCAAGCCAGGGTACCCAGTCTCCCAAGCGCTTCCCTCCTTAAAGCCACCTGAATCCCAGGCATCACCTAGGAAAGGCCTCCCTGCTCCGCTTCATCTCCTTCATAGCCTGAGGTGGAATTTCTCCACATCGCTCCTCCTTTTTATGTTATTTTTGCAGCCCACGAAGGTGCTAGGCATTTACACCTTCACTAAGCGGGTAGCCTTGGAGGAGATGGAGAATAAGCCCCGGAAACAGCAGGGCTACAGCACCGTGTCACACTTCAACATCGTGCACTATGACTGTCACCTGGCTGCTGTCAGGTAGGTACTGGCTCTTGCAGAGTGGCATCTTCAGTGGCACCCAGCGCCTTCCCTCCTCATGTGCTTCAGGTCTGTGTTACTGTGAGCAGTGGGCCTTGCCCAAGGTCTAGACTGGCACAGGGACTGCCGACCATGAGGTTTTAAATCTGCTCCTTAGTCTTGGAGCTGGGGCAGGGTATTCTACCCTTAAGCATATAGGCCCATGAGCTATTCTTGTCACATTAGGAAAATATATTTGGCTCGGGCCCAAGGCTGGTGAGAGCAGTCTTGCCTACCTGAATTAGTGAAGGCAGCATTTACTCTATGGAGGTTACAAATAGCTGATTCTCTCCACGGGGTCAGGAGTGTGTCCTAATGTACTTGCTTAGTATTCACGCAGGTGCCTGGTTACCAGATTAATTTCACCAGTCACTTGACTCTGCTGTCCTTCCCATCCAGGTTGGCTCGAGGCCGGGAAGAGTGGGAAAGTGCCGCCCTGCAGAACGCCAACACTAAGTGCAATGGGCTCCTTCCAGTCTGGGGGCCCCATGTCCCTGAATCAGCTTTTGCCACTTGCTTGGCAAGGTGAGTGTTGAGCATTTCCCATGGCAGAAGGCAGGGGATTCCTGCAGATAGGGGCAAGACCAGCTATGGACCCAGCCCCTGGGAGCAGCGTTTCTTGTCCCCTTCATTAGGCATCCATGCCTCTGTGCTTCTGACAGGTAGTTGTCCACAGCCGTTGGGGAAGGGGCTTAGGAGTGGTTACTGAAATGGTGGCCTGCTGAGGCCCCTCCACAGAGTACTCGCAGTTTGTGAGGCACTGTGTATAAGTTTTCCTTGGCTGTGTTCTCTCCTACTTTATTTTATGACATTCAATGTGGAACCCCTGACATGGTCCTTAAGGCCAGAATTTCCCAGAGTTCACTTTTATGGTATATGGCTCTAATGTTTAAATAATGAAAGCTTAGTGGTTGGACTCCTTTCAAGGTCCTTGTGTTCCTCCAAAACCAGATTGGGCCAGGTGAAGCTTCTCCAAGGTCCTTATGTCTAGGTAGGGCCTTATGGAGTGGTTTCCTTTCCCCAAGTCCTGTTTTAAGGCTCATGGATGAAAGGGTTACTACCAGGCACCTGGTAGTAATAATGACGAAAGTAACAGTGAGCAGTGTGTTTCATATTTAAATGTTTACCATGTGTTACAATTCTATACATCTTACAGTTGAAGGAACTGGGGACACAGAGAGATTAAGCAGTTTACTTGGGCTCACCCAGTTAATAAAAGGCAGGGCCCGGGAAGACAGGAATGTAGTTTGACTTAAAAAAAAAAATGTACTTGGAAGTCGAAAAGATCATTCTTATGGATAGATCACCTCATCAGTGAGAATGGATAAATACCACATGCCTGTAATCCTAGCTCTCCAGGAGGGTGAGATACAGGAGGATTGCAAGCTTAAGCCCAGCCTGGCAACTTAGTGAGACCCTGTCTCACAGAACTGGAAAAAAAAGAAAAAGAAAAAAGAAACGGGTTCCTGTAGGTGGCAGCTTCTCACCTAGACTGGGAGAGCTTCACATTCAGCCACAGTAGAATTGAAAATGTCTCGTGGTTTTGCATGCCTGCTGGCTCAGTCTGCATTCTCTCATCTTCTGTTAACCTTTGCAGCCCATCAGGTCAGGTGCAGAGGGGATCCCACCCTCTGTCCTGGGCTTCCCCAGCTTCAGCATTTGTTCTGCTTCTCCCTAGGCACAACACTTACCTCCAGGAATGTACAGGCCAGCGGGAGCCCACGTACCAGCTCAACATCCACGACATCAAACTGCTATTCCTGCGCTTCGCCATGGAGCAGTCTTTCAGTGCAGACACTGGCGGGGGTGGCCGGGAGAGCAACATCCACCTGATCCCGTACATCATTCACACAGTGCTTTACGTCCTGAACACGTCAGTATCCCGTAGCCCAGTATCCTATACCCTGACTGACCTGCCCCCTTATCTCTCTACCCAGCAAGATCCCACAGCTTTTGCATCACTTCCCTGGTTACCTTAGGCAGCCTTTATTGAGATAGGGATGTTCATCTGCAGCTTTTTGGGGTTGCACAGAATAAAGCAGTGAGGGTGACATTCTTTCCAGAGTTGTCCCGTTTCCCACTATGAGCAGCTAGGGGCTGCATCCTTGGACTGGCTTTCAGCCCAGAGGAGAGCAGGAAATGGGAGAAGCTGCTTCTGCCACTTTCAAGACTCCTCTTGAATAGGGTCATAGGGTGGAGCACAGCACATCATCAGTCAGGGGCACACGAGCTATCACAGGTGCAGCCTTCCTGTCAAGGTGCTGCGGCACAACTGGGGCCCTGCTTCATGAATGGGAGACTGGGCTTGTTATCCCTGTGTTCTCTCCAGTGAGTAACGCTTCTGGCAAGTGTAAGGGGAAGAAGTGTTGAAGATTATCTGGGAAAGTCAACCAAGAAGGAAGGCAGCCAGGAAGCAAGTAGATGTGTTATCTGTGTGCATGTTATGGAATAGTTAGGTGTCACCTAAAGTGTGATTTTAAAGAAGTGCTCAGAGGGTGTGGAAAACATTCTTCCACTGCAGTCCAGATTTCAAAGCAAATTAAGAGGTTTACTGTGCCGTAGCTTTTGGATTTTATTTGAACGGGTGCTGCTTGTGGGACCTGTTGTAGCAGAGCCCTCCAGCTCTGGCAGGCAGAGAACTGGCAGCCAGTGGAAAGGTTGTGCAGAGTCCACTGCAACAGCAGGACTGTCAGCTCTTGTCCTTTCTGGTCTTCTTTCATCAACAATGTTGTTTTCTCCTTCCTCCTTGTCCTTGTGAAATAAAAGGCTAAGACTGCAGGCAGCATTGTTAAAGACATAGGGCAGGGCACTGTCAGCACACATTACATCATTGGCAAACTACTTGGGCTGTCAAGAGACACCTGGCCTGGCTGATGGCACAGAGCTTCCCACTGTCCAGGACCCACGACAGGGCTGGTAATGCTGATTGTCAGTGTTCTTGGGGCCCTGGCTGTCCACAGCTTTTGTACAGACATGTCTTTTGGCAGCCACGTGGTGAAGTGGGCTGCTCTTTTCTCCAGGCAGAGAAGCAGCTGCAGTGAGGAAAACACTTGCCACGATTTACCCAGCTGGGATAGAGCTGGTGACTTGTGCTGTCAGTGTCCCTACATGCCAGACGTCTGGAACTCATGCTCATGCCCTGAGTTGGAGGGGAGTTGGCTCTGTTTGTCGCCTTGGGCAGCAGAGGTGGCCCTGGAAGCTTCTGCTTCTCAGCTGCACAATTTCTCTCACTAGCCATTTGATGTTGGTGTGACCTTGGTTGCAGGGCAGCTGGGCACTTTTGGTGGAATATTTATGTACAAAGGCAGGTTTTCCACACCATGGCCACATGGAGCCAGAGTGGAGTCTAAGCAGGTCAGAAGCCTGGCCAGAAGCCTCAGATTCCTCGGGCTGGCAGGTTCAGTCAAGTCTATCCATCCTTCCCAGCCATGCCCATTCTGCAGGGAGCAAAAGGAAGCCGGGTGTCCTCACACCCTCCCCTCCTACACCCACACGGCAGCGGCAGTGCCATCCGCATACCTGGGAACCGGGATTCTGGCAGCTGCTTGTCTTGTGTTTGTCTCCCTCCACACGCACACTGAGTTAGGATAGGGCATCAAGAATTCATGGTATGAGAGCACCAGCCAGATTATAAGGAGAGTGTGGCCAGAAACACCAAATCAGGAAGGCCTTGAGGGATCTCTTAGAGCTGGATCCATGACCACTAGTCAGAACTTTGTCATAGGGAGGGAGGTGGAGGCAGAGATGGGCAGGCTCGGGAGCCAGACCACCATGGTTCTCAGCCCAGTTCTTTCCCCAGTGCGTGACTTTGGCTACAGTACTTAGCTCTTCTGTACTGTAGTTTTCTTCTCTGTAAAATTGGGACAGTGGTAGTACTTGTCTCGCAGGGTTTTATGAGGATTAAATGAGATAATCCACATGTAGCATGAGAACAGTGCCTGGCATTCGAGTTTGCCATGATCATCATCATTGCAGTTTAGGCAGGAGCAAGAGTGAGCAGTGGTGCTTACCTGGGAGAAACTGTTCCGGTGAAGGAGAGAAGATACTGGCATGGGAATACAAGAGCTAGGTCACATTTAGTGCTGACCATTTAAATATGATAAGTCTGCATGGAGGAAGGGAGAGGTCAGGCTAAAGACTCAAGTGAGAGAATCTAGATTCACATTTTGGGTCCATTGCTTACTGGCTTGGTGACTTTGGGCAAGTCACTTCACTTCTGGATTTCCAGAGTACTTGACACAAGTCCGTGTTAGAGTGTTGGAGAATGTGCCTGACAGCAGGGTGCTCAAGAGCCAGAGGTATTGAGGATTGGGTTGAGCTGAAGGGCCTGGGAGCTGAAGCCTTGGGTTGCTGGGAGGAATGGTTCAGCCATGCCAGTATTCGACCAACTGTGCAAGAACATGGCACATTGAGCCAGTCCCTCCTCCTGTGTGGCACCCTACTTCTTTCCTGCTTCTCTCATGCCCCTTTTCTTCTAGGACCCGAGCAACGTCCAGAGAAGAAAAGAACCTCCAAGGCTTCCTAGAGCAGCCCAAGGAGAAGTGGGTGGAGAGTGCCTTTGACGTGGATGGACCCTACTACTTCACAGTCCTGGCCCTGCACGTCCTGCCCCCTGAGCAGTGGAGGGCCGCACGCGTGGAGATCCTGCGGAGGCTACTGATAACCTCACAGGCCCGTGCAGTGGCTCCAGGGGGAGCCACCAGGTCAGTGTCTGCTTCAGGAAGTTGCTGCCTAGAATATATCCTCATGGTGTGTTTCAGATGTCTTGTCCATGTGTGCTAGGTGGAGGCATGCTCATTTGACTGTGCAATTGACAGTGACACTTAGTCTGTCACACCAAGTCCAGGCTGATGGCTGATGGTTGCCTCATCCCCTCTAGGTTCTGTGTTCAGCCACTGGAAAGATGGAACCATGTTTACCTGCTGTAGAAAATTCAGGGAAGGCAGCCAGGCAGTGGGTGATAAGGCTAATGAGAGTAGGGCTGTAGGAGGCTAAGCTGGATATAATAGGTTT
This sequence comes from Erethizon dorsatum, assembly GCA_028451465.1. Lineage (NCBI taxonomy): Eukaryota > Metazoa > Chordata > Mammalia > Rodentia > Erethizontidae > Erethizon > Erethizon dorsatum. The sequence goes on from CM051827.1 coordinate 121,496,760, forward strand.
GCTGACCTGCTGGTTTTGGCATTAACTAGGGAAGTTTCAGCATGGCTGTGGCTGGGGATTGTCTTTCCTAATAATTAAAAGCTCATCCTCTCCTTGGTATGTTCCTGTCCTGTCTGTGCCATGTTCTGTGAGCCCTTCTTCCAAACTTACTCTCCTGTTCACATGGACACCTCCCAAAGAAGGAACCACATTTCAAGAGGGAAGTCATCCTTATTTTCATGATCTTGTGCTGCAGTTTGGGTCAGATGGTGGGTGTCTTGAGAGAAGCAACTGCAAACAAGTACCGCTATCACTGTCGGCTCTATGCTTTGCATAGAGGGGACTCTGGCACTGCTCAGGCTGCTGATGTTGGCCCTGAACAGTCTCTGCTTGCCTGGGGAGCCACCCATAGGTTTTGGTTTGGGAGCTGGCTTCTGCCACTTGAGTGAAACATACCATTGCTTCATTTCTGGAAGACCTGTCCCTGCAGTTCTGCTCGAGACCTCTGGATCTTTTAGCTTAGGATTAGAGGAATCATTTTCACATGTGTAGGCCAACAAGGAAGAAAGGGGGTAGACTTTCAAAAAGGTCCATGGTAATGTCAAACCAAGTGGAGGAGTGTGAATCGGCACACCTGGGTCTCCAGCTCCATCAGCTCCAAGCTTTTGCCCAGTTGTAGGCAGCACTTCATGCCCCTAGAGGGACCATGTTGGAACTGTCCTATTGAATCTGGCCAATACCAGCCTACTTGGGTACAGTGGGAGGGAGCAAGTCTTGTGAGATTCCTGTATAACCATGCCCCAATTCCGAGTGTGACACTTTCCAATGTTTCCCAAGAGCCAGAGCATCAGGTTAACCAGCTGCTCAATGTTAAGAGTTAGATCTTGAGACTACAAAGTTGTTAATAAGTCAGACTTGACCTGCATCCACGGCAAATAGAATGGCCATTTATCGAGCCCAGGCATGGAGCATCTCCATAGCAGGTGTGAAATCTGGTTCTGCCTTCAACTGGGAGTCTAGAATTCATTCCTGTCTCAGGCAATTCAGGAAAGTTGATTTGGTCACAGCTTAATGAGGAAATCCAGGGTACTCTGCATTTATGCATTGCCATTTTCTCTGTGGTAGTTTAGTCACCTTTATTAATTAGCCTTAAAAATAATTAAGTTGGGCTGGGTCCTCCATGATTCCTGCTTACCAAAGCAGGACAGCCCCATGCCACCCATGAAACTGTCTAGCAGAGGCGCTGAGGGCTTGCCTAGGGTTTGGACACCCTTGGAGGAGAGACCAGGGGGAAGGGCACGTAGACAGTGTCATCCTGGTGGGGCAGTGTCACTGGCAACAGGCTTTGTCCTAAGTCCTGTACATCTTGGGGGATGGGGTGGAGTGGCCAGTAGCAGATATGTAAAAATGCAGCTCAAAACAAGCTGCCGACTTCTGTATGTTTTATATTCAGAAGTTCCTTCTCTGCTAGAAACTTGCAGGTATTTATGCCTGGGAGTTGCTTAGGCTTCCGACAGCCCTGTTTGGTATCCTGCCTGCAAGGACTTGGGTGTAGAGAAATGGTTGGCCATTTTCATTTCCAGGCCCACCTGGAAATGGCGGTGTTCAGGCTGGTAGGCAGGGGATAAAGTGCGTGCTTTGAAAGACCCTGGGCAGAGGGAGGCTACAGGCAGCATACTTTTGCACACAGGGAATCTCATTGGTTTACTTAACTTTAGTGAGTTAAATGTCTCCTGAATGCAGGTATGGATGGCCCCTCCCATACTAGGTGTTTCCTTTCTTCACGGCTCATAGTTCTAGCTTCTGTAGTAAATAACATAGGTGCTTGTCTTATTCTTGCACATATACATGTATTTTAACATTGAACTTAATGTTCAGTTAGTACTGAACACTTCAATACCCGTCCCTTCAGTCATGGCATGTGTTCCAGGGTGTCCCGTGGAGTACTCTGTGACAGGACTCATCTGGCTTTTCCATGCTCACTAGAAACACGATGGTCATTACATAACGAAATCCCTCAGAGACTTGGGATGGTAGACACCAAATCCTGACACTGATGCCCTGCTCCCTGTGCTGAGGGGTGGTCTGATCTTTCTGTGTCTCAGAGATGCTCTACCTGATGTAATCATTCTGGAAACCAAGAGCATCGAGCAAGGTGGCATGGACCTTGCAGCACCTGCAGTAGTCCAAGGCATTGACTGATCTTTAACCCTCAATTGAATCATTAGACCAAGTGGGAACGATGCTGGTTTTACAGAGGGGTGTGGTGAGCAGCCCTGGGATCACCCCAGATTTTAGGAGGTGTTGGGGTGGGTGCATGCTCCTTCCTGGACATCACTTGCTCAACAGCAGTTTCCTGCCAGCTCCCTGTTTTCTAACAGAGCATGGGTTTGACAGAGGACTGTTTGGCTGCTCTGGATCTGCTGACTGTTTCTAAAGCTTCTCCTGGCATGGATGTAAAGACTGAAGTGGAGCCACGTCCCTTCCCTCCTCATTTTATAGTGCTGAGAATCTAACCTAGGGCCTGAGCTCACCACTCCTCCTGCTTCATTTGTTAGCACCACCACATCTGACAGCTCACGTGGGGCTTGCATTTCTTTAAGTCAGGAGCCATTTGGTTGCCATGTTGAACTGTGTCTCCCCCTGTTCATTTTACCCTAATTTGGGAGGTAGGGCTAGGTGAGTCAGCTGAATTTTAGATAGTAAATAAACCTCTTGGTCCCAGGGTTTCAGAATCTCTTGCCCACAGCTGCTTTTTTCCAAGAAAACAAGCACCTAGTTTGAGCCATGTGATACATAGATTGCAGTGACTCTTCCTTTGATCCCAGAATGCTTAGCTTTGTCCTTGGAAGTATCCTTCCAGGGACTTCATGGGATTGGGTTTGATTTTCTTTTCCAGGCTGACAGATAAAGCAGTAAAGGACTATTCTGCTTATCGTTCCTCCCTTCTCTTCTGGGCCCTGGTTGATCTCATTTACAACATGTTTAAGGTAAGGAAGCCATTGGGGGCCCAGCCTGTTTCTGCGAGGGTGTAAGGCGTCTGCACTACGGGCTCTGACCTGGCCTCAGCATCCAAAGGCTTGCAGGTGCTCTGCCTCTGAGAAGCAGACAGCCCCTGTGGTGAGGGATTGGCATGTTCAGCCCAGCCCTGCACATCCAGCTGTTTGTAGCCAAGCTCACTCTTCTCTCACACTCTCAAGCCTGCTGCAAGCTCCAAGTGTGCTTCTTTAGGGGGTTGTGCCCCTGCCCCCAGTGCCTTCATTGACATTACCCCTCTGTGTGGGTAAACTGGTACCCTGTGTGAACCTCACCAGTCCCACTTACAGTAGGGAGGTCCTGCGTGTTGTCAGGCTGGATTCCATTTTCATCTAAGTGAACAGTTCAGTGGAAGCATATTGATGCTTCCTTGCTTTGGAAATAGGGATGGGAAATGTGTGGGGAGGAAGGAATGCAGCCCAGCGTTGGAGCTCATGGGTTCAGGTGGCACAGTGTATAAGAGAGCTCAGTGAGAAGTGACTTCAGTTCTGCTGATTCTAGAGGCAGGGCACATCTCCAGGGAAGGGTTGACGTGCAGGGGGGAGGCTCTCTTTCCCCGGGGCTGAAGTGGCTCTACACACTGGGGGCAGAGAACAGGCAGCATTCGGTAATCCACCCCCATTGGTTTTTGTAGAAGGTGCCTACCAGTAACACAGAGGGCGGCTGGTCCTGCTCTCTGGCTGAGTACATCCGCCACAACGACATGCCCATTTATGAAGCTGCCGACAGAGCCCTGAAAACCTTCCAGGAGGAGTTCATGCCAGTGGAGACCTTCTCGGAGTTCCTTGACGTAGCTGGTCAGTGTCAAGGGGTTGTCTTTCAAAGATCTCTGGCAGAGCCTCTTGTCTGCCTCATTGGGGCTGGCCAAAGCTTTATCCTTGCATAGCACAAGAAACACAGGTGTGAACCAGCTACTACTAAAGCCCCAGAGAAGTGTGTGAATGCCAAGCCTCTGGTGAGAGCACCGCAGCTCCAGCGCACTGAGGCACTGTGCTGCTTCCTGTATAGGAGCCCCGTGCTCGAGGCCACCCTGCCTGGCCAGCAGCTCTGCATATCCCCACTCTTGGTGTATAGTAACAGAGTGTTGGAAGTGGCCAAGGGTGTAGCCAGGAAGTGTTAGAACTCCTTTTTCCTTCTGGCTTTTTTGACAGTTCACAGAATTAACATGTGAAAGGGAGTGCACCTGTCTTCCTCTTGCCTTTTGGGGACAGAGACCTCTTATGTCACAGCTGTCCCCAGGGAAATGTGGATGATTTTTACTCTGATTCTTAAGTAGATGGTAAATATCAAGCAAAGAGCATCTCTCAAGTGAATGAATGGGGCAACACTTGGAACAGTTGTCCTGTGAGACAGGGCCAGACAGTTCTTCGCACAGCTAGCAAAACTGAAGTTCATTGTTCTCCCCCGTGCACAAAGTCTTTGTATAACAAACTTGTCACCCTAATTGCCTAAACATTAAAATTTGTTTAGATTTCATACTCGAGCATCAGGTAACGATAGGGTTAGGTAACTGGGTCCAGGCCTGGGAAAACCCACCTAGGATTGAAAATTCAGTCCTTCGCAGGTTGCGGATGCTATTGTATCATGGCCCTTGTTGGTGTTGTCCTTACCAAGGGCAGCTGCCTCAAGCCAAAGCCAGGGTAACCAGACCTGCCCAAGCTCTGTTTTGTTAGCTTGGTTCACTGCTTCAGCGTTTTCTGGTATTCTTTGTGGGGATTGTGTACACATGCAGGAAAAGAGCCCCTTGGGCCCCTATCAGGAGAATGCCTCCATTAACATTTCCTCTTATCTTTTTCTCCTCTGGGAACAAGACTGGCTAAAGGTCTGGAATGATGTAGAGTATGAATTCCTCTTTCTTCCCAGGCCAGATCCAGCCAAGCACTTTTTCCAAAAAGCCCTGGGGCCTCCACTCCTGGGTCAGGCTTCATAGCATGACTTCATTACTTTGTTAAGCTGTTAGAAAATTCAGAATGTCAGACACGCCCTGTTCTAGCCCAAGAACAAAGACCCCTTCCAAAGCCAACGGTGAGCGGTCTGTACGCCCTTCCCCACACCTGCACGAGCACAGAGGTAGCTTCGGCCTCGACATTGCCTGGTCTTCAGGGTTAAGATCACCACATCTGCCTTGAGGCTTTCGTGTCTCCTGTGTCCTGCTTGGTGAAGGTGGCATGGGGACCATGCAGCAACCTCTAAGCCGGGCACTTGCTCACAGAGGGCTTCATGTAACCCCTACAGCAAGACAGCAGGACTTCCCACTGTCTGCATCTGATAGTTGAGGAAATGGAGCTCCTGAGCTCTGGTAAGTTGCTCAGGAAAACAGATGTGGGAGTGTGATCAGAACTCAGGGTCCTGTCCTGTTCCATCCCCTCTCTTCTCACACCCGTGAGGGCAGTAACAGTAGCCTTTCCTTGGTCCCAGATCCCTTTGAGGAAACAGTGAGGGCTGTGTGCACACTCCCTTCAGAACATGTGGTTATAGAGGTTTGCAAGCCCTGCAGTTGCCTTCGAGCCAGCCTGAGATCCTCTGCTCCAGGAAGCTCAGGTTGGCCTCTGCCACTTTGTCACCAGTGGCAGCGCCTGCCTATGGAGCAAAGAGCGCTTGTGGCCCACAGACTCTCCCTGGTCTTTGCTGGTATGCAGCGAGCAGCTGCATTGGAGCTTGTTGGCACAGTGTGTTTCCTGCATAAAGGTGCAGCCGTGACTCAGTGGGGCTGGGGGCTGTGCACACTGCTCCTTCCCACCTCTGCCACTGTGTCTTCCAGGTCTTCTGTCAGAAATCACTGATCCAGAGAGCTTCCTGAAGGACCTGTTGAACTCAATCCCCTGACCATCCCCACGGAGTCGCAGTTGATGGAGATCGGCGCTAGCTTGCCTTCCACCGTCTGTACTTCCCTCCTCGTGCATTGATTTCCCCCAGGGGACGCTGCGTTATTACCCTCTCCCCTCCCTCAGTTTTCTTGGAGTGGCTTGGGGGTTTTAGGCTTCCTGTTTTCTCTCGTGTGTGTGGTGCACTAGCTATGAAGTGTCTGTAGCCCAAGCCATCGAAGGACCTTACATACCCAGGAGACTTGTGTTGTCCTGGCCAACCTAATACTTGAGTGTGCACATCTTGAGAAATAAACGAATGACTTAATACACATCGGAAAGGAGGTGTTGACTGCTGCTTAAGCCTATCCTGGTTATGCTAGCGGCAGGCACAGCCCTTTGCAGGTCTGCACGGGAAGACTGGCCTATCAATTGCTGTCTCTGAGCCTCTTGTTGGCACCGCAGAGCCTGACTACTCTCGGCTGGCAAGTCGGGGCACCGCATTCATGGCTGTGATTTTTTTTCCCCAAAACAAAGCCCACGGCCTTGCTCTTAATTTTTTGGTCTTTGAGAGCTGGAACCCAAAGACTCTGGGGAGCCAGTGGTTTTCTAGTCCCCAGCTGAGGAGGGCTCAGTGGAGCGGGCACTGGTCTTCCTCTACAGCAGGTGCCTTGGAGCATTGGCCGTCTTGTGCTGGCTGCCAGTCTGTTGGTGACTTCGGGGGTTATTGTGTGAAGAGAGGCAAGGCCTAGGGAGCCCTGGAATCAGAATAATGAGAGTAGCTGCGGTTCCCAGTGCCAGGCACCCAGTGCATTATTTCCAGCCCCATCAGCCCTCTGAGGAAGAGCCGGTGAACGGCCCCCCACCCCACCCCACCCAAGATCACCAGCCTGGAGCTTGGAGTTGGCAGATTTGTGTGGAAGCCACATCCTAAGCCTCTAACAGCTGCTCCCCCTCATTCATGGGAGCTGCTGAGAGCCTCTCCTAGACTTCAGCGAAAGGCTGACCCAGACATGGTCTCATGGGGAGGAAGAGCTTGCTGGTACCCGTTGCCTTTTGTTCTTGTGGGTCATTCTGCCAACTGCTCTGGGTGACATCAGCCCCCGCCTGGATGTGCAGTTCATGTGGCTTGCTTCTTGGGCAGGGATATCTGGGACTGGGATGCCACTGGGCCTCTTTGGAAGATTTTCACAGCAGGTTATCATGTCCTTCCACAGAGCCCCTGACCAGGTGCCACCAACAGACATGAGTGCCGTCCTTGGACTTAGCCGGAGAGACAAAGGCCAATTTGTCATGTTTGCGTATGACCTACAGAAGGGACACAGGAGCTCCTGTTGTCACCAGTGAGATCATTTTCAGTCTGTTTAGATCTCGCCTTTCTTCACAAATCTCGCCTGTGAGGTCCGGGAGTGTTTAGCAAGGAGGATGAGGACCTGGGCCTGGGCTTCTCAGGTGTCACAGTGGGAATGCAAGAAAGTCCCCAATGTTCCCCCACCATGTGCCTCTTCTGGTGGCCTCCTGAGACAGCTCAGGCATGGGGTGTATGGAATCACCATCGTGTCACGTCCTGGTGGGGAGTAATGTGGAGCAGCTTCATGTAGCGCCTCTATGCCAGTGTAGACGGAGTCAGACTTGCTTGCCAGATGCAGCCCCATTGTACGTTGTCACATTGAAGGACACTGGGTGTTGACATGGCTCCTTCAGAAGCTTAACCAAGGCCTGTTTCTCTTTGGCCTGCAGAGCTGTAGTCACCAAAGCGCATTACAAGGTGTCCCTGGCCCTGTCGCTGCTTTGTTATTGTTGCTTTTCATTTTTAACTATTTTTCCAAAGGCCTTGGAGGATTTTGGCTACATCCCAAACACATCTTGTTTTCACGGTGTCCATTCGAGAGTGCTTCCTTGTGGCCCATCTAGACAGCTGCTGATACAGCCTGTGACAGTTCCCCTGTGCCTTGGTGGTGCCCCAGCAGGAGTAGAACCTGGTCTATGGAGGGTGGCACCTCCCTGAGCCATGCTCCGTGACAGGAGTGCTGGAGGACACCATAGAGCAGCTTGCCCCTCCGCTGTCCTGACCCATTTTCTTGGCTGAGAGCTACCCAGGGCCCTGTGTTTCATGGGGAAATTAAGTTGATTCCGGCTGGCTGCGCCTGATGGTGTAGTAGGAGGTCCCGGAAGTCTGGACTGAACGGCGAAGCCAGAGGAGGGTTAATGGCCTTTCCCGGACTGCCCGAGCCTCTACAGGTCTGAGCCTGGCGCCCACGTCCTGTATTTTGTGCTCAGCTAAGGTTAAATGGGATCGCATGACCTGCTTCACGAGGCTGCCTGTGCTGCTTCTCCCGTGCCAGGTGTGTTTGCGGAGACACCGGGGCTCTGCCAGGTCCTTTGCATCTCATTCTTGCCTCAGGCCTGAGGAGGTGGTGGTGGTCCCACCTTTCGGATGGGAATAGCCTTTAGAGGAGGTGACTCGCCTGCTGGGAAGGCAGGAGCTGAGGGGGCCAAGCAACCCCAAAGACTCCACGTCCTCAGTGTCTGGGTGTTCATTCCAGGATTCAGGAGCAGGTGCTGTGCCAGGTGCTGAGGGCACAGCAGTGTGTCTATCACACAGGCCCTGTCCTTGAGTGGGCTCCAGAGAGGAAGGCCATCAGCTAGTCTGTCTTGGGCACACAGAGTAGCCCAGCCGTGGTTCCTACTGTGCCGTGCCCTTTCTCCTGTCTCATCCTGCGAGGGCAGGGCCGCTTGCTTGCCTGAAGCTACCTCTGGTGTGTCAGGCCACAGCAAGCCTTCCTAGCTGGGGCTGTTCCCAGCAGCATCAGGGGACAGCAGGCAGGGATAGGGTGCATACCAGGCTGAGCCCCTGGAGCTGGCTGCTGAAGGCTGTGCTGGGTAAGGCCAGGACCAAATCCTCCACCCTCTCTCAGCCATTGCAGGCTTCTCTCTGCCCCAGGACCAGTTGGTCTCTGCTCATTTGTGGAGGAAGGAGCAGGGCAGTGTCTGAACAGGCAAGGAGACAGGGACCGGCCTCTAGTCAGCACCCACAGGAGCTGGCGCTTCACCACGGCATGTGGCAGAGGCACAGAGAGGCCACCAGGCGGGGAAGGAAGAGCTGAGGTTGAGCCGGGGCAGTTGGCTCCCCACCCTCTGGCCAGAGATGGGCGGCTGCACCGTACCACAGTGAGATGGTCAGGGGTGACTTCGGGAAGGAGTGTGACCTGATGTGCTCCTTCCTGTCCCTACAGCCTGGGGAGCAACCTCAGGACCTGAACCCAAGGATGTAGCCGTGAGCTTGCCTTTCCCCAGACCAAGCCGCTGTGTGGTGTGAGCTTTGACTCTGGGCGCTACCTCTGAGGTGGGCAGCGAGGGGTGTGGTGAGAGTGAGGGCCCTGCTGCAGGGCTTAGGCAGGTTTCCGGATGCGTCTGGCAGTAAGGACTCCATAAACGAGTACAAGAGAAGCTCCTGCAACCTGGTCACAGCTGGCCTTTGCTGCACTGGCCAGGTGGGCGTCTTGCAGGAGAGCACCGCTGTGCACACCGCTGGGTGTCAGTACGGCTGCCAAATCCAGCACATGTGTGCACACAGGCACACACATGCCCCACAGTCCACACAGCTCATTTGCTTTGGTGATGTGTCTGTTTGCTTTTATTTCTGTCTCTGCTGCTCCACATTTCCTGCCCCAGGGGGCTACTCCCTTTCCTACCCAGCTTGTCTGCCCAATCTCGGAGCCAGGCCCCGGCTCTGTGTGCTGCCAGCTTGCCCCCTGTGGCCTTGCCAAAAGGCCTGAGGAAGCAGAGCCAGTCATGGGCAGAGGCAGAGCTGTGCTGAGGCTCTGAGCCCCTCCCCCTCCTTTGCATCAGCCTGGCCTGGGGGAAGGGGCCTGCTACAGGCTGCCCTGGGGGCTGTGACCCCAGCCAGTGGTAGCCAGGATCAGCTCCTCACATCTATAGCCCTTTGCTCCAGCCCATATCTCTGGATCTGGGTACAGTGAGCACAGAGCAGGGAGGGACTGTCTGAGGCCACAACTTACAGTGCATCACTCTTTCCCACATCTCAGGCTCTTGGTGGTCCTATGCACATAGGGCTCAGGTGACACTCCACACCGTCACCCAGCTGTGTACAAGTCCACCAAGGGACAAGCAGGAAGAGGGGTAGAGCACAGAAGTGAGCAGGGGTGGTGCTTTAGAAGAGAGAAAGTGATGCAGACTATTGAGTGTCCCCAGCTCTCCTCTTCTCTCCACCCTGGGCTCTCAGACCCAGTACAGAGCCCTGGTCAGGGGCACCAAACAGCACTGACCTTCAGCTGCTGGAGCTGCCAGGCTTCCTGCTGAGGGAGGTGGCTGCACCCCTTCTGAAGCCTCCCGGGACAGAGATAGACAGGAACTGGGAGATGAGTTCCCGGGACACCCAGGCAAGGGAACCACTGATGCAGTGGAGCGGGCAGCAGGTTCTGCACTTCGCTGAGCCTGAGTCCTGGGGCCAGACGGGCCTAGAATTAGCCCCAGGGACAAGAGCCCAGAACTCTCACCACGGGGCGGTGCCATCCCAGGTGTGGGGGGGTCTAAGCGTAGCAGGAGAGAAGGACACAGGGCCTTGGGCTTGTCCTTTGCGCTGTCCCTCAGACCCCACTGCCTTCTTTGTCTGGTGGCCTCTCAGCTCCTCCTAGTCCCCTACCAGCTCACTCTCCACTTCCGCGAGGGTGCTGCTGGACAGCCCGTCAGCTGTCAGTGGTCTTAGGAATCTGGGACCTCACCCCACTCATGTTTACTGAGCATGACCTCTGACCAGAGCACTGTGCCTGGCGAGGTCTCTGATCCTGAGGCACTGTTGTTCTTGTTTTACAGATGAGAATCCTGGGCTCAGTAGAACAACCGTACTTGCCCAAGGCTGCACAGCTTGTGGGGGGATGCAGCCCCCATCAGTGCAGCCAGCCCACGCCCTGGGCCCTCACCTGGCCCTGCACCCATCTGGTCTGGGCATGGAGTCAGTTAGATCATCCCAGCTCCCAGCAGCTTTGGGAGCCAGGGCTTGGCCAGGGGCCTGGCAGGCAGGCGGGGCTGCTGCAGCCCAAGGTTAACTGGCCTCATGCTGGGAACTGTGCTCAGGGCTGGGCAGACAAGATGCAAGGCCCTGGGAACCAGCTCTGGGCTGGGATGACAGGGCAGGATGTGGCCCCAGTCGGCCCTCGTGCCAGGGCAAACAGGGCAATTAGACGGTGGCTTTTGTGTTGTGGTGAGGCTTGAGTGCTGGGCTTAGAGCTGCCAGCTACAGGTGGCCCAGCCCCAATCATGGCTGCTCTCAGCCCCGGCTCCTTCATGGGGCAGGAATCCACGTATCCATGGGCATGGGGTCACAGCCCTGTGTCTCCACACAGCAGAGAGCCAGACAAGGCCACTCTGTGTCCTGCCCTAGCTCCAGAAGTGAAAGCCTGTGGGCTGATTCCACTGGGGCCACCGGTCCTCGTGTTCCTCCTACTCCTGGCAGCCACAGGGGCTCCTGCCACCTCAAAAGGGAACCGAGTCGGAGGTGTTCCAGGCCGTGGGTAACAGGCCCACTACCCACCCTGTGGTTCTGCCTCAGTGGCCTACTCAGAGCCTGCCCGTGCTGGGCTGTGTACAGTAGCTGATGGCCATTGCCCCTATGAGCACAACTTGTTGAAGTGGCCGCTATGAGTTCCTTAAGAAGGGGAAATCAGGGCTCACAGATGGGGTCCCGCACCCAAAGCAGTGCTCAGAGTAGTCAGCGTGACCCGTTGGATTTCAGACCAATAACAAATACATTTTTAAATGTGTCTGTCAAAAATTGCATGGGACAGCTTTTTAGTATGTCTGTCCCATGCAATATTTGGGATAGACACCAAAAACATGACATTTCTCTGGAACTCAAACTTTACTAGGCATCCTTGATTGTATTTTCAGTCTGGCAACTGTAGCTCAGATAGCTTGCTGGACACACTGATTCCTCACCTTGAAACCCCTCTAGTCAGGGCAGAAATGGGGCCTGAAAATGGTGCCTATTGGGACCAAGGGGGCTGCAGGTGGCCGGCCTGGAAGCCGAGGAGAACCCGGTGTGGGGCGGGAGACTTCCGGGTGGACAGGCTGGAGTGCTGGGGATGGGGGTCATCAAGGGACTGGTGCAGAGGCTTATCCAGGGAACACCAAGGGCCCTGATGTGTCATGAACAGGAGAGGCAAATTCTAGAAGCTGCGGCTCTGGCCCTCCTGCAGCAGCTGGCCCTGTGCAGGACTGAGCTGAGACCCCTGGGGCAGTTCAGGGTCCTCCCCAGCCCTCCCTGTCTCCCCTGCAGCACCCCTGCCCTGCTGTGCTCCACCCTCAGCTGCTCAGCTGTGCTTGGGGCCCTGGGGGCAAAGTGGTTAGGGTCAGAGTCTGGGATTCAGTTTGGGTTCAGGGCTGCCTATGTGGCCATGGACCAAGCTCTCCACTTCTGTGGGCCTCAGTTTCTTCATATGTAAACTGAACCTGTTTCATGGAGTCTCTGGAATATGAGTCACTAGTGTTTTGGGTTTCATCTAAAGGACATTCAGTGGCAGCAGGGATCCTACAGTGTCAAGAGCTGTCTGGAGTTGGTGCAACTCCCTGCCTAAGGGGCAGGCAGGCGGAGGCCAGTCTGCCAGCCATGCATCGGCTGTGCCCCACAGGGCACAATGATGTCGAAGGTCACATCCAGCTATAAGGGCTGTGTCGCAGGTGGAAGGTCCAGGGCTCTAGTGTCAGTCCTGGCCGTGTGACCTCAGCAGGCTGCTGCATCTCTGTGGCAGTGATCAGCTCTGGCTCCCGTGTGCACACAGTGCACAGCTCTGTGCCAGGCATGGGTTCTAAGACATCTTCCACCGTGGGGAGAGAGATTTTCGAGGAGGCGGTCATGGGCCCTCTCCAGTCACTCTAGGTGGTCCCCAGGGGTGGGGCTGTGCTGTGGGTGAGCATGGCAGTGGGATCCAGAGTCTGAATGCTGGAGAAGGCTGTGACTCAGAGACGATGTCCCTGCCACTTGCCCAGGTCTTCGCTGACACCTCCAGGAAGGGGTTCTGTGCTCCCTGCCCGGGGAGGCGAGGCAGTGTGACTCGGATGGCTTCCCTCAATGGTGCCTTGCGCTCCTCCAGCAGTACCCAATGGCCACCTGTGCAGAGTGGTGTCATCTACTACCTCCTGAGGGGAAGCTCCCTCCATGACTTTTAGAAACAGGAACAGGCCCAAGAGGGGCAGGGACTTGCATGAGTTCCTGGGTGCCAGGAACCGCTAGGCACACTGCCTCATCAAAAGGCCGGTGAGGGTGGGAGAGGGAGCTGCTCAGAGGAAGGCCCAGGTGAGGCCAGGTCACAACAACTGGCTGATGTGGCCTCCCTCTGTGCCAGGGGCCCTTTGGTTAGCACTTGGAATGAAATCGACTCAGTGCATACCAGTAGGGACCAAGCCCCCAACCCTGCCCATGCCTGATCCCTGCCTTGAGTGAGACCCACACAGCAGCCTGGGGGCTTCTTTCTGATGACGAGGTTGATGGCTTCCTTTATACCAGGCCCACTTACGTGCATCAGGCTGCCCACTGTGGAAGATACCAAGTTCAACCCAGCTCAGGAGGGGACCATGAGCTTGGCCGATGCCTTCTTGCCTCCCTTCTTCTGGTACCTCCTGGCACCTTCCCTTTGCAAAGCCCAGGGCACAGATGTAAGTGGGCCATGCCCTAGGGGGGGTCTGTTTGGAAGGAGCACAGCAAGCCCAGCTGAAGGGAGAGAGGGTCTGGAGGCCATGGTGGAGGTGACACCACTGATCCAGGAAGGGGAGGAGGGATGAGCGGGGCATCTGCGGCTGAGTCACAGTAGCCCATGGGATGGAACGGGACTTGGGCAAAGGGGGCGTCAGGGCAGCTGCTGGAGCCACCAGAGTCTCCTAGGGGAGGAGTTTGGGACCTCCAGGGACCATCAGACACAGCTGGGCACCCCTGCTTCCCAGGTGCATGTGACACGGCAGAGCTGAGCTGTCCCTGGAACCGGTCAGGTGGTAACCTGTTTGTTGCTGCCCTTCACCCACCTGCCCGTCTCCACGGTGACATCTCAATCTAGAGCTGCTGGCCTGTGCAGAACCTGCCCCGAGAGAGGCGAGAGGTGCTCCTCCTCTCCTGCTCCCCGTCCTCTCCCTCCTCTTCCTCCTCCTCCTCTGTGCTTCCTCCCCCTCCCTCCCTCCTCTCTGTCTCCCCCTGCACCCCAAGGTCACCCCTCTCCACCAGCTCCCCAGGAAAGCCTCACTCAGAGCTCTGCAGGTCGCCAGGGTGGGGAGAGCTGGGGTCCCCAGCATAGCATGGGATACACCCCACCCTGCCTTCAGCGTGCTCTCCCTGCCCCACCATGGTGACGTGCTCCCTTGTCCTCCGCACCATACCCCTGGTCCCCTGGCCATGGGGCTGTGGCATCATCTCTTGGGCAAGCTCTGTCTGCCAGGGTGAGGCCTACCAGCTGCAACCTGGCACATGCCAGGACACCTGAGCCGGGGCAGGCTGGGAGTGGCAGAGGGACACTTCTCGGGAAGGGGTTCTGGTCCTGGTCCTGGTCCTCCACATAGCCTGAGCCTGTGTCCTTGAGTCAGGTAGTCTTCTCATCCCAAGACTCCAGCTGAGGTTCAGAGACACAGGAAGCAGAGAAGTCACTGTGTGCCAGGGTGGGATTCCGGGGCCACAGCTCCCTTCTGTCCTTCCAGCAAGCGGAAACTTCTCCTACCCCAGGGCCTTTGCTTGTGCTGTCCCTGCTGCCCAATGCCCTTTCCTCAGATTATCAGAGCTCCTTCAGGCCCCAGATCTCAGTTTGAGAGTCAGAATCAAAGGGGCTTTTCCAGGGTGTCTGTCTGCATTGTCCCTTCCCCTCCCTACCCCACTGCCCTGTCATACAGTCCCACTCCAAAGTGACCGGCTGTATCTATCTGCTTGCTGCAGACAGCTGGCCTCACCCCCTCCCATGCCACTGGGTGTGGCATTGTGATAGCCTACCCTGGCTTGGGCACAGTCATCTCACTTTTTTTAAATTGATGAATAAAAATCACATATATTTATGGTGCACAGCATGGTGTTTTGAAATATGTGTATATTCTGGAGTGGCTGAGTCAAGCTAGTTAACATTCATATTAGCTAATTTTTGTGTGTGTTGTGAAAACACTTAAAATCTGCTGAGTAGGATGGTGTGCATTTCTGTAATCCCAGCACTCAGGAGGCTGAGGCAAGAGGATCTAGAGTTTGAGGCCAGCTTAGGCTACATAGTGAACCTATCTCAACCAAAAAAAATCTGCTTTCTTGAGAAATGTTCAGGTGTGTAATACATTGTTATTAACTATAGTCATCATGTGCAATAGATCTTGTGACCTTATTCTGTGTAACTGAAATTTGTTCTTTGATCCACATCTCCTCTTGGGCCCAGGCCCGAGCCCCTGATAACCACACTCCACTCTCTGTTTCTGAGTCCAACTTTTTTTAGCTTCCACATGTAAAGGAGAACACATGGTATTCTGCTATCTGTGCCTGGCTTATTTCACAGCACAGTGTCCTCCAGGTTCATCCATGGTGCTGCAAAGGACAAGATTTTGTTCTTTTTTTTTTTTTTTTTTTTTTTTTTGTTGGTACGGGGGGGGTCGACCTCAGGACCTCGCGCGCCAGCAGGCACCTGTGCCGCTGAGCGATATCACCAGCCCTTTTTTCGTATGTGGATTCCGGGAGTCGAACTCAGGCCCTCGCGCTTGCCGGGCAGGCGCTTAAGCCGCTGAGCCATCTCACTGGCCCGATTTTGTTCTTTTTTATGGCCAAATAGTATTCCACGGCATAGATGTACCGCAGTGTCTTTATCCATTCATCAGTTGATGGACACTTAGGTTGTGTTCATTTCTTGGCCCTGGGAATAGTGCTGCAATGAACACAGGGCTCAGAAGTCTCTTAGACATCTGGTTTCCTTTCCTCGGATATATACTCAGCAGTAGCCTTGCTGGACACATGGCAGTTTTGTTTTTAGTTTCTAGGGCAGTAATTCTCTGAGCTTCCCAGGGCAGAAGCCCCTTCCTGTTCCCCTGGGCCTCCTGTGCCCCTGGCATTGAAGTAGGCCCTTGAGGGCATTTCTACAAGCAACCTAACTTTACTGTCACTGTCCTTTCAGGGACAAGCACGTTAGGGAAACTGAGGCCCACTCCTTTCTGCCCCCTACACCTGGGCTTGTTGCCACCTGTGTGTACTCTGGGCAGTGAAGGAGGGGACAGGAAAGGAGCCTGGAAGAGCAGTTTGAGGGGGGCTCCCGGCTCCTCTGAGTTTTCACACCTTGTTACTCTCCAGCCAAACCCTAAACAGAAGCCCTCCCAGTCCCCGCCCCTGAGCCAGGAAAAGGTACAGAGGTCCTGCTCTGGGAATATCATCTCCATCATGTCACCCCTCCCACAAGGGGCCACAGACACCTTGGCAGAACCTGGGGCCCCAGGGATGGGAAGCCCTGGTCTCATTTTACAGATGGGGAAGCTGAGGCCCTGACACTGGAGTCACAAAGCAGCACCTGGGCCCACAGAGCTGGCCAACACCCTGGGGGCCTTTGCGCAGGTCCTTTCCCTCCTGGTTGGCCTTGCTATTCCTTGGCTAGGAGGTGCCCCCACTTCCGCAGCAGGGATTTTACAGGATACTTGTCCTTTTCCAGGGTCACAGAGGGCCCTTGGGGTCAAGATCCTGGCCCTGAAGGCCCCTTAGCTGGCCATGACCTCGCCCTCCACCCAGAAGGCACGGGGGAGGGCAAGGGGCTCCATAGGTTTGGGGTGAATAGGGGCCTGGTAGGCAACATTCTGCTTGCCTTGAGAGGTGTCAGCCCCCCCCCGACTCCCACTGCAGGGAGTGGTGTTCCCAGACAGGGCCAGGTAAGGAGTCTGCGCTGAGCTCAGTGGGCACTGAGTCACGGCAGCTCCTCTCTCAGACCGTGGTGGAGTTGAGCCTGGCTTCCCTGGGGCTCCCACGAGGCCGCGCTGATGGCTCGGTCCCCAAACACGTGCGGCACCGATGAGTGTGCCTGCCCTGCCCTCCTGCGATGAGGCTGAGCAGGAAGGCAGATTCGGGCTGGGGGAGCCGCCCTCACCCCCAGGCGCTCCCTGGCACCAGCACCTGCTGACTCTGGGGATTTTGTCCTTCTCAGGGCTGGGGCCACCAATTTAAAAGGGGACGCCTGTCCTGGGTGCTGATTCGGATTCTTTTTTTTTTTTTTTTTTTATGTGGGTACCGGGAGTCAACCTCAGGACCTCGTGCTTGCCAGGCAAGCGTTTGTGCCACTGAGCGATATCACCGGCCCCTTTTTTTCCTTTATGTGGGTTCCAGGAGTCGAACTCAGGTCCTCGCACTTGCCAGGCAGGTGCTTATGCCGCTGAGCTATCTCACCGACCCTGATTCGGATTCTTGAGAGACAGCGAGGTAAAGAGGTCTAACCCCATAAAACACAGGCACAACCCACAGTGTGGTGGTCCAAGTCTAAGGGAGAGGGTGGCCCGACTTCTAGGGAGAGTGGAGACCCACTGCCCCATGATGTCTGCCCAGATGGTAAGCTCTGAGGGACAGGGATGGAACCGCCTAGTCTCCCCACGAGGGATCTGGAACCACACACTGGGGGTCCTCCGGAGGGGATCAGGGGTGATGTGAGCTCTTTTGAGCCATTATCCCCCAAAGACAGCAGAGTCCTGGGGGATGGCAGAGGGGGTGTGCAGGGTCAAATCTCACTGCCCATCCCTGCTGCCTGAGTCTCCAAGCCGCTGAGTATAGAGTTTCTAGACCCTCACCTCGAAGGGCTTGCTGAGTGAAGACAGTAAGTTTAACAAGGGCTTTGCAAACTTTACAGTTTACAGTGCCATTAAAGAGCAAGCTGTTTTTATTGTCTGCCACAGGCGGGCGGGCACTCCCAATTCCTGAGTCCCCCAGGAAGGCCTGTGGCCCTGTTAAGCTGGAGCTGGCGGGGCTGAGGGCCTGTTCTGCAGCCCTGGGAAGGCCCTTCTCATCCAGTCCTGTCTGAGGCTGAAACCCCCTCCATCTTGTGGAGCTCCAGCTGGGGAAAATCGCTCAGCAGCCGTTAGGAGCTCGTTCTTGGGAATTTTTTTTTCTTTGTGGTAGTGGGTACTGAACTGATGCTAGGCAAGCACTTTACCACACACACACAAAAAGAAAACAAAAAACAACATCCCCTGTGGTGTTGAACTGAAATCTGAGGTACCAGCATGAGCTCATGATTTTCAATATAAGAGAAATAAATAAATATATATGTATATGGGTGTGCTCTATATTTATCACACGCACAATTCCTTCCAGGATCCCCCTTGCTTACCAAAACCTGCAGATGCTCAAGTCCCTCATGGTGTAGAGTATTTTCACGAAACGTACATACATCCTCCTGTATACTTGAAATATCTTTACATTACTTATAATACCTAACACAAGGTAAATGCTATGTAAATAGTTGTTATTTTGTATTGTTTAGGGAATAATGACAAGGAAAGTCTGTACATGTTCAGTGCAGATGGAGTTGTGTTCCTCCCTGAATATTTCCTGCCTGAGGTTGATTGGTGGGATGGAGACGCATGGAGACAGAGGACCCTAATGTGTGTAGCCCTACTTCCTGTCCTGCCCCTGCCCTCTGCCTACTGAGGTGGTCTGACAGAGGCAGCCTCCCCATAGCCCAGCACAGGTGCACTCAACTCAGGCTTTGGCTTCTAAACTCCATTCTCCACCAAAGAGACCAGAGATCCCAGGAGCCATGGCTGATTCTAGGGCAGGGAAAGGACAGAATGGGCCTGGAATACACTTTGGTGCCAGAAAGTGGGGAAATGCTAAAGGAATGATGGAGCCACGTGAACATGGCCCAGGAGCCACGTGGAGGGGCACCCACTGGTACACCTGGGTCACATCTGTCAATCTAAAAATAATGACTGCCATGGGTCGCAACCTGCTGAATACAATAAGAAATCACGAGTCCATATGGCCATAAAAAAACAGGCGAACAAATTGAGAATTTGACAAGGACTGGGATATTTATATAGTCTCAAAATATAATATAGTGACAGTAGCAGAAAGAGTAACTACAGTGGAGAAAGCTGGCAGCCACTACCTTTATCGAATGACCAAATCCAGCATAGCCACTATTATGCAAATTATGCAAAACAGCTGGTACCTCCTGGGACAATCTTGCCACAACGTATGATCGGAATCTGGCCATGGGAAAACATCAGCCAAACCCAAATTTCATGGAATAACCAACCTATAATCTTCAAGGGTGTCAAGGCCAGGAAGTGGGGGCTGCGGACCAAAAGCCACCTGACAACTTCGTGCATCTCAGGACATTGGCTTTTGGCTAGGAAGGGCATTTTGGGGGCAGTTGGCAAAGCTGGTGTGAGGTCTGTGGAGTGGAAGGTAGTAAAGTATCAGCTCTAACTTCCTGACTTTATACTTTTACTGTGGTTGTGTAGGGAAATATCCTTGTTTGTAGAAAATAAGCACTAAAATATTGAGGTGTGGTGGGATCGTAAGTTGGTAACTTTTTAAGTGTTCCAGAAAAGAATCCTTACTACTATAAGCATAAATTTTCTGTACATTTGCAATTGCTTCAGAATTTTAAAAAATATATTATTAGTATTAAAAAAATACAATGAACAGCAAAATAATTCCCCAAACAAGAGAATCCAAGTGTGGCACTTAGGCAAGTCCAGACAAGTATGTGCTCATCTAATGTCATCTAATTGTGTGGGTGACTGCCAAGTTCCCCAGCTCTGCTGTCCTTTTCTTCTCATTCTGCTGGTCTCTGCCATTTTCCTCTGTGCTCAAAAGGAGCCTCCTCTAGAAAGTCCTCCATGGAGATGTCATGTGAATCAGTGGCTCTGGTCACCCAGCATCTTCCAAGCGCTGGCCTGCAGCTTTATTTAATTCACAGTTGCCATGGCACAGGAAGCAAAGGAGAGGGCTGGCCCCCTGATGCCCCCATCCTGTCCCCACACTCTCCTCCTGCCCTAACTTCCTGGCAGCCCTTGACCTGAGTGCTCCCCCCTTTCCTCGGAGCAGGTGCCTTCTCAGAAATCACCGCCCAAGGTCAAGTGCATTCCCATCACCCTGTCCAAAATCGCAGCAGGTCTGGTTCATCGGGTCCATGTCCTCAGCCCTCACGGCTGGGCTTGGTGAAAGCAGCCTTGGCTTCCCCCTGCATTTCCAGGGAACCGGGTTTCAACAGCACCTGCACATCATCAGCCATCCTTGCAGGCTGCACTGCCCCAGCAGAAGTCTGCATTTGCACACTTGCTGCTCCCTCATTCACTGAGCGGCCAGGGAGGTGGCAGGGGCTGGCACATGCAGAGCGCTGCCCCAGGCCGTCTCCACACTGGGGTCGCTGCCTGCCTTCACTCATGTTGTGCTCGTACAATGCAATGAGGCAGCTGCAGCCTCCCGTCCACTTTATAGACAGCAGACAGAGGGGCTCTGCGGTGCTTGCTCCGCATTGCTTGTTCTGTGTCCCCTTCTTGGTCTCTGTGCTGGTGTGGCTTTCACGCATCTGCTCACCTAACCTCGCTGTGACTGCAAGGTCCGCATTGTTCTCTCTCTCTCTCTTTTTTTTAGGGAGTCTGAAGCTTAGAAATTTCAGGAAGGGAACTTTTTAAGAAAAAGGATACCAGCCAGCCATGATGGCACATGCCTATAATCCCAGCACTCGGAAGGCTGAGGCAGGAGGAGTGCTGCGAGTTCGAGGCTAGCCTGGGCTACATAGTGAGTTCAAGGCCAGCCTGAGCTACATAGTAAGACCCTGTCTCAAAAAAAAAAAAAAGAAAGAAAGAAAGAAAAAGGATACAAAAAATCTTACTTTTCATATTGTACAAAAACTCAGCCAAGTGAGCACAGTGCTAGACCCCTCCAAGAGCCCTGGAGAGCTCTTGCAGTTAAGGACCCGCACAACCCAATCCCCCTGTGCTCAGAGAGATGCAGTAACTCAACCTAGGTCCCTCAGTTCTCTATCTGGGGCTCCATTTCCGGGGTGAAACTCCTCTCCCTGAAGTCAGGGCTGCTTCCTGCCTCTGGAGGCGCTCAGGGTGAGCCGGCATGGTGTGGGGCTGGGGCTTAGAAAACCGGCAGTCTGGGCTGGGCTTCCGAATCTCTGCAGCGTGTCAAGAACGTGTCACTCAGAATCGTCAAGTGCAGAAACAACTCCAGGCACGTTCTTTAATCTTTGATCTTTCACAAAGGGGCCAGAAACAGATGCTGGAGGAAAGATAGCCTGTTTAACAAATGGTGCCAGGAAAACTGGCTTTCCACATGCAGAAGATTGAATCCAGACCCGTATCTGTCACCAAGCACCAAAATGAAATCAAAATGGATTGAAGACATTTACACTGAAACAGAAACAATCTGCCGGAAGGTAAAGTAGGTAAAACTATTGAAGGACTAGGCTTAGGAAAGGTCTTTCTAAACTGAACCCCAACTGCCCAAAAACGTAGCATTAAGAATCAACAAATGGGATCATATTAAATTAAAAACACCTGCACGGCAAACAGTCAATAGAGTGAAGAGGTAACCTACAGAATGGGAAAAATGTTTTACCAGCGACTCCTCTGACAGAGATTTAATAGGTAGAATTTACAAAGAACTCAAAAAAATCAGACCCCCTAAAATAAAAGACACAATCCAAAAATGGGCTTCTGAAGTGAACAGACACTTCTCAGGAGAAGTACAAATGGCCAATAAATATGTAAAAAAGAAAGTTCAGCCTCTCTGGCCATCAGAGAAATTCAAATTAAAACAACACTGAGATTCCATCTTACTCCAGAAAGAATGGCTATCATTAAAAAACAAACGGACAGACAGACAGACAAACAGTAACAAATGCTGGTAAGACTGCAGAGAAAAAGGAACACTTCTACATTGTTGGTGGGAATGTAAACTGGTTAACTCCGTATGGAGATTCCTAAATAAACTAAAACTAGAAATTCCATTTGACCCAGCTGTTGTTCCCTTTCTTGGTATCTTCTCAAAAGAGTTAAAGACATCATATTACAGTGATACACGCACATCCATGTTTATAGCACCACAATTCATGATAGCTAAAACTTGGAAGCGGCATATATATGTCCATCAACAGATGAATGGATAAAGAAAATGCAGTATTTATCCATAATGGAGTATTACTCTGCCATAAAGAAGGATAACGTTGAGCCATTTGTATGAAAATGGATGCACCTTGAGATCATAGTGTTAAGTGAAATAAATCAGACATACAAGCATAAATATTGCATAGCTTCTCTTAAATGAGAAACCCAAAGTATAAATAATTTAAAAAAAACAATAGCTAGATAATAGGAAACAGGGAGATAGATCTTTTGCAAATGAGAAGGGGATCCAGAGACAGAGGGTGAGGGAGGGAGAGAAGGGGAAGAAAAAGAATTAAGATGGGGGGCTGGTGATATAGCTTAGCTGCATAAGTGCCTGCCTGGTGAAGCGCGAGGTCCTGAGTTTGACTTCCGGTACCCGCGTATAAAAAAAAAAAAGAATTAAGATGGGTTAGGTACATGTACCTTCCCCCTAAGATGAATATAAGCATTATGTACCACAAGCATGTTAATAATAAATTGAAGAAGAAATAAAAAAGGAATGTGTGTTCCTGGCACTCAGTGCTCCTGGTACACAGTGGGTCTGGGGCTGGGTCTCCAGGTGAGGTCCCTGTTTGGGGCTGATGGCTTTGACAAAGCCCCTCCAGCCCCTGAGCTCTGCCGGCCTCCCTTCCAGGCTAGGCCTGACCCTGCGGACAGAGTCTGTGTTAAGACACTGCAGGCCGAGCCAGTGGTAAGACATTGCATGCCTCACTCTTTAGGTATGCAATTAGCAGCCCCAGAACAATGCCCTTGTTTTAATCACTGCCCGGCTCATAATTCGTTGCCTCTTTCAGTGGAATAACAAGCTCTGGCTTGGGAGCAGGAGGAGCTCTTTCCTTTCCTCCGGCATTCCCAAACACCTGCCCAGTGGTGGCTGTGGGGGCTGAGGGAGAGAGGAGAGATGCCTGAGTTTACCTAGAAATCCTGGAAGACTTCCTGGAGGAGGTGGCTGCTGGCAAGACCCAGAAATGGGGTGGGATTGGGCCAGCTGCTGGAGGTATAAATGTATTCAGCATAGACCCCATCTCTACCCTTGTGGGACCCATAGTCTGTTGGAGACCAATAACTGGAGAAGCCACTGCACACAGAGTGACAGATTTAGTGGACAAAAGGGGCCCTGAGTGAGCCACAGGTCACAGTAGACTTTCTGGGCAATGACATCTCCACTGAGCCCTGAGAGGTGAGCAGAAGTAGTGGAGGGGGACAGGCAGTAGGGACAGGACTGTGAGGAGAGGCTGTGAGATGTGAATGGGGTTGGACCCCATCTGAAGAGTGACATGGCAGGTTAGCTTTTCTATAGGTGGCTACAACATTATCTCCCTTCCAACTTGCTCTTCCTGCAATGTGGCCTGGATGTGTCCCCATCTAGTACTGGGGCCTGTGTTCCCTGCCCTTGAACTGGGTGGGGCTTTCTGTGCATCAGATGCTGAGAGAGAGAGAAACAGAGAGACAGAGATAGAGACAGAGAGAAGCAGAGATGCTCTGGGGCCTCCAAGCTCAAGGCAGAAGAATGACTTCCCTTCCCATCTTGCCAACTTGAGATGGACACCTTGGAACCTGCCCGCCATGCTGTGAGGAAGCCCAAACTCGCCTAGGGGAGACCTTGGTGTGTTGGTCCATTTGCCCTGCTGGGACATGCTGATGGCCACACAGGAGCCAAAGCTTCTCCAGGTGACCTCGGCTCCTGCTCCTCCAGTCACCATGGAGTGGAGTTGGCCTAATGTGCCCTGTCTGAGCTCCTGACCTCAGGCTGGGCACAGTCCAGTGGCTGTTTATGCCACTGAGTTCAGGGTGGTTTGCTGGGGCCTCCATGAAAGTCGGTTCATGTGGAGCAGATGCTGGGCTGCTGGAAGATATCAGAGACAACACAGCGGGAGGGAAGGGATGTTTCAGGAAGAGGGGGTCGGAGGGGGCTGAGACTGCACATGGTGTGTGTGTGTGTGTGTGTGAGAGAGAAACACTCCAAATTCAGAACCACAGCACCTCAGAGCCAAAAGGGAGCCCCAGGCCCATTCACCCACACTGTGCAAAATAGTCTGGTGACAGTACATTCAGTCACATCACCAGGCTGCCCTGGCCTTTGTCCCACAGCTTCAAGTGCCACAACATTTTCTCAGGTCCAGTGGAATTCTGCTCCTGGAAGCATCCCCAGGGGAAGCATCATTCTGGCCTCTGAGTTCCTGTGGATCTTTCTCTCCCATTCCGTCCTTCAAGGGCTCAGTGGCAGTGACAAGACCATGGCCTCTCTCCCAGTCACAATGACTGCTCCTTGCACGGGCTTTAGCTGCACAGACCTCACTGGCAGATCCCAGCTGTGTCACCTGTGGCCGAGTGATGCAGGCAGGTGCCCTTGTGATCAGGAGGGCAGCGATAACAGTACCCACCTCACCTCTAGCCAAGGGTGAAATGCACTAACACAAGGCAGCCTGGAACACAGAGCAGTGCCTCCGTGAGAGTCGGTTCACACAGCGGAGTGGTCCCCTCGGCTTGTGCCCTTCCTGGATGTCATGGGTCAGGGAGACCCAAGGCGGGGGTGGTTTACTCAGTGTAGATTGCCAGAGCCACATGCAGGCACCGTCCTATTATTAATTTGAAACACCTCAGTATTGGCCTAAACTGGTCCAGGGGACTAAGGGGATGAGGGCCAATCTTCAGGGACACTGAGAAGACATTGTCCTCTGGAGTCAAAGGTAGCTCTGTCATGCTGTCTCCCCAGCCTGGTTCTTGGCCAAGTGGCCCACAATAGCAATGGCCCCAGCTCTGTCTTCCCCACCATCCTCCAGGTCCTCCTCAGGTGTGCGGCTGTGGCAAGCAGCAGGGGCTTTCCTGACAGGGCTGACAGTGCTGAGGGTGGGGTCTGTGAAGTTCCCTCGTTCTCCTCTGTAGCCAAGGCCTCAGTTGCCACCATGATGTCGGGTTCCCTGGACATTACCTGGTTGGTGCCACCGGGATCGTATGCCAGGAACTACTCAGGGCTCCATGCTGACTCAGATGACCCACCCTTGCCAGACCTAGAGGGGATGATGGAGGCTCCTGGGGCCCCTGCAGGGAGGGGACAGAATCAGGGCCATCACCCCTAGTTCAACCACAGCATCTTCCTCTTGGGTCTGACTTAAATATCAGAGTTGCTGTAGTGCCTCAAGCCTGAGAGAGGGGGAGACTGTCCGTGTCACATGGCCAGGCAGTGGCAGACATGGAACCAAGGCCTGGTGGAATAAACATATATTTACTCTTTGTCTTCCCAGAGCACCAACCTCTTCTTTCCAAAGTCTCCATTCCCAGGTGGTGGGAGCTGGTAGAGCACATAATCTAAACTCAGCCAATCAGTGTACATCATTCCTCTAGACACAGATTGGCTCAGAGGTGGCCATGTGACCAACGCAGGACCAATCAGAGTACATCTCAAGGCCTGGTCTGGGAAAGCTGAGACAGAGATGCTTCTCTTTCCTGCTGGAGGGAGAAGGGGTGCCTAGAGCCCTAGGAGATACCTTGGTGTCACGATGGGGCAGGCAACTCTGCAGCATCGGTGGGAAGGTGGAGATGAATGTGGACCCTTGGTGATTTTTAGAACAACTGAATCCAGCTCAAGCCAGAACTACTTATGGACTTTTCAAATATAAAAACCTCTTTGTTACTTGGGGTTAGTTTGAATGAGGTTTTTAGTTTATTGTAGCAGAATGCACCCTCCTGCTAACACAGGTCCCCATCCCCAGCTCTGGCTATGGCTGTGACTGTGAGTGCTTCCAGGTTCTCAGTCCTTTGACCTTTGAGACCTTCTCCCTGTCCTGTCATCCCCCAACCTCTGAAGATGCCATCCCTGGAACCCAGTAGCCTGGCCTTGCACGTGCCTTTGACACCGAGGACACCCACCATCCCAGAGTCATGAGCCCCAGGCACTGCAGTCCCTGAATCATCCACCTTCGGAGGCCTCTGAAACTGCGCAACAAGGAAGATGCCTTTTCCACCAAATTCCCCTTGGTTCTGGCTGGGGCAGCACAGGGAAAGCTCAGAGAGGGCTTGGTCAGGACCCAGCTGTGCAGCAGGCTTTGGAGGTCACCCAGGGGCTCTTCCCATATCCCCTCTTGCCTCAGTCAAGGGCAGCAGCAACAATTTGTTGCATGCCTATTATGGGCCAGATGTGGTGCCAGGGAGTTTCAGAAAGTCCTTCACCTAACCCTCGTGGCCACCCCAGGCTACCAGTGTGGACCTGGGATTCAGCTAGACAGCCTGGCTACATCTCCAGCCCTTTTTTAATTTTTTGTTTTGAGACAGGGTCTCGCTAAGACACTAAGTTGCCTGAGCTCAAACTTACTATACTTCACAGAGAGCTGGTATTGCAGGCGGGTGCCACCATGACAGACAGTAAAATGGGGAGTCAACCCACACAGAAGGCTGAGAGCAACACGGCTGGCAACATTATAAGTGCATTATAATGTTAACTATTATCGTTTCCAATTTAAAGATGGGAAAACTGAGACTTAGGATGAATAAGTTGCCCAGAGCACACAGCTGAGTAAGACAGGTATGTTGGACTCCAGGATCCGTGACGTATTTTATTGCCACTCGAAGTGACTCCCCACATGTGCTGCCTGGCTGGAACCAGCAGCCCCGGGTATGACACAAGTCAAATGTATGAGGACTCCAGCTTGGCCTTTGGAATCCAGTTGTAACATTTTGGAGGAGGCCCTAGAGATAGTCTCTATCTACTGTCCAGTATGGTGGCCCCTAACTGCAGATGGCTTTTGAGTTGTGGATATGTCACTAATCTAAACTGAGATGTGTAGTGTCAAAGACACACTGGAGTTTGACAACTTAGTACAAAAAAGAATGTAAATCTCATTGATATTTATATACTGGTTAATATTGATCATATTTTGGATATCTGGTTTTGATACCATCTCATTAAAATTAATTACACTTGTTTTTCCTTTTTTTAATATAGCTACTAAAAAATTTATGGCATACATTGTATTTCTACTGTACAGCACTCATCTAGGCTGTTATTCCATTTTATAAATGAGGAAACTGAGGCTTATGGGGGGATGGGATGGGCCTCCAGCATCCTCCCTGGGGCTCCTCCTAGGGACGCCTGTGGCTGCAGGGCATGAGGGGACTTGGCCTGTGGGAGAAGGAGGTGTATGTCTCAGAGATCACCAGAGCCATGGTGGCTCTGGTCTGTCCCTTGCTGGTTGCCCCTTCCCACCCCCTCTTCACTCTCAGCCACTGCAGCTCTCTGTGTAGATCCAACAGCAGAGTCACCCAGAGATTTCTGAGCGGCCACATGGTACCGTAGTCACTGCTCCACTTAAAGGAATCACCTGCTGAACACTCTAGACAGAAAGCCCAGACCTGCTCACAGAGGCCTCTTGGGACTCAGGTGCCATCTTCCCTGTCCGTTTGCACATTCCTGGCTCAGCATTCCCTTATCCAAGTCTTTCTGGTGTCTACCCCACATTTGCCCACTGCTGTGTGGGCCTCCTTCCAGTTGGCTGGCTCCCAAGGCTTTTCTCAGGAACTGGCTGGGTGTGGAGGTTATGTACAAACATCATGGAACCTTCTGGAAGGAATGTGCTCATAGGGGCCGGAGCTGCTGCTCAGCTATCTGGTGGAGGCCGTGAGGTCCCTGTCTGGAGGAGTGATTGAGTAGGGGTGCCCTTACCCCGGGGTCTCCTGAGCCCTGGCTACTGGGTGCCCCATCCCTTTCCCAGGGAGAAAGGAGCCACTTTCTAGGAGTACCATGTAGACGATGGTGGAGGACATTTTTTAAAACTCTGACTGTGTGCCTCATTTCTTTTTTTTGTGTATGTGGGTACCGGGGGTCGACCTCAGGACCTCACGCGCCAGCAGGCGCCCGTGCGGCTGAGCGATATCACCGGCCCTTTTTTCGTATGTGGGTTCCGGGAGTCGAACTCGGGCCCTCGCGCTTGCCGGGCAGGCGCTTAAGCCGCTGAGCCATCTCACCGGCCCCGTGTGCCTCGTTTCTGCCCATGAGAAGCATGATCCTGAGTTTGTGGGGTGGTTTTATGAGCTGAGAACGGTGGCAGGACAGGGGCACGGGAAAGGGCAGCTACTGTTACTGCTGCACAGGTGTGTCCATGGTGGGCTACGACTGGGGAATGCCAGGATGATATCTTCTTCCGCCCAGCAAGACCTCAGTGTCACCACAGACTCTCAGACCTTCAGCCTGAGCACTGTCACCCGGTGAGGTTCCTTTTATGTGTCATGCCTCTTGTTGGAGGATGACTTGGGTCCCCAGGACTGGAGACAAATATATTTGTCATCGAGGAGGGAAACTTAGGGGAAGAATGTGGGTGTTGAGGAGTCGGTGGGAGACTGGGGAAGGTCTTTCGACTTGACCCCTGGATATGACCCCTGGCCATGGACCAAGTCCCCTCTCCACCACAACCAGCCCTAGGCCCCTCCTGAAGTCCCACTCCGGGGTGTGTATCTGGCTCCACCACATGGGCTGAGTGGGCTTGGCTGCACCCCTTTCTTCTTTGAGCCTCAGTTTCCTCATCTGCAATACTGTGATTGCATTCTCAGCCTCACTGGGTGGGGAGTATAAGGTTCATAGAAACAGTACATGTGAAATTTCAAAAACCATTGCTGGCACCAAACTAATGCATCTGAGCCTCCTCCCCAACACATCTCCTCTGGCTGCACCCTACCAAAACAACGGCTCTTTGGAAAACATCTGCCTTTGTGGCAGTGAGTTCCCTGTCACTGGAAGTATTCAAGAAAAAGCTAAAAAAAACCCAACAGGTTCTGAGACTGGTTTCAGGCATGGAGTAGGTGCTTTATGCATGTCTGTTGAGTGAATAAATGACAGTGGTTCCTGAACATAGGAGATAGTTCTAGAACACTGCTGAAACTTGACTACACATTAGCATCACCTGGGAAGTAAAAACTATAGCTGTCTGCCTCCCACCCTCTGGAGTCCAGCTTAGCTGGTCTGAAGTGCAACCTGAACACTGATTTCTTTTCTTTTCTTTTCTTTTCTTTTCTTTTTTTTTTTTTTTTTTTGAGGCAGGGTCTCGCTGTAGTTCAGGTTGGCCTTGAACTCACTGTGTAGCCCAGGCTATCCTTGAACTCACGGCACTCCTCCTGCCCCAGCCTCCCGAGCACTGAGATTACAGGCATGTGCCACCACGTCTGGCTTGAACATTGATATTTTTAAAGTTTCCCAGGTTCTCCTTGTTGGCCAAGTTTGAGAAGCAGAGCGCTAAGTTTTTATTCTAACTTTGAGATAATATCTTGTTACAGCGCAACACAGTGACTAGAGTCAATAACAGTGTATTGTATCTTGGAAAACTGCTAAGAGAATAGCTTTTAAATGTCTTCACACACACACACACACAAAATAAGTCTGCAAGATAATACACAGGGGAATTACCTTGATTTACCCATCCTACAATGTATGCATAGATCAAAACATTATATTGTACACCATAAAAACAGACCTTGTAAAGTCATCTACACTTTAGTGTGAAGTTAGATCAAAGTACCTCACACACTAGATGATATCTATAGTAAGGGGTTTAATATATATGTATTTCTTTCTTTTTTTTTTTTTTTTGCATAGGGTCTCACTATGCAGTTTAGACTGAACTTGAACTCACTTATGTAGCCCAGACTGCTCTCGAACTCACAGAGATCCTCCTGCCTCAGCCTCCGGAGTGCTGGGATTACAGTGTGGTCTCAGATGTCAGGTACAGAGAGGATTTTCTTTGTGTGAGACAGAGCGTTCACGAGTGTCGGCCCAGCCACAATACGTCAGGCAAATGGTCTGTCAGCACCCGTGTTAAGGGGCAAGAGGGTTCCCCAGGCACACCCTGGATCTAGAACTTCTGGGACCACAGAGTTAAAATAGGAGCCTCCAGTCACATGGAGGAGGTGTAGCCCCCTGACACATGGTGCTCCCAGTCAGATGGGGGAGGTACTTCCTGTGCAAGATGACCACCTCTGCACGCAAGCTCCCAGCTTCACTCAACGATTTCCAGCTCACAACCAGCTTTTGTATCCCCCAGTGGCCTTGGGAAATTGGCCTAAAGAGGGCCGATGCAGTCTAGCTCACTCGGTTTCCACCTTGGGGAACCGTCTGTAAATCCCTGTCCCCAAGGCTTTGGGGCAGATGGAAGAAACACCACCGCGGAGTATCTTCAGGGACACCCTGCTCTGACACCTTTCAGGGCCATCACCCTCCAGCGTCTGGGTGGGGACAGGGAGGCTGGGTCCCCACTCCCTGGGAACCCCCTGGGCTACTGTGGGAATCCACAGTGCCTTCAGCACACCCAGTCGTAATCAGCGCTTGGGTTGTTTGTCTCTTCTCTAAAACGAACACACCTTGCAGGCAGACGGTTTTACTCTTCCCTGGGTCCCCAGAAGCTTTCCTAACTGTGGGGCCAACCTAGGCAGTGCACGAGGGAACGAATGGGAAAGGGCTGTTGCATAAGACACTCGTGGGGGCAGCCTGGAAGCTCTCCTGCCCACCTGCTCGCAGTCCCTGACCCCCATGAGGATTCGGTCACTCCTCCAAGTGTGGCCTGTGCATCAGCCTCGTGAGAGTGCACCCAGAGACCAGGTGGGGCCCCGAGACCCTCAAGGGCTGCTGCACCCAGCTCACTCGGGGTCCTGTGGGGCAGAGGATGTGGCTGCCAGGGTGGCCTCTCCTCTCCCCTCTGCAAAAAGCCATACCTGGCAGAGCTGGGAGGAGATGCACGTAGGTAAAACTACAATTGTCTTGGAAAAGGGGTGGGAGGTGGCATGTTTCTCCTTCCTTACTGTTTCCCAAATTCCCAGGCATGACCTTGGCAGTGAAGCAAGCCCGAGCATTTCCAGAATCCTGTGCAAATTCTCCCGTGGTGGTCCCCATGGCCCTGCCCGTCCCCTCTGGCTTAGCTTAGTGTCTTGAGATTCCCTGGAGCTTCTTCCAGGCCCTGCCAGCAAAGAGCCCATGTTTTCCTGTTGGTCTGAGCACTCCTGGGGGCTCGGGGTATAGTTGCAAAGCCTCTTCTTTCCTTTGGTTGCCAGCATAGACTCTGTGCCAGGAACATGCCCAAAACAACCACAGGGGTTGCTCTGTGGGTGTCACTATCTGACTGCCACCCCCAGGGGACTATATGGTGCCAATGGCTAAAATCTAGGACTAGCAGAGGGCAAAAACCACCTGGTTGCCTCCAGTCTGCAGGTCTCCCACCAGTGCCAAAAGAAGTTTGAGCTTATGTCTCCTTTGGGCCCCAGATCTTTCTCTGCTTTGTCAATCCATTCATCCCTTTCTCCATCCATTTGCCCGACACCTGACACGCTCATCAGATCGACGGTAACCACCTAATGTAGCCATTGCCATCCCTTGCCTGGACCTCCTCCCTGGTTTTCCTTTTTCCTCCATGGCCTCCCCAGAGTGCTGCCCTCCCAGAAAGATTTGGCCAGCACCTCTTCCTCTGCGTCAGGCCCTGTGTGAGACACAGGCCAAACATGAAAAGGCTCTGGGCTGAAGGGATGCATCACCTCGTCAGGGAGAAAGATGGGAAACAGGTAATCCAGGTAAAATGTTTAGCACATCTTTAAGGAAGACAGTGAGAGCGCGAATAGAGTTAGCATGGCGATGGTGACATGCGGCAGGCACCCAGAGGAGGCATTGCCAGCTGGAGTCTTCACGGGCACCTGGGGAGTTTGGCTGGGTGCAGTGAGGGAAGGAAGGTAGGCTGGGCGGAGTTGTCAGCAAGAGGTGTCGTCCTAGGACCTGGGGCTGGTTGCAGGGGCACTGCCACCACCAGGGTCACTCTGTTCCCCTTCTTCATCCTGTCCTTCAATCTTCCTCATGCAGCCACTGAACCAGGCCACCAGGTGCGGACAGTGGGACAGGGAGTTCTCACCAGCCAGTGCGGGTGAGAGGGTGCTGCGCTAAAACTCGGGAGCTAAAGTCAGATTTGGGAATTATCTGTGGGCCTCAATTATCCTGGCTTTCTTTTATCTCTCCATCTCGCCCTGGCTTTGTAGCAGGGAGTTAACGCGATTATCCACCACACTGCCTTTGCCAAGGCCTTGGCAGTCGAAGAGCTGGCCCCTGCCCTCCTCCATCTCCTTCTCCCCGCTCCCTGGACTCCCTCTGGCCACCAGGTCAAGGGAGAGGAGCCGGCTCACCCCGGCTGGGTGTGAGAGACAGGACAGGAGCACCCGCCGTCTCCGGAGGCTGCTATAAAACTGAGCAGCAGGGCGGCCTCCTATCAGGACGCTTTGTTTGGTTTTGAAAGAGTAAATAAATAGCAACCGACTCTTACACCCCATGGCAGGTTTCCAGAAGGTGCTGACGGAGTGTTCTGTGCAGAGGGGTGGCGCTGAGCTCCAGGGGGCATCTCAAAAAGATCCTAGTGGCTGAGGGGTGGGGGACTAGGAGGCGTGGCCAAAGCTCTTGGCTCCTGGTGACCACCCACTTTGCAAGCTCTGAGGTTTAGCCAGGTTTGGGCTTGAGTGGGGAAGATTTGGGATTTGCGACGTCACCTGAGTCCCAATGTAGGGCCTTGGTTGGGAATCCCATCCTGACCAGATACTGAGGCAGCTGGAGGCGAAGGCAGACCCCGGCCCCTGACCATGCTGGGGACAGCTGCAGCCAAGTTCACAGCCTGGTGCTGCCTTGGGCCCTGGTGATCAAGGAGACAGCTTTGCCAGGGACGCCTGAAAACACGGCCACTATGACTTAGCAGCCCCCAGGCAAAATGAAAACATCGGCCTCTTGTTTGAAAGTTACTAAGGATTTCAGCATGGTGAACACTGAGCATTCAACCAAACACAGGCCCTTCGAGCCCAGCGGGACTGTAGGGATCTCACGAAGTCAGCTGCTAGAGGCTGGCCGTAACCAGTTTGCCATGACAAATGCCACAGGTGGATGGCTTGCAGTAACAGAAAATTCTTGTTTCTTGGTTCTGGAGGCCACAAGCCTGAGATTAGGGTGTCAGCAGATTGGTACCTCGAAGGGCTGAGAGGGAGCCAGCTCCAGACCTCTATCCCGGCTTCCGGTGATTTGCTGGTGCTCCTTGGTGACCTTTGGCTCATAGATGCTCCACCCCGTCTCTGTCCTGGTCGTCACATGGTCTTTCTCTGTGTGTCTTCACATTGCCTTTGCTCGGAGCAGGTCTGCCTGTGTCTGGATTCCCCCTTCCTAGAAGGACTCCTGTCTCAGTGGATTTGAGGCCACTCAAACTCATCTGAACTCGATTGCCTCTGTAAAGGCTCTGTTTCCACACATGATCTGGGGGTTA